>OX369308.1:56416035-57016035 GCA_947284805.1 Coleophora flavipennella | reverse complement strand
TGGCATCATCGTTATTTACCATCAAGTGAGGTCAAGTGATAACTTAATTTGGGATTTAAAAAAGCCAAAATGTATTTATCGACAGTAAGTATATATTTTTTTACTTAGTTCGGGCCGATTTCAGACTTTGCGCTAAAGCACACCAAGTTTGACGCTTGTGTGAATAACTGTTTTTGTAAACCTTGAAAAGCCCACATTCCTTCTATGGCACCGTTTTAATTGTTCACTTTTTCTTATTGTTATATATATGTTATTCGCCATAGATGACATACATTTTATGAAAAGTATAACTATCTATTACAGTTCAAAAGATAAGGCCGTTTTAATGTCGGACAGACGGACAGACAGCCGGATATACGGACATACGAAACGGTGTAGGCTTAGTTACATGGTGCCATTGGCACCCTTAAAAAGTGAAAATTCTCACCTTAAATAATCCCCAAAAATGGGTTCACAACTCCTTACGGACAGACGAAACGGTGTAGGCTTAGTTACATGGTGCCTTTGGCACCCTTAAAAAGTGAAAATTCTCACCTTAAATAGTCCCCAAAAATGGGTTCACAACTCCTTACGGACAGACGAAATGGTGTAGGCTTAGTTACATGGTGCCATTGGCACCCTTAAAAAGTTAAATTTAAGTTAAATTCTTACCTTAAATAATCCCCAAAAATGGGTTCACAACTCCTCGCCAACGCGTAATGGTGCTGATGGAAGCTCGCTATGTGGTCCATAACCGCCTGAGTCCGGTATACCTTCTCCAAGTTCACCAGGCCCTCGGGGCCCACTCGCCGCCACCCGGGTGTGCTCTCACCCTCCTCATCAAATGATGCTATGTACTGTAACAAAAGTGAGCGATTGCATAAGCTTTTATTGACAATGAAAAGTAAATAAATAAAATAAATAAATATTCTGGGACAAATCACACATGGTCATCTGGCTCCAAAGTAGGATTCCCTGTGTTATGGGAACCAGATACTAAATACTTATATACGTTTAAATACATACATATATAGATAGTTAACACCCAGACACAGAGCAAACAAATCTGCTCATCACACAAATGTTTGCCCTGGGTGGGGATCGAACCCACAACTCTCGGATCAGCAGTCAAGAGCATTAACCACTGAGCCACCGAGTCAGTCAATGTAAAGGTAGATGTTATTACTGAGAAGTAAAACAGACCAGCTCACTGATCCTACGAGCTTCAAGTTCGATTTAATAATGAACTCGGCGAGATAGTAGAATGGTTTCGACAATAGTATACATTAATGAACTCGGCGAGATAATCGATACAGTTTCGAAAATGGTATACATAAATGACCTCTGCGAGATAGTTGAATGGTTTCGACAATTGTATACATAAATGAACTCGGCGAGGTAATCGAACGGTTAAGAAAATGGTATACATAAATGACCTCTGCGAGATAGTTGAATGGTTTCGACAATAGTATACATAAATGAACTCGGCGAGGTAATCGAACGGCTAAGGCAATGGTATACATTAATGACCTCGGTGAGATAGTTGAATGGTTTCGACAATAGTATACATTAATGAACTCGGCGAGATAATCGATACAGTTTCGAAAATGGTATACATAAATGACCTCTGTGAGATAGTTGAATGGTTTCGACAATAGTATACATAAATAAACTCGGCGAGGTAATCGAACGGCTAAGACAATGGTATACATTAATGACCTCTGCGAGATAGTTGAATGGTTTCGACAATAGTATACATAAATGAACTCGGCGAGATAGTTGAATGGTTTCGACAATAGTATACATTAATGAACTCGGCGAGGTAATCGAACGGCTAAGACAATGGTATACATAAATGACCTCTGCGAGATAGTTGAATGGTTTCGACAATTGTATACATAAACGAACTCGGTGAGGTAATCGAACGGTTAAGACAATGGTATACATTAATGACCTCGGCGAGATAGTTGAATGGTTTCGACAATAGTATATATTAATGAACTCGGCGAGGTAATCGAACGGCTAAGACAATGGTATACATTAATGACCTCGGTGAGATAGTTGAATGATTTCGACAATAGTATACATTAATGAACTCGGCGAGATAATCGATACAGTTTCGAAAATGGTATACATAAATGACCTCTGCGTGATAGTTGAATGGTTTCGACAATTGTATACATAAATGAACTCGGCGAGGTAATCGAACGGTTAAGACAATGGTATACATTGATGACCTCGGCGAGATAGTTGAATGGTTTCGACAATAGTATATATTAATGAACTCGGCGAGGTAATCGAACGGTTAAGACAATGGTATAAATTAATGACCTCGGCGAGATAGTTGAATGGTTTCGACAATAGTATATATTAATGAACTCGGCGAGATAGTCGATACGGTTTCGAAAAATGGTATACATTAGCGACCTTGGTTAGATAGTCGAACGGTTAAGACAATGGTATACATTAATGAACTCGGCGAGATAGTCGAACGGTTTCGACAATGGTATTTATCATGTAAAAAATGAATGAGTTTGACCGTCTCCGTGGCGTAATGGTTAGTCCATTAGCTTTACATCAGGAGATCGCTGGTTCAATTCCGAAGTCTAACTTTGTAAGACTCGGTCCGGTTGCTGGTAGTGGAAATTTCCAAGCCAGCCTGGCTAGCCTAACCATCTTATCTAAGTCTTACCGGCAACACCAATGTTAACAACATTGATTTGTTCTGGCTTGAAGTAAAAATAACCCCACTTTTCCATCTTCAGCACAGATGAGATACTAGTTACTTCGTAACACATACTGCACTTCCTTATAAAACGAAAATACCTACACATTTATTCACCTACTCCTTCCCACTGTCAGACAATACACGGAAACATGGGTATTAAGGCGCTCGATTTAGAGGTTATAACTGCGTACACGGGCGGCGCGCGAATTGCGGCGGCGACTGTACGGCGTTCTAGCGCTGACGAGCGGAGCGGAGGCCGCGCCAATGTGTAGGTACTTATCTCACCTGCTCGACCGAGTGACGGGGACTTGTCTTTGGCATCAACGTCACATACCAACACAGGTGACAATACAAAATTGTGGTTTTAAAAAGATGAAGGTCATACGAGTAATTTTCAAGGTACTCTTGTACTTTTTTGAATTTTAATTTGTTCACATTCATAACTTTATGAGGGCCTCCAATTATGTCGGAGACATACAAAAACATAATGAGTAGTGGCTAAACTGCCTCTTTTCTTGTCTCTATACCGCGCCAAAGTATATAATATATTAGTACTAACATACAGTATGAACACTTCCTGCCGCTCTCTAGATTGCGACCTCACCCCCTCGTCACCCAGATTGATGCAGATTGGTTACCGTTTGGTTTTTGAACGTATAGGATATAGCCGCCATTTTGTTTATTCCGTTATTCGTTTTTTGAAATGTCATTTCTGGCCCGTTGTATGAAGTGTCTAGGGTGTGACCGCGCTAAGGCAATTGTGTCGTGAAATTTGTTTTAAAAGTGTCTAGTCGATATTTTGAACTTGTATGTATATTATAGAGCGTCGGTGGCGTAACGGGAGGCCGTGGTTCGAATCCTGCCACGTACCAATGTGTTTTCAAATTTCGATTTCATATGTACGTACGTATATCCGACGCTCTTACGGTGAAGGAAACATCGTGAGGAAACCTGCACACGCCTGCGAAGAAATTCGAAGGTTGTGTGTGAAGTCCACCAACCCGCACTGGGCCCGCGTGATCGACTAAGGCCCAATCGCCCTAATTCAGGGTAGGCTCGAGCCCCTCGGTGGAGCATATATGAGCTGAAAAGATGTATATTATTAACTACCTCTAAGCTGCCGCTGAGTGTCGAGCAAATATACTTATTTAAAAAATATGTCTATCTCGCTTCCAGATCAACCAGTAAGATTTCTTTATTGAATTTCACACTCTACGAGTCCTTTTAATATTATAAACGCGAAAGTTTGTAAGAATGTATGGATGTATGTTAATTACTCTTTCACGCAAAAACTACTGAACGAATCTGGCTGAAATTTGCTAGGTAGGCTACTTCTTTCTGCGCACCCTCGAAAAGTCATAGAAACGTTGTCCACGGGGGTGAACCAGCGGGAAACAGCTAGTATATTATAATTACTTTCGTATGTTGATTAGTTATTTTGTCTGTCAGCGATGGCGGCTATAATTTTACAGTCAGTCTGTGAAAACAATAACAAAAGCGATTACATTCTCTTTGTGTTAAATTTAATTTTTGATCCTGTGTAAAAGACCTGAATTTGTTTTTGTGGAAGAACATTTAAAATTCTGGTCGATAAACTTACAAGTCGCAACATACACAGACTAATTGGAGATCTCTAACAGTTTAAACTCGCCTATAAACATTTTAATATCTACTTTAGTTGTTGTCCTCTTTATGCCCAGCAGCGCCTGACTCTAGTGTCTTACTAGAGACACGAAGTTATTGCAAACGGCATTTGTAATAAAATTGAAAAGCTTTGCCAACCAGCGGCACCAGACCGTTTCATTCGCTGCAATAAAATGACCAATGCCCAAGGAATCCTTACGTAAACACTTATGTTTCAGTTTTTAACGACGATGTTGTCACAAACTCCTTAAGGCGAGGCACCGGTGGGAAAGCGGAGAAACCCTTTTGCTACGAGTAGATCGATTTTTTTGGCTAATTACTACTAAATATCGGTCTTGCAAAAAATATTGGACATATTTAAGGATATTGTCTAAGGAATGTGCTTACATGTTACACGATAGTGTGTGCTTTACTCGAGCATAAAAAAAATCCCAAAAACAGGTCTAAAACGTCTAAAAAAAGTCTAAAACGAATTGTTTATTAATACATTTTCTAAATTTGCACATAGTTTTTATATGGAGATATTTCTTTTTAATTACTACAGAGAATCTGATAAAGTTTAGTTTTTAAATTGAAGTCTTATGAGAAATAACAACGTTAAACATTGAAAAAGTGCAAAAGTGTGGTTATTTTCTTGACACGTAAAGGAAAAAACAGAGAGAACTGTTTTACAAATGCCTCGCCTTAAGGCGCTAATATCACTCATACCGAGCAGTTTGATACGTGTTTCAATAATATCGAACGTAAGTCTATTCATTTTAAGTTCAAATCAATGCGGGCTTCAACGCGGCTGTTACGTTGAAACCGAACGCCCAATTCTCGAGTTTTACATGTTTTTATTACTTATCATCACTATCAAATAAGTTTAAAAAAACGTGTTCAATTAAAATGAAATGTCTTAAAGTCACCGATATTTGTGTGTTGGTTTCATTCAATATTAACTATTTGTTTTCGAGAAATTTTGTAATTTATGCCAAAAACAGAGTCTACAGTATATATTTTTTTTACATCAAAGTGGTAATATTTTTAAAATTGTATTCATTTAAACCAAATTTTTATTACTTTAAGTATATGATATGTTTTTTCCATGATGATAGCTTTACACATTTAATCCAATAATTTGAATTGAATATTGTTATTTGAACCATCTTAAAGCGTTAAAGAACAGACACATCAGCGTATGAATTGAAAGCAATTTTGGAATAATTGGAGACTAAGGGGTATTTATTTTGACAGTTACCAAAGTTCCCTACTTTGTTATAACAATCCATAACCGTCCCCACTGTTGGGGCACGAGTCTCTGTCCGGATAAGTGGAGGTTGTGGGGCTGTGGGAAAACCCACTGTCAGATATTATTAACGGTTTAAAGATCGCCATCCAGTCTAGTAAACAGCATCAACGGCTTAATGTGCTATGCGAAGCGCAAAAACAGGCATTAGTAATGACCATCTTCTGGGCATTTAACTTAAAAGATCGACCTAACCACCTAACTGTGCTACGACACGTCTCTATTCATCATCATCATATCATCCGAAGGACGTCCACTGCTGGACATAGGCCTCTCCCAAGGATTTCCACGACGACCGGTTCTGCGCTGCCCGCATCCAGCGGCTTCCCGCGACCTTCACCAGGTCATAGGTACACCGAGTGGGAGTGGGAGTCCACATCTCTATTACTACATTCAAAATGTAGTATGCATGAGAACTTTTTGAATCAAAATTTTCGGAAGACTAGATCTAGACCTATAACACATTTTTGATTGAAAAGAATCTCCAACACGATGAGGACCTGACTGAAATTAAATTAAAGGGGGCATCAATTAATGACACTGAAAAACTTTACCACAGTAAAATATTATCATTTCGGAATGAAAATGTTGGATCTCGGTAAGCGTTGGCTATCAGTCAATTAAGACTGACAGGCTGTGTTTTTTTTTCATATTGTTTAGGCTTGTGACGTCATCACTTTTATCATTTAAAAAATGATATAATAACGGTTCCGAAAACCAACCTTACATGAGGTCGTTGCTTATTACTAAGTTACCGACAACTTTTGTTTCTAAGATAAACATTAAAAAACCCAAGAATAAAATACTTCACTTCCAAAACAAATATTGACCTATCGATGTCACAGGCATTTAGTATAATTCGTCATTTTACAAATGGTCTCTTTGTAAGGCTCTTTGTAAAATCAATCAAACCTGACCGAACCTAACATCGCTCGCTTCGCTTGCTCATTTTACAATCTGCGTACGGCATTTTAAAGTTTGCCATTTCAGTTTCGCTTGCTCAATTTACAATCTGCTTACGGCATCTAACAATTTTCCTGACCGTTTATATACGAATGCATAACATTCATTGTGTTTGTTTGTTATATAAGAGTCATGTCAAAGTATATATATTAGTACTAACGTCATGTAGACGACTGAGAGAAACTACACCTAGCCAAAGAACATTTAGGAATAATGGTTTGTTTTGGTAAAAAAAAAAAAATGTAAATTTTTCAGCGGCTGGGCAGCGTTCGAGAAGCTTCGCAATATCTTCACGTCCCTAATACCGCACTATCGTAAGACCAAGGTCTTTTACCAGTGTGTGTTGCCAGTGACGACATTCGGAACAGAGACATGGTCGCTTACTATGGGCCTTATAAGAAGGCTCAAGAAGGTCGCCCAAAGGGCAATGGAGCGAGCTATGCTTCTAGTTTCCTTGCATGATCGAATCAGAAACAAGGATATCCATAGGAGAACCAAAGTAACCGACTTAGCTCTCTTAAGTGGCAGTGGCTGCGCGGGGCACATAACTCGTAGAACAGATGACCGTTGGGGCAGTAAAGTTCTATAGTGGCGACCATGCATCGGAAAACGTAGCGCAGGCAGGCCTCCCATGACCTGGCGAAGGTCGCGGAAGGCCGTTGGATGCAGGTAGCGCAGAACCAGTCGTCGTGCAAAATCCTTGGGGGAGGACTTTGTCCAGCAGTGGACGTCCTTCGGCTGATATGATGATTATGATTATATTTTTCAGGTATATTAGAACAACCTTATTTAACCTTTTTTATGTGTATAAAAACTATAAACTAACATAGAGATATTGACTTTGCGAGGAATTCGGTACAAAAGATTAAAGTGATAAAAATAATAAAAAACCGGCGAAGAGAGACTCGGACTCGCACACGAAAGGTTCCGTACCACAGTACAAGAATAAAAAAAGTTTCATGTATGGTAGCATTAAGAAGACGGCGGAAGCCAATTCTTAGGAAAACCTTTCAATTTGTTTCATAAATTAATACATTGTTATTGTTACTTTATTTTTTATAACTCTACAGGACTAAATATTTTTACCTATCGATGATATATTTTTTAATAAATTGTGTAAATTATTCAATAAATTACCGGAAATGGTAATCAATCCGCCAGTATTTACATTATAACCACGCGATTTCTAGATCAATGTATATTTTTGCACATATCTTTATAGAATATTAAAAAAAATATATATTGTCTTGAGACACTATCAAATTTTTTTTTTCTAATTCGGTCTTATTGTTTATTTGAAAAAAAAAATTCTTAAAAATAGCGCACTTGGCTTGTGATTTATACCCCCTATAAATATTTTTTCGCGGCTTTTTATTAATAGTTGATAAAGCGGCAAAAGAAATACAACTCTGTGAAAATTTTAACTCTCTCTGTATTACTGTTAATGAAACACAGCTCGCTGACAGACAGACAGACGGACATCGTGCAGCGGAGGCTTAGTAATAGCACACCACGGACACTGCATACAACGGTTGTGAAATGACATTTCTAAGAACAAATGATGGAGCAAACAAAATCACGGCGAAATCGTAAACATTCGAGAACCAAACTATAATCAATGTGAATCAATTTGGATGACAAGGGGGTGAGGTCGCAATTTAGAGAGCAGCAGGGAGTGTCCATACTGTATGTTAGTACTAATATATATACTTTGGTAATAGGGTCCCGTTGGTCACCTTTGAGTGCACGGAACCCTAAAAAGCAGCGGATTTCGTCCGAGATATAGCTACGTTAGTACTAATATATATACTTTGATATAGCTGTAATTAATTTAATTAATTAATTTTATTTAAAAAAAACGGTTGTCTGTAAAGTCGGTTTACTGACGATAGTTGAACGTGACAACGTCATAAGAAAATACTGATGGAATGGTTTCATAATATCGAAAACGGAACGCCTCACGGAACGCCTCAGAGCGAGGTAACGACGGAACGCCTCAGAGCGAGGTAACGACGCATTTTTTCGTGCGTGCAGCCGGCTCCATCGAATTATAAGACGTTATCACGTCAAAAGCGTCGGTGGCTTAACGGGTAACGACTCGGTCCTCCTAACCAGAGGTGCCGGGTTCAAATCCGGACGGCCAATGTACCAATGAGTTTTTCGAAACTTACGTACATATACTCACCGATTGCTTTAACGGTGAAGGAAAACATCGTGAGGAAACCTGCACACGCCTTCGAGGAAACTCGAAGGTTGTGTGTGAAGTTGACCAACCCGCAGTGGTCCCGCGTGGTCGACTAAGGCACGACTAATTCAGGGTAAGCTCGAGCCTCTCGGTGGGGACGTATAATATGATAGCTGTAATTCATTTACGTGTATACTTCTTATATTACCCGCCCTCATTATACAGGAATTCATGTGGGCGCATTTGTTTACGAGGACATTTCAATAGATTTATTATTTCGAACACTAACAAAACATGAATAATCACTAATGACAAATTTATGCTTTTATTAGCAAGAGGTTTCTGTATGTAATCGTTATCCATCTGATTATGTCTATGTCTTATGACAAATTATAAATGATTTAAAAATGTAATAATCTATAATCAGGAATAAATTTTGTGCGTTAAAAAAAAATTGGTCTGGATGTGCCTATAAAATTTTGAACTAGGTACCGCGGATGCCGAACAAAGAACTTAAACTTAGATAAATTGATCTGCTATTACGCGTCGAAAAAAATCTTAAAACAAAAACACCTTAAATCCTTTGTTTAGTTGAATTTTAACTTTAGTTTTTGCTTTACATTTCTTGACATCTGTGTTTCACAAATTAATTTATATCTTCTTAAATTTTATCTACGAAAACTTGTTAACAGCTTCTAGATAAAGTATGTTATTCATGTTTGTATAATATCAGTAAGTATTCCAAATATAATAAAATAAATAAATAAATGAAATAGTTTAAAACTCAATAAACGTTAAATGCTTTGAAGTAACAACACACATTTCGAAAACCACAGCACAGCGGTTTGAGAGAAGATTAAGCGGTTTCGTTAAATGTCGATTATTCGTTATATACACACCAGCTGTTTCACGCGGCTTCGCCCGCTCAGATCTCGGTGAAAAATTTTCTATACCTATTCTCAGACCTACCGAATATACACAGACAATTTCATGGAAATCCATCCAGCCGTTTCGGAGGAGTATGGCAACTAATATTGTGACACGAGAATTTTATATATAAGATTAAGATAGGACTACTCTACCCTACACTACCCTACCCTACCCTACACTACCCTACCCTACCCTACCCTACCCTACACTACACTACACTACCCTACACTACACTACACTATCCTACACTACACTACCCTACCCAACCCTACACTACCCTACACTACACTACACTACACTACACTACACTACACTACCCTACCCTACCCTACCCTACCCTACCCTACCCTACCCTAAATAAGAACCTTCTCCTGAAAATAACGAATTCGACAAAAAAAGAATTAGCGAAATCGGTCCAGCCGTTCTCGAGTTATGCGCTTACCAACACATTTTGCGATTCATTTTTATATATTAAGATTAGCTGTCCCGGCGAACTTCGTTCCATCTTACACTACACTACACTACCCTACCCTACCCTACACTACCCTTTCCTACCCTACCCTACACTACACTACACTACCCTACCCTACACTACCCTACCCTACACTACCCTATCCTACCCTAACTACCCTAAAATAAATTATTTTCGACTGATAATATTTAATTTTATTGATGAATATCATATTTTTATACTTATTATCCTATTCCCGATGAAGATAAATGCAAAAACACAAAAATCATAAAAATTGGTGCAGCCGTTCTTGAGTTATAAATGGTGTAACTAACACGACTTTCTTTTGTACATATAGATAGATAAATAGATAGATGTCGTGGCGATATCGTAAAAGTTGTCGATTCATGAAACGGTCAACGATGTTGCCAAAGAGATAAAAGCGGGCTTACCGAGAATCCACAACACATAGCCAGTTATACGGAACTATATCCGGAACGCATAAATGCTGTTAAAATTGATGAAAACCATAATAGCATTGCACTGTATTGACAACATTTTTTTAAAAAAAGCTTATCCATACATTCATTACAATTAGGTGTTTTGTTTTATTTGTTTAAATCTTCTATAGCATCGGCTTATTAATTTTTAAGAAATTTCCACCATTAGTGTGGGCGGCATAGCTCACAGAATCACTAAACGTAGTGGCAGTGAGCACATAGCGCGTAGAACAGATCGCCGTTGAGGCACTTAAGTTCTCGCTCGAGTGGCGACCGCGCACCGGAAAACGTAGCATAGGCAGGCCTCCCACGCGGTGAACCGACGTCCTGGTGAAGATCGTGGGAAGCCGTTGAATGCGGGCAGCGCAGGACCGGTCGTCGTGGAAATCCTTGGGGGAGGCCTTTGTCCAGCAGTGGACGTTTTTCGGCTGATATGATGAGTTCGAGCGGGTGGTCACAACCTTCGACACTCAGCACAGCACATCGGCGCTCAACACTGTAACGCACGAAGATAGTACCGCTAGCTACGGGCTTAGACTATAATCCAGGACCTGGCTGCAGGCCTGTGGGAAACTTCGCGTATATATACTCTTTTTAGTTAACTTTAGTAGGGGTCTAAGTAAGTGTTTAAGACTTGCATGGATATCTGCCACCTGGTACCTTTTTCAGTTATGACGTCATCATTTTCTTGTATGAAGAAAAGAAATCTTCAGCAACCTATCGCGTGGGATATCAAATAAAAGGGCTCTATAAGCTGATTCTAAACATTAACCTCACCATTACATTTCAGCCAGTCGTTTCGTAAAAAATAAAAACATTTTCAAAACACAAGTTTGGGCTCTTCTTGACAGGAAACAGCTGAATGGTTTTTTTTTTAAATATACGCCGAATGACTTATTTTATATCGTCATATATATAACTTAATGAAAGGAATGTGGGAAAAAATAATGTTATTTTTTTTATAAAGAGCAATTTAGTTCTTTATAATAAACTGGCTTTTTATGGCTGTTTAATGCAATTTTAATGTTTTTTAAATTTTCGTATTTTAAATATGATGTAGTCATTTTAAGAAATGGTCATTTTAAGAACAGGAAATTCATAAAGTGGTCATTTTAAGAAGTGTACATTTTTATTTGTGGTCCTTTTCAGTTGTGGTCATTATCCGCCGAAGGGCCAGAAGGTCGCGGGTTCGATTCCCGGTGGGGTCAACTTGTAAGACTCAGTTTGGTTGGTGGTAGGGCGTTTTCTAAGCCCGCCTGGCTAGCTACCATCATCTTATCTAAGTCTTGCCGCCAAACATCAATTTTAACATCATTGATGTGTTCCTGCATGAAGGTAAGATAGCCAGTTCTCCATTGCGTTGGGGAATCTTGGTAAGTCCGCTTCCATGTTCGGCATCATCGTCACTTAGCATCCGGTGAGATGATGCCAAGGGCTTGCCAATTGTGAATAAAAAAAAAAGAAACTTAAGATTTTATTAAAAACAAACAAACTCACCACTTGTCTAGTAGGTTCGGTCACTCTGGGGTCTCTCTTGCAGCTCTCTGGCAAGGGACTGGCGGTGGTACCCTGGTCCACTCGCTTGCCGCTCTCTCGTCTTATATCCCTTTTTAACGATGTTCTGTGAAAGAAAAACAAAAAACACGACTTAGATTTTTTTATTAAAAATTTGAGTGCGTTTGGCTGCATCTCACCTAATGGTAAGTGCCCATGCAGCCGAGGATATAACACGCAAGCTCAAATAGTGCCGATTCACTCTCGTCTTGAAGATTCCTAAATTATACGAATCGGGGAATACACACGCCGGAAGGTTTTCGCCTCATTCATTCATTTTAGCCAAAAGAAGTCCACTGCTGGACCTCCCCCAAGGATTTCCACAATGTCCTTCGCTACCCGCGTCTAGCGACTTCCCGCGACATTCACCAATTTTTATTGTTTTTTATCTTGACTGCGCAAGCTCTCCGCTTTCTGATTAATCACGACTGAATGGGAACCTTGAACGTGATCTGTGTAAATTTCAAGTCGCTCGCCGCCTGAAAGTTCCACCCGTTACGGAGCAGTAAGACAGGTTCAAAAATATACAAAGTAAAAGCCATCAAAGTTTTATCAGTACATTTTCGTACAGAAGAGTGGTCCAAAGAGCCACGATTTTTTTTAATTCAAGAAAAGTGAGGTAACTACGGTAAGCGTCTCATATGTACGTTTATCCGACGCTTTTGCGGTGAAGGAAAACATAGTGAGGAAACCTGCACACGCCTGCGGAGAAACTCGAAGGTTGGTTGTGTGTGAAGTTGACCAACCCGCAATAATTGTAGAGTTTGCGGTACGAGGTTTCCTATACCCGCCTTTATTATTCACTATTATTTCCTATAGTGTACTATAGTGTAGTGTAGCGTAGTGTAGCGTAGTGTAGCGTAGTGTAGCGTAGTGTAGCGTAGCTTAGAGATGACTTTGTGAGGCGGTACGAAGTTTTCTATACCCGCCTTGTTAGCTACCACTATCTTATTAAAGTCTAACCGCCAAACATTAATGTTAACAGCATTAAGGTGTTCCGGCATGAAGATAAGATAGCCAGTTCACTATTACGTTGGGGAATCTTGGTAAGCCCACTTCCATCGTCCTCACTTACCATCAGGTGAGATGATACCTAGAGTTTACCAATAGGGATGACGAATGCTAGTCATCTGATTTACTTTTTGCTGGTATCATCTGTCAAAAACGACATTTTGTTCTAAATATTTTTGAAATACCTTGGCGTGTCGTTATAGTTTTGCAGCGTCACTTATGTACTCATTTTGTGATTTTGGTGAATTAAAAATCGAAGACTTGATGGAAAACAAAACGAGTAAGGTTCTCCGCAGTTTAAGTAGGAGGACAATTGAGTGATCAAGAGTTCATAATTTATTTCTGATGCTGTCGTCACCTCTAACTTGCTTATGTGTTCAACGCGACCCAGTAAGTTCACTTGCTGAGCTGCGACAGCTTTTGAACGCTACAAATACATTATCTAGTAGTATCTACTAACTCATCAATTAAACCCATTATATCAGTCTCTGGTAACCCATAACACAGGGAATCCTACTTTGGGGCCAGGTGACCATGTGTGATTTGTCCCAGAATATTTATTTTATTTTATAAACCCAATTTCTTAAATGGCATGGTTTTTGTCTGTATGTGTGTAGCTTAATGTAACGCACGCAGGTTAACTGACCTGGAGTACGGTCATTACTTGGATGTGTTTATACTGAGAGTTATTTTTCTCTACCTCTGTAAGCCGCGTTAAGCCACTGCTGCCGATTGCTACCACTAGATGGCAGTCGTTAAGCGGTGTCAGATGCCTCATAGGCGGCTCACAAGTCACACAACTTCTCACAGTAGGGTTTGCCATTAATTCCATCAGTCCAGACTAGGTCAGCTAGGTTTTGGGAAGAGACCTAGCAATGGGGGCATTAAAGCGCTTTGCACACGACGGGGTGGGGCGGGGCGGTCAGTTTCGCCGCCAACGATAGCACAAAGGGAATCCTATACTACCAACGCACATGGAGGACAGAAAGACCGCCCCGCCCCGCCCCGTCGTGTGCAAAGCGCCATAGGTCGTTATCGATGTATGATCGAATCAGAAACGAGGAGTTCCGTAGGAGAACCAAAGTAACCGACATAGCTCTCATAATTGCTAAACTTAAGTGGCAGTGGGCGGGGCACGTAGCTCCTAGAACAGATGGCCGTTGGGGTAGTAAAGTTCTCGAGTGGCAACCGCACACAGGAAAATGTAGCGTAAGCAGGCCTCCCACTCGGTTGACCGATGACCTGGTGAAGGTCGCGGAAAACCGCTGGAAGCGGGCAGCGCAGAACCGGTCATTCTGGAAATCCTGGGAAGAGGCCTAAGTCCAGCAGTGGACGTCCTTCGGCTGATATGACGATAATGATAACGATTTATAAACGAGTATGTCTGTTTCTTTAATTGAGCCTGTAGCTTAAATGGTCTGATGGATCTCGGAGTGCGAACTCTTGTAAAAAGGTTTTGATCCCCTCAAAAGTGTTGGCATTCATTTTAACCATTTGGGGGCTCACGTTTTTCAATGGTCGCGAAATGTCGCCTTCATATCGACAGAGAAATGTAACAGTTACATAAAAGTGTGGTAGGTGCCTACTTGATTAGATATTTATTCTTAATTATCTACACTCGACAGTAAAGAAAACGGATCAGTAACAAAAACCTCAATTACTTCCAAAATAATGTAACTCGCTTTATGAAATAAAGACTGTACTGTAGACTATTTATTAAATTAAAAAAAAAAGTCATAGAGAGTCAAGATCATAAAGTTTATTTTAATGAAAGTAGGTTAAGTAAAAATGTAAATTTTTCACTAGATTTTCAAAAAATGTGCTACGGTCTCAAATGTGCAATTTTCACACATTTCGGTATTTTGTATTACCCAACACAAGCTATTAAAACAGCTGTTACACGGTTTGGCATGTTTTCCGACAGATTTCTGAGCCAATGCTGAGGAATATTATCCTATTCCCCCTATCAGTGCTTCTTCCAATTCACGAAGCGTAATTGGAGGGGAATTTCGCTGATTCAAGGCTGAGCTGCGTGCTGGCCACTCCATGCGTGTGATAGCGACATTATCAAGGTAGTCCAACACTATCCGAGCTGTATGGGGACGAGCGTTATCTTGCTTAAAGATGACGTTCTCGCCCATGTTTACTAAAATAGGCCAACGTACTCATTTAAGATTTAATTCACGTATCTCTCTGCAGTTTAAGTTCCATTTTCGATCACCACTAGCTCGGTGCGGCTTTTGGAAGAAATTCCAGCCCATACGTGTATAGAGCCTCCGCCGTATGACACTTTCTCTTCAATGCAAGCTTGGTTATAGCACTCTCGTGGTCTACTGTAGACTCTTTGTCTCCCATCGTGCTTGTATAGCATGAATCTCGACTCGTCCAAAAACATAACTGTGACTGGTCATCGAGAGTTCAATTCATGTGGTCTCTAGCGTAGCTCAGTCTTAAATTACGATGCTGCCTTTCGAGTTTTCGACCATTGGCGGGTCTAAACGGCTTCAAGTTTGCTTTTGTAAGACGCCGCCTCACTGTACACGTGCTCGGATTGCTCCCTCCAGCACGTAGAAGGTGATTTTTGACTTCAACAGACGTTTGAAATCGATTAGTGCATAAAAAAAATTATTTCTCAATCTTGTTGACACCTTATATCAATCCTCCCGCGCTGTCGTGCACCTTGTTCGGCCTATTCCTGGTCTGCAAGTATTGGATCTAGTCTCTTCAAATCGCTGGAGCACTCTTTGAACGGTTGATAGCGACACACCAACAGTTCTCGTTGTATAACACTGACTGCGCCCGTCTTCAAGCATTATCAGAATTCTGGTACACTCTTCGAGGGTTATTGAAGTGTTTTTAACTGAATTTGATCAAAATAATGAATTTCTGCAAAAGAAATGCCCTATTTATATGGCAGATCAGAAACAAAAGTAAAAACAGTGGTTCCAAATTTGATGTGCAAATTTTGAAAATCGTCTTAATTCAATATTTATAGTTTTAATATAATCACCACAAAAAAATAAAATAGCTTTACTCCCGCATTTTTTATAGCCGACCCGTTTTCTTTGCGAGCCAGTGTAGTTTCCTGGCCATACATTCGTTCCGGACACCGCCGCCAGCGTCTCCCATTACATAAAGTCCTTTGCCGTGTCCCACTTCTTATTTGTGTGAGGGTTAGTAGAAAAAGCTATCGGACACCTTTGCTAAGAAAAAGTTAATAGGTTTCAGCTACGCGAGCCTACGGCGTGTTTAAGTAGTTCATTAGCGTCAAGTAGCTACTCGTTAGTAACTACAAAGGGAAAAATAATGTCAAGGAGTGGAATTCCCTGTCGTCATCTGTGTTCCCCGATTCAAGACGAGAGTGAATAGGCACTATTTGAGCGTGCATGTAACATTCTCGGCTGCATCGGCTGTTACTATCAGATGAGGTGCAGCCAAACGCACAAATTTTTACAAGCTTTTTTTTAACTTGCAATGTATGTTAATTGTTCAGGTGGAATCTTGCAAGTTAAATTTGACCCACTTCCCGGTTTCCGATTGAGCTGAAATTTAGCATGCACATGTTTATCGCATGACAATGCAATATTAAAAGCTTGTACCTGAAAGTTTTTGGGTTTTTCGAAAAAATGTACTAATATTATAAATGTGAAAATCTGTTTGGTTGTTTGCTTGTTACCTTTTTAACCGACTTTAAAAAAAGGAGGAGGTTTCTCAATTTGAATTTGGCGTACTAGTAAAAACTACCGGGCCGATTTTGATAAAATTTTGTATGGTGGTTCCTTAAAGCCCGGGTTAACATATACAATACTTTTTATCCCGAAAAATTCAAGAGTTTCCGTGGAAAAACTCAAAATTTTGTAGAAGTTTCTAATAATACGGTTCTCCATATAATAAAAATGCGCAAAATTTTTCAATCAGCTGATTGATTTGATAATTATTTTTTTTGAGAATTGACTTACGCGTGTGTACGTTTCATGCGGAAAGCTGTTCAGTATGATGACTAGAAGCAACAGTTAACGGGAGATACACCAGTTTTGTTTAAACCCTGTCTAATCCATCGGAAAACGCAGAATTTCCAGGGTTTTGGTTCTATTAACCCTTTGAACATTCTAACACCGCCTTTGAAAAAAAAGAGTAGAAACAATAGTATATTATGCAACTAGTGAATAAAGGACGGATTTAAAGCGAGGGCCATAGATGAATCACGAGCAAGTGAAGGGTTCTAATGACTGAATCAAGACCGTAGGGAGATGGGGTTGCATACTATACTTTATACCATGACTCCAAGAAAAAGAAACATTTAAGCGAAAAAAGACATTTAATGAAGAAAAAAGTAATGTTAAATTAATTAAAATATTCATTACAATTGTAATTTGTAATTTTCTCTGTGTTCGTATAACTTATAGTATTCAAAATAGCGCCAATTTACTAATGAAATGACAGCAAAGAACACAAAACAGTTTTTATTCTAATGCTAAACTCCTTTTCGAAAATATCGAACAATAAATCTCGAGGAATTATTTGCACAAGGACTTTGTGTGTCAAATATTCTTTGGATTAGGAGTTTGTATCGAGTATTTTTTTTCGCAAGGAGGTTGTATAGCTGAGATGCGAGGTCGAATATATTCGTGTGTTCTAAATTCAAACACTAAAATAGTGAATAAAAGAGCTTTTTATTCACTGTTTTCAGTGAACAAAATAAGCTTTTTAGACACAGATCTACTACAAATAGATTAGTAACGAAATTGTTAGAAAAAGAAGGATAGTTACGATATAGCATGAGTGCGAAAAAGATACTGATATTATTTTTTGTCCTTATCGGCATGACCACTTTTTTGCTGGCTAATTGTCAAAATCTTAAGTATCTTAGCCAAACAATGCTTCTTTCAATGTTGCCAAATAAATTTATATTTTACCAAATATAAATAATATATGTTTGTAAGGATCTATTACTTATATTTCATCAGATCTACTATAAAGGCGCTAGGTCGCGCTGATTACATTGAAATTTACCCTGACTTAATGGAAAAAATATTAAGGTGGCAACACAAACGCTTAAAACGGATAGAGCGAGAGGCACTGTAGTGGCCACGCGATATAGAAATCTATTTGTGTAGATCTGTGTTTTTAGAGGAACAATGGTATAAAAGATCAAATCCATCATGGGATTGCCGCCACAAGTGAAAATTTAAAACTATGAAAATAGCAGTGGTCTTTATTATGTAAACAGCTACAGATAAACAGAATGTAACAAAATTGATGTAGGTCCCGTTATCTGAGGCTTCTACTCATGATACTGAACAACTTTTATTCTATGACTTTGCCGAAATGAATTTTTGATGTGTAACATCTTTGCTCTCGCTTTCCTGCAATTTGTGGGAGTGATTTCGTGAAATGGGACGGAAATGTGTCCCATTGTAACAGGAAGTCGCGTTTTTTCAGGCTTTAAAAGCGCGGAAAAGGCAAAGGTATCTATGACCATACAGCCTAGTCTGCCGTATCTTTGCCGTCTTTTTTTCAGGCTTAAGCGCGGAAAAGGCAAAGGTATCTATGACCATACAGCCTAGTCTGACGTATCTTTGCCGTCCTTTTATAAAGTATTTTGTCACATGTTACACATCATATGCGAGTACTGTAGGTCTCGCTCGAATTTTTTTTAAACTCTTCATATAAATCGATAAGCTGATCGACCTATTTTGTATGGAGAGTATTTTTTTAAAATGTCTATGGATCCCTTAGGGAAAGTTGTTCAATATGATAAGTATAATCCCCAGTAAACGGGCTCTACACCAATTTTGTTACACCTGTATACTGTTAACATTAGCAATGTCGGTGACGCGAACCCATGAGATTTTCACGTATACCAAAAATCGCTTAACATGCCCAAAAGAAGTTTGAATTTCAAAAATATATGTTCTTTCATTTGTGTTTCAACACTAAAAGCGTCGGTGGCTCAACCGGTGTAGCACGACTTGTAGGTATGGTTTGTTCTCGTAATTAGAATAAGGGCGTGGGTTAGAGATGCGTGCTCACATCAAATATTTAATAGTAAAATAAAGACCTAAAAAGAAAATAAAAAATAGATTACATTGAACACTTAGATTTTAAACCCAATTCACAAAAATATAAGATAAGTTAAGATAAATATCCTTTATTGCACACCAAATATACAAAACTGAAAAACTTATTAACTAGCAAAATACACAATGATATGAAAAGGCGGACTTTTAAAAATTATATCTTACCCTAAAAAGGTTCTTAAGAAAGCAGCACAAATAGTTATTTATGATGAAAGTTTAATGATTGATTGGAACTGTTGGATGGTAGAATATCGTCAGATGGGTGACAGCGCATGCATGGAAAATAAATAGATGGAATGAAAAGAAGATGGGATGAAAGGAGAACGAATAACTGCGCACCGCGCTACATCGGTAACCATTCGGTCCTCGCAACCAGAGGTCCCGGGTTCAATCCGGACGGCCAATGCACCAATGAGTTTTTCGAAATTTGCGTATTGCTATAAAGGTGAAGGAAAACATCGTGAGGAAACCTGCACATCTGATTCCAGACGTGTATGAAGGTCGCGTTGCACACGTCCGTAGGTTTTAACCTAAATGCCCTAAACTTGACCGCGCGTGACGATAAGTGCAACACCGGGCAACCGCCGTTTATCCCTTGGTTAGCACGGTTAATTGTGCCACACGTTAAGAATGAAAGAACAGTTAAAATGTTGTGCTTTTCGCACGTGCATATGTATGTATGTATGTAGAATTTTACCCTTGTAGCAAATGGCTGGATACATTTTGGAGCGCGAGGTGTCGTAAGATTCGTCTTCATCCCCTGAGTATTACACGAGGTGAATTTTTAAAGGCCGAAAGGAACACATCCATCTTATAATTCGGATGAAACGTGACTCTTGTTGTGCTACTTTATAAATACCGAAACATCATCATCATCATCATCATATCAGCCGAAAAACGTCCACTGCTGGACAAAGGCTTCCCCCAAGGATTTCCACGACGACCGGTCCTGCGCTGCCCGCATCCATCAGCTTTCCGCGATCTTCACCAGGTCGTCGGTCTAAATTTGTGAATAAACTGATTAAATTGTGTGGGGAGTGAAAAGTTTCTGTCGTTTTTTTCCACGATGTTGTTTTTTATACACATTAGATAAGCCCTTGGCAACATCTTATACCTCATGGTAAGTGACGATGATGCCGAAGATGGAAGTGGGCTTACCAAGGTGCCCCAACGCAATGGGGATCTGGCTATCTTATCTTCAAGCCGGAACACATCAATACTGTTAACAGTGACCTTTAGCGGCAAAACTTAGATTGCGTTGGGGCATCTTGGCAAGCCCGCTACCATCTTCGGTATCATCGTCATTTACCATCAGGTGAGATAATGCCAAGGGCTTACTAATTGTAAATAAAAAAAGGAATCGAAATGCGAAAACACATTGATACGTGGCAGATCAAACCACAACCTCCTGGACAAGAGGTAGCGGCCTTAACCATTACGCCACCGGCGCTCAATGGAACACCAAGGAAAACATTCAGGTAGGTCCTTTTGCAGTTTACCATTCCAGCGGTAACTGGAGCATCCATCAGGGCGTTTCGCAGTTGATAATCTCTTCATCTTCCATCCTTCGAAAGTAACTATGGCAGCGAAGCTTCTCATTTAATCATCATGATCATTGTATCAGTGGAAAAACGTCCACTGCTGGACAAAGGCCTCCCCCCAGGAACTCCACGATGACCGGTCCTGCCCGCATCCAGCGGGTTCCTCGATCTTCACCAGGTCGTCGGTCTACCGCGTGGGAAGCCTGCCCACGCTACGTTTTCCGGTGTGCTGTCGCCACTCGAGAACTTTACTGCCTCAGCGGCCATCTGTTCTACGAGCTGTGTGCCCTGCCCACTGCCACTTTAGTTTAGCGATTCTGTGAGCTATGTCGGTTACTTTGGTCCTAAAATGTTAGCTTAAAGGTTAACACAATTGAAGTAACAAACCTATCATCTTTAACCGACTCCCTCTTGAACTCCCTTCTATGCGTAGGAGTACCAGCTATTGTATGCCCTCCCGTTAGAGAGGGGGCCGCAGCTAAGATCTCTCTGAAAAAAAAAGAGTGGAGATTGAATGAACAGTTTCCTGTATCGCACTACAAGTAAACAAAGATTGTAGTGATTAGTATATAACTGGAAACCTCTAGGTTGGTGACAACTTTCCCCAAATCATCATACCAGCTGAAGAACGTCCATTGCTGGCCATAGGCCTCCCCCAAGGATTTCCACGACAACCGTTTCTGCACTGCCCGCATCCAGCGGCTTCCCGCGACCTTCACCAGGTCATCGGACCACCGAGTGGGAGGCCTGCCTACGTTGCGGTTTCCGGTGCGCGGTCGCCACTCGAGAACTTTACTGCCCCAACGGCAGAATACCCTAAGTAAACTCAATGGGGATGACGAATGCTAGTCATCTGAGTTACTTTTTATCATTTGTCAAAAACTACATTTTGTTCTAAAAATGTTTGACGTCACGCCTAGGTACGTGACGTCATAGTTTAGCAGCGTCAATTAAGTACTCATTTTGTGATTTTGGCGAGTTAAAAATCGAAGACTTGATGGAAAACAAAACGAGTAAAGTGTTTCGAAGTTTAAGTAGGAGGGCAATTTAGTGATCAAGAGTTCATAATTTATTTCTGATGCTGTCGTCATCCCTATTTGCAAAAATGTTTTTCAACGGACTTCCAAAAAGGAGGAGGTTCTCAATTCAACTGTATGTTGTTTTTTTCTGTATATTTGTTACGCGATATCCTTGCAGTTTCTGAACCGACTTTTAAGATTATTCGATAGGATACACTGTCAAATTTGCAAATAAATAAATTATATCAAAATCGGTACAGTACTTTTTTTTAATTAACAAAAACCAAACATAATAGAACGAAACTGTCAAATTTGCAAATAAATAAATTATATCAAAATCGGTGCAGTACTTTTTTTTTAATTAACAAAAACCAAACATAATAGAACGAAATGGTACATTAAGTTGTTGCAATGGAACTCAGTTTTTTAAAGATATTTAGCGTTTTAAGGATTCCGTACACCCAACGGGTGACAAACGGGACCCTATTAATAAGCCTCCGCTGGCTGTCCGTCTGTCCGTCTGTCAGCGGGCTGTATTTCATAAACCGTAATAGGTAGACAGTTGAAATTTTCACAGAATATGTATTTCTGTGGCCTCTATTACAACTAATATACTTACTAAAATAGTAAAAAGTAATAAAATAAGGCGGGTCTCCATACAAAAAACGTGTTTTTTTATAGGTCTTTAGAAGTATTTTTTATTTAGCTCTATCTTATTAATGGTAATACATACGTAACTTGATGTGATTCGGTTTAGTACTAATACTGAAATAAAACAGCAAATAATTAAATTTATAGCTCTAAGCGTCGGTGGCTTAATGATAACAATTCATAACAGACGCTTCACACCAGGAGGTCACGGGTTCGATTCCCGGCGGGGTCAACTTTGTAAGTCTCGGTTTGGTTGGTGTTAGGGCATTTTTCATTCGCCGAGACAGCTAGTTAAAAATATTTATTTTTTGTAAATTTATATTTTCTTGAGAAAATATGGCGGTACTTTGTTAGCAACCGCCTCCGTGGCGTAATGTTTATTCAATTCGCTTCACACCAGGAGGTCGCGGGTTCGATTCCCAGCGGGGTAAATTTTATAAGACTCAGTTTGGTTGGTGGAAGCAACCACCATCCTATCTAAATCTTGCCGCCAAACATCAGTATTAATGTGTTTTGTCTTGAAGAAAAATAGGTAGATCCCCATCGCGTAGGGAATCTTGGTAAGCCCGCTTCCATCTACGGCATCATCGTCACTTACTATCAGGTGAGATGATGTCAAGAGCTAATCAATTGTGGATAAAAAAAGCATTGTAAAATTAAATCCAAATTACTTAATATTAAAACTTTTTCCATTGTACACTTTGTTCTAAACGTATTTATATTATTTCTATTTCTGTGAAACGTAAGTACAATATCACACAGTAACAGAAAAACATTACAGGCAAAGGAAGTTAATTAATGAAACTGAAATTTAATATTCTAGAAGTTTAAATAACAATTTGTAATTTCGGAAGAGGTCTTTCAAATTCTCGGTATTAATTTTAAATTGCATATTCCAAGTGTGGGTTTGAAGCGGTATCTCTATGGAGCTGTTAAATTCGCTATTGACTAGCCGTATCTCGGTGTTTAGCTGTTTTGGCAGGGCGCTCTCTCGTATAGGGTTATTTTTTAATAGGTCTTCAAAGTAAAGTAGAGTTTACTAAGAACATTTTAATTGTATAGAAACTTGAAATAATTGCTCTAAGTAGGTGTTAGTAAAAATGATTTGGATATCCTTTGATTTTTATTGTGACTGCCAAAAATCGAAGTTAAGATTTTGATGGGGATCGATTGTCTGACACTAATAGAGTCTAAAAAACAAAAAATATAAAATATAAATGTGTGCCTGTGCGTCCGTCTGGTGCTTTAGTTCTCAAACTTCTTATATTTCTTGCCGTTTGTTTAAAATTTGATTTTGTAGGGTTCCCACCTTCGTAAAAATGACTTTTTTTACTAAAATTAGCCCGACCTAACGATTTTGAGAAAGTTTGGTAAGTTACCATAATTTTACATGGCTTACAGCATGCGATTATTTGTTATTCCAAAAAAAAAAAAGGGATAAGATAACTTCCATATAGATCCAGATTTTTCGTTACTTTTTCTCAGAAATAGCTGTATTGATTTTTATTAAACCTTTTGAATAACTAGGACTTATCAAAACTACTGCGCGGGGTAGTTCACTATTCCAGGAAAAATCCGACCAAGGTACCTCCTATACAAACCCAAAATCTTAGTAAATTTTTCATCCAGTCTGATATACCTAGCTTTATTTTTTGCTACTAAGTAAGTGTGATGTAAATTGTTCATTTGTGTATGCCCGACTACAACAGATAGCGAAGGTTTCGCGAGAAAGTATGCACAGCGTGGTTGTATAATTGGTTTAATTCGACTATTAATTTACGCTCTTAGCCTGTTTTTTATTTGTATGATTGTTAAATACTACTATGTCTTTTTAGGTGGCAATACCCTCTCCGTGTCAATATTAATCATCTCTCCCCAGGCTCGACCACGAATAACGATATGTTATTTTTTAATTAAGGCAATGTTTACTCTGCAAATGTGTCGCTGTACGATGCGGGAAACACGCAAATTGGTTTCGCACTAGCATCGATGAAAATGAATATGACACCAAGATATTTTTGACTACTCTCTTATATGTTATATGTATATGTCGCAGCCATCTGGTTAAATCTGCTATTTAATTGAAAGGCTAACCAACTGATTGAATGGCGACATTCAATTGAATGACTAAAGGACAACTGGCCAAGTCGTTGAATGGGATATTCCAAATATAGTCCGAATAAAAAACCGATGATTTCTTTTTCTGCGGAGCATTCTGCTGCCCATGGGGGGGGAGCCTCAATCAAACCTGACCGAACCTAAAATCGCTCGCTTTGCTCGCTCATTTACAGAATCAAAAAAAAAACTAATTTTTGACAACTCCCTTTTCATTGTATGTATTTTACGTCAGCCATGTTAAAAGGGCTAGCTTACAATCAGCCAACAAGTTGAAAGTTGAGTGACGCTTGTTCAATCAACGCTCGGCCTAGTCATTCAATTGAATGTCGCCATTCAATGAACCAGCTAGGCAGTTAATTGAATGGTTAGTTTAACCAGTTGACTGCGACATATATAACACATATAAAATTGCGCTATAATTTAATGCATAACAAATGATAGCGCAGTTTTATATACCTAATACCTAACTAAATATTTAATCGTATTGGCTGAAGCTCCTTTCCAGAGCTTTTGTTTGTATTATAATGGTTAAGTAGTTTTTCTTTTTTGCGTCTTATGATTATAAATACTACGAGGGTATCACACCCTGGACACTCTATACAACGGGCCAGAAATGACATTTCAAAAAAGAAATGACGGAACAAACAAAATGGCGGCGAAATCCTATACGTTTGACAACCAAACTGTAACCAATCAGTATCAATCTGGGTGACGAGGGGGTGAGGTCGCAATCTATAGAGCGGCAGGGAGTGTCCATACTGTATGTTAGTACTAATATATATACTTTGCCCATACGCAGAGGCTTCAATGCAACCGTCATCAATTTAAACTGAAAAAATACTGAGGGTAGGGTTGCCAGAAAAATTGAAGAAGAATATAGGAGATTTCCATTTAGGGGGTCAAAAGAAAACAGTATCCAGTTAAAATATATAGTAGACTTTATTTTTTCATGTAATTATATTTTTGGGAACTTTGGGCCATTTTAATGAGTTTATTATTAATCGCTTTTTCCGCCGGGTAGGCCCAGTTAACTTTGATTCCCTATCTGTATCTTCTTCACTTCCACTTTCAGCATTTACATCACTCATTTTGTAAGTATATTTCACACAAAAGAGGCGAACCGAACAATAAAGGTACAAAGAACTGGTGCTAGGACATCATACAGACCAAGGAGTTTATAGGTAAAACTGGAGGCCACACTCTAAATACCTAATTGAAGCTAAGAAATATGCCCTTGAAATGTCTCTTTACCGCTCCGTCTCTTTTCAATTAGCGGGTGTGAGCAAGAGCTTCACCTATACACGTCTTGTTCATACCTCCTAATTAGAAAGAGACGGAGCGGTAACGAGAAACTTCAAGGCCATATTTCTTTGCTTCAAGTAGGTATTTAGAGTGTGGCCTCCAGATTTACCTATAAACTCCTTGATACAGACAGAATGATATTTGACATTGACACTTGACAGTGACATGACATGACTCTTAAAAGTTGCGTTCAGAAACACAAACAATGTGATTTTACTTATGATATGATCTGCTCAGTTTTGTCACTGACAGTGACATGACATGACTCTTAAAAGTTGCGTTCAGAAACACAAACAATGTGATTTTACTTATGATATGATCTGCTCAGTTTTGTCACAGTATATATATTAGTACTAACGTACAGTATGGACACTCCCTGCCGCTCTCTAAATTCGACCTCACCCCCCCGTCACTCAGATTGGATGTAGATTGGGTACCAAACGTAAAGTACGAGCTACGCAAGCGCGATAAACGTCACTTATATTCACTTTGCGCGCCGCTGTGATTTCGTACACCGGAATAAAAAGCAACTAGTTACCGAACGTAACGGACGAACTACGCATGCGCGATTAACGTCACTTATTAAATATAACTAATATAAAGCTCACCGCTCGACGCCAATAGGCGGCCGCGGCGTCTCAGCATGCCTCGTATCATGATTGGCTGACCACCAATATTATACGACCAAATCTAAGAACAATCAGTTCCTATGAATCTTCATACTAGCTGTATCTTTTTTTTTTAGAAATGTAGTTCCTTTATGTTTTTTATATGTCAGATGTCAGTTTGTTATTTTGGCTTATTTTGTTCGTTTTATTTATTTAAAATTATGATTTTTTGTAATAATTTGATTAGATGGTGTGAAAGTATGAGTTGTTAGAAATATCTAGTGGTGTGATATTATAAAATGTGATCTCGGAATTATAGATTGAGATTGACTATTATTGTAGGTTGCTAAATGAGATTGTTTCACGGACAAAAGCTCCTGTGTTTGAAGAACAAATGAACAATGTTATCCATGTAAGTTACTTAATCATGTAAGATAACTGTTGATTGTTGCTTGCAGCACAGTATATATATATACAGGGTCTTCGGCAGATGGTTGAAAATACGAAAATGGGGGAAAGGTGGGGTCGCCTCCCACCTATTTTGAGAATTAAAAAAAATCTAGGACTTGTAATTTTTTTTACAGGATTTTTTTTCCTTTTTTTAGAAATTTTGCCATTTTTATACCTTTGAACACATGTAACTTTTTGTTTTTTAAAGCTAGCTCCAAAATCTTTTTTTTAATAGACTTTTATAAGATTGTCGGCTCTAAAAAAAAATTATGTTTGTTTCAAGTTATTGCTAAAAACAAAAATGTGGGCCCCCGAACTTAAAAAAAAAGTTGAACAAAAATTTGAAAGTCAACTTTGCGATGCATTTAAAAAAAATAATGGGGCTGGAAGGCTTCTGTTTTTTTTAAAACATCTCTAAAGCTTAGGCTTTTGAATGGTATGTAATTTATTTCGGTATCTTTTTTGTAACCGGAGTTGTTAATTTTTTTTACTCAATTGGACCATGTTGACGAAATTCCACTAGTTACATGTTTTGTGAAATGTATCAAATGCAAAGTTGAAAATAATGTAAATACTTACTGTTGGGACGGTTACAAAGAGCAGGTACGTTTTTTTACATTCTTGCACACACATAATGGCTATCTTTTGTCATTTATTGGCATATTGGAGTTAGCACTTCCATATGCCAATAAAATGTCCGCATATTCCGCATTGGTAAATTGAGCCATTTTAAACCACAACAAAGTCTTAACAAAACGTCTGATAATAACAAAAAGTGACAAACAACAAAAAAACTTAACAAAATCACAAACGTTAATAACGTTAACGTTTTTTTTTGTTTTCGTTAATTTCACTTTGCTGTGTTTGTGATTATGTGTGTGCAAGAATGTAAAAAAACGTACCTGCTCTCTGTAACCGTCCCAACAGTAAGTATTTACATTATTTTCAACTTTGCATTTGATACATTTCACAAAACATGTAACTAGTGGAATTTCGTCAACATGGTCCAATTGAGTAAAAAAAATTAACAACTCCGGTTACAAAAAAGATACCGAAACAAATTACATACCATTCAAAAGCCTAAGCTTTAGAGATGTTTTAAAAAAAACAGAAGCCTTCCAGCCCCATTATTTTTTTTTAAATGCATCGCAAAGTTGACTTTTAAATTTTTGTTCAACTTTTTTTTTAAGTTCGGGCGCCCACATTTTTGTTTTTAGCAATAACTTGAAACAAACATAATTTTTTTTAGAGCCGACAATCTTATAAAAGTCTATTAAAAAAAAGATTTTGGAGCTAGCTTTAAAAAGCAAAAAGTTACATGTGTTCAAAGGTATAAAAATGGCAAAATTTCTAAAAAAAGGAAAAAAAATCCTGTAACAAAAATTACAAGTCCTAGATTTTTTTAATTCTCAAAATAGGTGGGAGGCGACCCCACCTATCCCCCATTTTCGTATTTTCAACCATCTGCCGAAGAACTAACAAACATTTCGTGACCAATACCGCCGGTGTGATTCAACCCTACCTGCATTCTTGCCTATAGATACGTCAGTTATAATTATGTATATCATTTCTCGCTCGTTTGTATGGAGTATCCGGGGTGTGGTTTTGTTTAGGATTTCTGGGTTCGTTTCTGAACGCGTGTTTTTAAACTCGATTTAAGTATGTATGACAGACACGTCGCTGTATGGCTAAAATATAGTAGATTTGTCTACTATATATTTTTTCAACAGTATATAGTATCTTGGCCCAAAATATAGTAAGATACTATATTATATAGTAGATCTGGCAACCCTAACTGAGGGTTCAATAATTTCATGTATAAGAGAAAAGGCCGCAGTCTAAAGAATGCGGGGAGTGTCCATACTGTATGTTAGTACTAATATATGTACTGTGACGAGGGGCTGCCAAAAGAAATTACACACTCCTTACCCGTTTGTTTGTTTGAAAATGTAACAGTTATCTAAATATATAAAAATCAATGCCACATTTCGTTGTAATTTTATAACTCAAGAACTGCTTGACCGATTTCGCTAATTCTTTTTTTGTCGAGTTCGTTATTGTCAGGAGAAGGTTCTTATGTAGGGTAGGGTAGGGTAGGGTAGTGTAGTGTAGTGTAGTGTAGGGTAGTCTAGTGTAGGGTAGTGTAGTGTAGGGTAGGGTAAGGTAGGGTAGGGTAGAGCAATGTAGAGTAGGGTAAGGTGGAACGTAGTTCGCCGGGACAGCTAGTTAAAAATATTTATTTTTTGTAAATATATATTTTCCTGAGAAAATATGGCGGTACTTTGTTAGCAACCGCCTCCGTGGCGTAATGTTTATTCCATTCGCTTCACACCAGGAGGTCGCGGGTTCGATTCCCGGCGGGGTAAACTTTATAAGACTCAGTTTGGTTGGTGGAAGGGTATTTTCATAGCCCGCCTGGCTAGCTACCAACATCTTATCTAAGTCTTGCCACCAAACATCAGTATTAATGTGTTCCGGCTTGTAGATAAGATATCCAGATCCCCATCGCGTTGGTGAATCTGGGTAAGCCCGCTTCCATCTTCGGCATCATCGTCACTTACCATCAGGTGATATGATGGCAAGAGATTATCAATTTTGAATAAATAAATAAAAAACAATAAAGCTCACTCGGCTTCATTTTCAGGTATTGCTCTATTATGACTCCAGAAAAAGTTTAAAGCCTCAAGAAAGTTTTCAAATTTTATCCAGAACTTTTGATAGGTATGTATGTTTGTTTACGAGCAGCAGTTTTTAATTGGTTTGCTGAATTTAAAAGAGGACGAGGTAGCTTAGTAGAAGTTATAAGCGAAGATAGGCCGACCGCAAGAAAATGTTCAAGCTGTTGAAAAAAAAAATTGTGAAAACCGACGAATTACATATGTAGAGCTCGAGCGAGAACTAGGCATTGGTTCAGCATCATTGCAAACAATCATTCATGAACAGAAAGAATGTCGCGTGGATTGGTACAATTTTATGATTAAAAAATTGGACGCCGGCGAGAAGAAAAACGTTCATGACGTACTGACAGATGACAAAACGTGTCTATATACCTATGATCCCGAAAAAAAGTTTCAGCCGACGGTATTGTGCTTTGAAGATAAGCCGACTCCAACAAAATGTCGCCGTGCACAAAGCACACAAATGGTTGCCTCGCTTTTCTGCAAGACGGTACACATAGTCCTAGAAGAACAAAGGACAGTTAGCTCCGAATGGAATGCGACAGTTTGTGCCCCAAAAGTACTGTCAGCCTGGTGTGAGAGGCGGCCGAAATCAGGAATTCGGCACCTTCTCTGGCATCACGACAACTCCGCTCCGCACACTTCCGCTAGAACACTTGTCCATTTTAATTCATAAAATGTGTCTTTTCCCACTTCACCCGCCATATGCCCCTGATCAGCACCTTGTGATTTACCTCTTCCCAAAAACAAAAGAAAACTAAAGGACAAGTAAGATCGAATCAGGAACGAGGAAATCCGCAGGAGAACCAAAGTAACCGACATAGCTCTCATAATTGCTTAACTTAAGTGGCAGTGGGCGGGGCACATTGCCCGTAGAACAGATGGCCGTTGGGGCAGTAAAGTTCTCGAGTGGCGACCACGCACCGGAAAACGTAGTGTAGGCATAGGCCTCCCACGCGGTGGACCGATGACCTGGTGAAGATCGCGGGAAGCCGATGGATGCGGGCAGCGCAGGACCGGTCGTCGTAGAAATCCTTGGGGAAGGCCTTTGTCCAGCAGTGGTCGTTTTTCGGCTGATATGATGATGATGAAGAGGTAAGTGGTTTGAATGCAAGGAAGATGCACTGGCTGCTTATAAATATGAGAGTTCTGAGGTGTCTAAAGAAGAGTGGTCTTTGGCATTTTCCAACTGGTTTTAGTGGATGTAAAAGTGTACACGTTCCTTTCTCTCTAATATGGTTTACGGGAGCGATGGCTGACTCTCGCGTTATACTCATGACCGGATGCTCTCCGTGTGAACTGGCATACTCTTGTCATGTATTAATGATTTTTAAATATAACTTTTCGTGTCATATTGTTTTCATGTTCTAAGGAAAGGTTTATTTCAAGGATTTAATTTTGACATTATTAACTAATAATTGTTTATTTCTTGATTTTTGACAAATTAAATAAATTATGTTATTATTATTTTATGACTATCAGAAAGAGTGTAATTTGCACCTATTTTGAATAAAAATCTTGAATCTATACGTGTTTGAGGTGAATACTTTGAAAAGCTGAATATCTGTAATAAAGAAAAAAAATCATAATTTTTGTTTCTTTTGGCATGCCCCTCGCATGTATGTTACTTACTCGTAAATCAATATATTTTTATCGTAATTTTTTTGCCTAATGCGTTTCTACTGATTAGGAAAATTTCACTACCTAGAAATGTTTGTAGATATAACCTAACTTACCTAATCATAACGTCCCACCGCTAGGGTATGGTCTCTTTCTAAGCTCAGGAAAGTGAGGCCATACTCTGTGTACGTGGCCCAGAGTCCAGGTTGGTGGGGTAGTAGGGCCAGTAGCGAACCCCACCGTCGAAGTCTTCGAGCCGCCTATAATACTTAGTATGTATAAATCAGGGATGTTCCGAACGTTCGCATTCGCATATGTGAATTATTCGTACCATTTTAAGCATTCGCATCAACATTCGCACATTCGCATCAACATTCGCACCAACATTCGCACATTCGTATCAAACGATGCGAATGCGAATGTTGTACTGGCGGCGCTATGGTACCAAACCAACTACTACCAACCTCAGAAAGCTAATTAATTAAATTAGTGAATGCGCGAAAAGGCGTCACAATTAATATTTCAGAAATATAAATTGCCCGTTGTTAAATTTGAGTACCGAAAAAAGGACTGACTATATACTTAAATAAAGTGCATACATCAAAGTAAAAGTAGTTTAAGTTTTTTTTTTCATTATTATTGTAATATTTCACGATTTATAAGTACAAAAAAATTCATTAAATCTTACGAAAAGTGCATTTTATTAAATATATAATAAAAAAATTTCACACTCAGAGCCTCTAAATAGTATTAAATCTATGTCTAGAGTGCGCATAAAAATTTGCCTAACATTCGCATTCGCATCATTCGCATTCGCATTCGCATTAGCGAATGTCAAAAATTTGACATTCGGAACATCCCTGGTATAAATCCGTAAGTGGAAGTTGCAAGTCATGACAACGTTTGGCTCATTGTGGAGGCTTTCTTTAGGCTATTTTTAAATACTGTTGAAAAGAAGGGGTGGGGTTGGGCTTAAGCTCTCCTTACAAAAAAAAAACAAAATGGAAGCCAATCGAAAATTTAAATATACTTCATAACTCTAATATACAAAGTTTGAAACGAAACACTTAAGTCAAAACATGTTCAAAATACTTCAAAACAAACTTAATTTGGTTGTTTAAAAATGTTCTCGCTGTGTATACATACTCGTACTTTCTTGCGAAGTCTTCACCGCCTTCACATCATATATTTATACAGAAAATAATAAAAAAGTTTAAAAAACTAAAAAACTACTTCAAAAAGAAAATACTCAAAAATATTAAATAATATTTCTATACATGTAAATACACGAAATTAACCAAAAATAGTGAAATAAAAGGTAGGTACGAATTAAATTATAGGACTACAATTTTATTTAGGTCGTACCAGCACACAGAGCTACTTACCTACCAAATGTTTAAGATTCGATCGCTTTGCTGGCGTCGACCTCAAAAAAAATTGTAGTCCTCTAATTTGATTCGTGCCTACCTTTGATTTCACTATTGTTGGTTAATTTCGTGTATTTATATGTATAAAAATATTATTTCATACTTTTAAGTATTTTCTTTTCAAAGTCGTTTTTTAAACTTTTTTATTTTTAGTGATAAAGCTATCTATCTAACAACGTTAAACCCAATCACCTACTTGTCAATAGGATTCATTAAATCATAATGCATGTATTTCATTAACTGATACAGAATCCATCGGCCATAAGGCTTCCATCATCATCAAAAGATCCCATTGGGTCGAAGTGTCGCTGCAACTGCAGCCCCCACTTACAAAGATAAGATAAGATAAGATAAGATACAATTTTTGAAGGTTCCCCTCGATTTATATGGGATGCCATCATCAGATCCTCGTTTCCTTATCATGTTACCACCCTTGGGATATCTCCTCTCCAACAAAAACAGAATTATCAAAATCGGTTCAAACACGAGGAAGTTATCCACGAACAAACATAAAAAAATAATATACATACGGTCGAATTGCGAAACCTTCTCCTTTTTTGAAGTCGTTTAAAAAGGGCTTAAAGGTTATTGAAATGAAAGAGGAAAATATTTTGAAGTGGTCGTAGCCTCGCTTGGTTATGTCGTGGTGATCACGAAAGTTTGACACTGTAATTACCTGGATCAGTTTGACTGGTAGTGGCATTTATTTCGACCATTCTCGTGCTTTGCCACACACGTAAAGCCGTTGGTCTAGGTAGCTATCACCGAATGGCAGTCGTTAAGTCGTTACAGAGGCTTAGTACTTGTAGAGATCTAATATCTCTACATGCGTGTCGTGGTGATCACGAAAGTTTGACACTGTCATTACCTGGATCAGTTTGACTGTTAGTGGCATTTATTTCGACCATTCTCGTGCTTTGCAAGACACGTAAAGCCGTTGGTCTAGGTAGCTATCACCGAATGGCAGTCGTTAAGTCGTTACAGAGGCCTTATAGTACTTGTAGAGAACTAATACCTCTACATGCGTGTCGTGGTGATCACGAAAGTTTGACACTGTCATTACCTGGATCAGTTTGACTGTTAGTGGCATTTATTTCGACCATTCTCGTGCTTTGCAAGACACGTAAAGCCGTTGGTCTTGGTAGCTATCACTGAATAGCAGTCGTTAAGTCGTGACAGAGGCCTTATAGTACTTGTAGAGATCTAATATCTCTAGATGTGTATTGCTTCTTTTTGTAGCTGGTCTAACCGCGTGTCAATTTAAATCATCATCATCACACCGAGGGGTTTGAGCCTACCCTGAATTAGGGCGATCGGGCCTTAGTCGACCACGTGCGGGTTGATCGACTTCACATATAAATTGCAAGTTTTTTCGCAGGCTTGTGCCGGTTTCCTCACGATGTTTTCCTTCACCGTAAGCACACCCCGGACACTGCATACAACGGTCGTGAAATGACATTTCTAAAAGTAAATGATGACACAAATAAAATCACACCGAAATCCTATACGTGCGAGAGCCAAACTATAACCAATCTGTATCAATCTGGGAGACGAGGGGGTGAGGTTGGAATCTAGAGAGCGGCAGGGAGTGTCCATACTGTATGTTAGTACTAATATATATACTTTGCCGTAAGAGCGTCGGATAAACATACATATGAAATCGAAATTCAAAACCACATTGGTACGTGGCAGGATTCAAACCACGACCTCCCGGACAGGAGGCTGTGGCCCTAGCCGTTATGCCACCGACGCATCTTTTATTTGCAAATTTTATTTGCAATTTAAATGTAAATTTGGAACTTGATTTTTAGAATAGATTGTTGTCTGGAACGTTCTAGAGACATTTTGCGTTGGGCTCTGACCCAGGTCAGAGGTCCTTTCATTGTTTGCATCGAATAGTTAGTTTTCAAAGAGCAGCCACAAATATTATCCTAAGACGATGCGATACCAATAATAAGCCAGCCGGCACAGCAGAGTATAAAAGGAACAAAAAAATATATTCATCGAGATATTCATATTTCATTGAGATAGAAATCTACCCTGAGCTAGTCTCCTGACGATCTAAGGGTCGTCACATTCAGTGGACGCGCCGAGGTGTTGGAAGGGTCGCCATAGTACGTATGAATCTCCATATAAAAAAAAAACTCGGGAGTCTTTACAAAGTTTTGATAAGATAAGATAAAATTTACTGTCCAAAACTGAGTACAAAGGGAACGTTACAAATTGTTTAGGCATCTCCAGTTTACCCTTTTTTGTGATCTTAAATAATTTTGAGGGGGGGGGGGGAGGAAAAGCAAAATAACTTTAATAAAAAAACAAAAAGTTATGACAACCGGATCATCATCATCATATTAGCCGAAAAACATCTTCACCAGGTTGTCGGTCCACCGAGTGGGAGGCCTGCCTACACTGCGTTTTCCTGTGCGCGGTCGCCACTTGTAAACTTTACTACCCCATCGACCATCTGTTCTCAGGCTATGTGCCTTGCCCACTGCCACTTCATTTTAGCGATTTTATCAGCTATGTCGGTTACTTTGGTTCTCCTGCGGATCTCCTCATTTCGGATTCAATCGCGTATAACATGATATTTCTGCTTTAACTCAAAAACTTGAGGGCTAGAGGAGTGAATAATGTCTAAAACAAATAGGTATGATACAAAACTATCTTTAACTTTTCTGGTGTTTATTAGGCAACAAATAAAAGTTTTAGATAATTTTTAACCATATGGTTAAAGTGATAAAATCAAGGATTTGCGAGAAAATTGCCTCACAAAGAGTACAAATAGTTATTAATGTTTGTTTGCAGAGGTCTCTAAAACTACTTAAACGATTTTGAAAGCTTTTCACTAATAAAAAGGTACATTTTCACTTAACAACAGAAACCGCGAGTAGGACTCACACACGAAGGGTTCCGTACCATCGTACAAGACTTAAAAAAACCAACAACACGTTTCTTGTATTATTTAAGTTTTTGTTTAGTTTATTTTACTTAATTTTGATTCACATCAACTCATATATACGTCCTCAACGAGGGGCTTGATTAGGGCGATCGGGCCTTAGTCGAGTATGCGAGTCCAGTGCGGGTTGGTCGACTTCACACACAACCTTTGAGTTTCTTCGCAGATGTGTGTAGTTTTCCTCACGATGTTTTCCTTCACCGTAAGAGCGTTGGATAAACGTACATATGAGATCAAAATTCAAGAACACATTGGTACGTGACAGGACTCGAACCACGACCTCCCGGATAGGAGGTAGCAGCCCTTGCCGTTGCGCCACTGACGCTCTCAATGTGCTTTATTTTGATTACTTTTTTATTATTTCAGCAATAGAAATACACACTCTGTGAAAATTTCATCTGTCTACCAATTACGATTAATGAGATACAGCCCACCAACAGACAGACGGACGGACAGCGGCACCCTTTGACTAATAAAAAGTAAAATAATTCAAACTCCCCACGGAGAACATATCTTCTCGCAGGAGCATTTATCATTATTCAATTTGTATGGGAGGTATCTTTTCAGGGTTTTCCGAGACATACTTTTACCATCAGGTGAGATGATGCCAAGGGCTTACCAATTGTAAATAAAAAAAACTAATGGTGGCCTGTACTAGACGACAGTCAGATTTCTTGATTGCATAAATTTGATAAGTTAAAAAAGGCATAGGTATCGAGTTGCCAAAGGTAACTTTTATAATATGACAGGTACAATTTTATGATGATATAAATTGACACGCGGTTCGAACAGCTACAAAAAAGACGCGATACGCATGTAGAGATATTAGATCTCTACAAGCACTATAAGGCCTCTGTCACGACTTAACGACTGCCATTCGGTGATAGCTACCAAGACCAACGGCTTTACGTGTCTTGCAAAGCACGAGAATGGTCGAAAAAATGCCACTATAACAGTCAAACCGATCCAGGTGATGACCGTGTCAAACCTCCGTGATCACCACGACCCAAACCTGCATGATCACCACGACACAAACCTGCATGATCACCACGACACAAGCCTTCGTGATCACCAAGACACAACCACGCAAGGCTCAAAATATTTCCCTCTATCATTTCAATAAGGCCCTTTAGCTCTTCTGTATATAAATATAAAAGGAAAAGGTGACTGACTGGTATATCAACGCACAGCCGAAACCACTGAACGGATTTCGCTGAAATTTGGAATACAGATAGCAATTAGGACTTGGACATCCGCTAAGAAAGGATTTTGGGAAGCCGGAACACATCAATACTGTTATCACTGATGTTTGGCAACGAGACTTACATAAGATGTTGGTAGCTAGCCAGGCAGGCTATGAAAATGCCCTACCACCAACCAAACCGAGTCTTCAAAATTGATCCCGCCGGGAATCAAACCCGCGACCTCCCGGTGTGAAGCGAGTGGACTAACCATTACGCCATGCAGGCGGTTAAGGCACTGCTTTAGGTGGCTAATTGTCAGGGAATTATGTAACAGCAGCTCTATGAAAGCAATTTACATGATAAACGCCGAATTTCACGCAGTTTGATTGCGATTACACGCTTAACTTACTAAGCAAGCAAACAACACTTGGTTTAAATTAGTCCTGTTAATAAAATGGTAATTCACAAGTTGCTGAAGAGTTTCCTGTAAAGTTGTAAGATTTATTTTTTATTGTTTTTTGTTTGTTTCCTAACTGCAAGTTTTTTTTTTGGATAAACCGTGTAGTTTTAGATTTAATTTGTAAAATTAATATAATATATTTATTTATTTACTGATAATAAAAAATGTTTATTTAATTAAACGAGATTTGCTCTACTATTTTTTATACTTTTCAGATTTCCTAAAATACCGGTAGGGGATCCATATGAAAACGTAATACTTAGTGAACCAATTATTTACGATCTGACCAAACCCTCAGTAATTTCGAAAGACCGATACCCTATTTATAGGGGAGGTACCCTAAAAATTATTTCACAAATTTTATAACTTTATAATGGCCACATATTTGTACCGCACCAAATTTCAGCTATACAGCTGAAATAGTTTATGAGCAAAACGGCTGTGACATACCGACGAACAAACAGACAGACATGGCGAAACTATACCAAAGGGTTCTTAGTTTGACTAAAAAAAGGAAAAAGATTCACAGGTCATCTTCTTTTGCATTTATATTTGCCGTCAAAATCATCTGTTATCTAATTACTAAATACTAATCAAAGTGTGTACCGGTGATAGGAGATATCTTGCAATACCATCATCATCATCATCATACCAGCCGTAAGACGTACACTGCTAAAATAAGCCTCCCCAAGTATTTCCACAACAACGACTGGTCATGCGCTTATCGTAATCGCCGCGAATGTTCTACGATACCGTTGGAAAGAGATGGCGTGGTACTATTCTAGGGTCGCAGCCAGGCCACAAGTATAGGGTGGCCCACAGGAAATTTCATTTTTGTTTGCTTCTTAATTTTTGAACACATCGAGTGGGAAGCGCTCTGTTGGCATCAATCGGTAGCTTGGTTCTTGAAGTTTAGTTCGCCATGAGTTAGTTCACGGGTGAGCAGGGTGCTTTCGCTGTGCATAAACCTTACGAAAACCATAATTTGTGTGTAATTGTTAGAGTTAAGTATCAAATGCACAGTGTTCAGCAGTGTCAAAGTGCCACTTTGATTAAACACTGGATAAATAAACTTCAAAGAGATCGGTCCTGTTATGCCACGTCGCCGCCCAGGTCCCACACGTACAGCTCGGAGCGAAAAAGTGCACACTGTGCAAATGATACCGAACTCTTAATAAACGCCTAACAATTACACACGAATTATTGTCTTCGTAAGGTTTATGCACAGCGAAAGCACCCTGCTCACCCGTGAACTGACTCATGTCGAACAAAATATCAAGAACCAAGCTACCGATTGATGCCAACAGCGCTCTTCCCCCTCCACGCGTTCAAAAGTTACGAAGCAAACAAAAATAAAATTTCCTGTGGGCCACTCTATACTTGTGGCCTGGCTGCGACCCTAGAATAGTACCACGCCGTCTCTTTCCAATGGTATTGAACATTCGTGGCGATTACGATAAGCGCATGATCAGACGTTGCTGTGGAAATCCTTGGGGAGGCCTATTTTTAGCAGTGTACGTCTTACGGCTGGTATGTTGATGATAATGGAATTGCAAGATATCTCTTATCACCGGTACACACAATGACATATATTACTGGCATAAGGACCCGGCCAACGCGCGCGACTAATGCTCCCAGCGAATTGGTGCGAAAATCTAAAGTTTCGCACACTCGCGACTCAGTCGTCTGCCGGAAATTGTACAGTGCGGTGGAAAGATATTCCATATAAAAATGCCTTATTGTGCTGTTAGAGGCTATAAAAACCATGAAAGAAAGGCTAAAAAGAAATATGGGATGTTGTATCATCGTTAAGTAACTTTACATTGTATGTTTTTCTTGTAAACAAATTAAATAAACGAATTTTTAAAGCGATAATTCTACCAAGGTTCTTTTAGCGCGGCACTGTAGTCAACTCTCGCCCACGCTAGTTCGTCTGAGTTATGTAAGATGGCGCTACTTTTTGCTTGTATGAAGAAAATCTGACTAAAATATGGAGACGGGCGGATCCTTCTGTCCAAATCTGTGGGTACACACTTTGATTAGTGTTCAGTGATTAGACACCAGATAATTTTTACGGCAAATCTGAATGCAATCTAAGTCATCTTGACCTGTGATTCTTTTTCCTACGGGCCACCCTGTATAACATCTCACCTTAGCTCCCTAAGGAAGGCTCCAAAGAACGGTATGAGACGGCACTCAGGCATAGCCAACGCCCTGCCCAACGCCCGCTCATACTCCGCCGATAGCAGCGCGGCCGAGAGGAAATCCAGCACTGGCAGCGGCTCGTCCGATATTGTGAACCAGAACGCTTTCAGTTTGTTGGACCTGAAAGAGAAGATATAATTGTTAATGTTGAGTAAAGGCAAGTTTACGTTTCTAAACGTTTACCTAGCAGATAAGTTTTTTATGCATGTTTATGAACGCTCTCTTAAATGTTTTTCTATTACCTTTGGTTGCTGGTGAAAATTAAAATGAGACGCATTTAGCGCATTTATGAAAAAAGATAAGCTTTTGATAAATAAAACTAGTTGTTATTGAATAATGGTGTATTAATAAGAGTAGAAATAGAATTTAATCCCCATCAGATAAACTAAGTAGAATTAGGCCCAAACACGGATAAGATAAATAAGTTTGGATTGGCAATAGTCACACTTTTGTTTGAAAACCAGCGTCGCCGCCTGTCTCCCACCCATCAACTCCAATACACAAGCAATAATAACACTTAAACACGAATTGCGCGCACTAATAAAGAAAACACACTTAGAACACAGCACCATTTCGAGAGTCTGAACGTTACACACAACAAAAACGTTATGAACGCGTGCTTCGGTTAAGTATGATTGTCTAATCATACTTGAGGCGCGCCTGCCCAGCGCACATTTCCAATCCAACTTTATTTATCTGATCCGTGGGCCCAAACCACACTGTACTTACCGCTAGGAATCGTTTTGAGCCGGTAGTAAAAACCTTTGTGTGAATGTAATAAGTGCGTTACTTCTGTCATCCGCTCAATTCCGTTCCGCTTTGGATTATCCGCTCGGCAGACGTCGTCAACTCTATGGCATTGACATAAACGTTTTATTGGCTCAAGTCAATTCTATGCGGTACATACAATGTGGTTATTTAGGGGTCAAATTAAAGGGGTCAGCTCTTTTAAAGTGACCTGGCAAAGAAAAGTGTAAGTAGTTGCTTTAAACAGACTTGTTTTATAACGATTTGAAAATTCTTTGCAAAAGTGATATAAGTTAATAAGTCTACATGTCACCTTAAGGTTCATACCGCCGCCAACGACAAACTTTGTTACCACTTTTTAATTCTTAGGTTTTTTAATCGAAAATCAATTTTTTCTATAATTTACAGGATATATGGAGTGATTTCGAGTTCTTCGAATTCTATTTTGATACCCAGAACTAAAAAAAGATAAACTAGAAAAAGCGTCAGTGGCTCAACCGGTAACGACTCGGTCCTCCTAACCAGAGGTGCCGGGTTCAAATCCGGACGGCCAATGTACCAATTAGTTTTTCGAAAAAGAAGATCGGCTTTGAAGCGATACTTTGCGCTTCTATATGTCGTAGTATTATAATATGTAGAATGTGGTAGTATCGCAAATCAAAATACAAATGAACATTAATTATGTGAGGACTGACTCAAAAGGGCTTTTGTACCCAGAGACGTTAATATGTATAAAAAAGTATATGTCTAGATTTATTTATACTATGTAAAATTTAGCACGATCGCTGCGGCAGCTGTCATCTTGGTACATTTTACATGTTGTATCTCTTTTACACTAATTGAACTTCCATCTATCTTACCTGCTGTCGCAGCGATCAAGCAAAATTTTACGAAGTATAATTACAGGACTCATAACTTTTGGCTAACAGGACCCATTCTTTTAATTACAAAACGAAACCATATTAACGAGGGGTATTTGAAGTTATTTTCCGTATTAAATAACAGAACGGAACCTTCAAAGCAACCAATTATATTTGCAAAAGGGCCGGCCTCAAGGTAGCCTGCCTTTCAAATATGTTACACAATCAACAATATAATTTCTTCTTGACCAATTTTATTACAGATAAAATACGATATTCACTCATACGAATTTAAAATCATTCGTTTTTGTAAAAGTTAGGGGTGGTGTTCTCTAACAATAATTTTTAATCTTTATTTAATCAGGATTTCCACGAAGACCTGTCATTTTATCCATCGGCTTCATTGGGGGAGGCCTTTGTCCAGCAGTGGACGATTTTCGGCTGATATGATGATGATGATGATTTAATCAGGAATACCCAGTCAATTTTGTAAGCAAATATTTAGAACCAATTATAGTAAAACACAAAAAGAGTAAATAATTAAAAAATGATGTTAGTAAAACACAATAATGAGAAACGCTAAACACACACAGACATACACACCAGTCTATACTATTATGAGTAGAGCAGGCTGTGACAATCTGAATCTCTACTCACAGTAGTATGGACTGTGTGTGTATGTCAGATAGTCACACCCTGCTCTACTCACAGTAGTATGTACTGTGTGTGTATGTCAGATAGTCACACCCTGCTCTACTCACAGTAGTATGGACTGTGTGTGTATGTCAGATAGTCACACCCTGCTCTACTCACAGTAGTATGGACTGTGTGTGTATGTCAGATAGTCACAGCCTGCTCTACTCATAATAGTATAATAGTATGGACTGTGTGTGTATGTCAGATTCTCACAGCCTGCTCTCCTCATAATAGTATGGACTGTGTGTGTATGTCAGATTGTCACAGCCTGCTCTACTCATAGAAGTATGCACTGTGTGAGTATGTCAGATTGTCACAGCTTGCTCTACTCATAGAAGTATGGACTGTGTGTGTATGTCAGATTGTCACAGCCTGCTCTACTCATAATAGTATGTACTGTGTGTGTATGTCAGATAGTCACACCCTGCTCTACTCACAGTAGTATGGACTGTGTGTGTATGTCAGATAGTCACACCCTGCTCTACTCACAGTAGTATGGACTGTGTGTGTATGTCAGATAGTCACAGCCTGCTCTACTCATAATAGTATAATAGTATGGACTGTGTGTGTATGTCAGATTCTCACAGCCTGCTCTCCTCATAATAGTATGGACTGTGTGTGTATGTCAGATTGTCACAGCCTGCTCTACTCATAGAAGTATGCACTGTGTGAGTATGTCAGATTGTCACAGCTTGCTCTACTCATAGAAGTATGGACTGTGTGTGTATGTCAGATTGTCACAGCCTGCTCAACTAGACTGAGAGACCCACATTTGCCAGTTAGCAGACTAACTGGCAAATACGGGTTTCCAGTTAAGCTCCATCTATGTGTCCTATTTTCAGTGCCGACACACCCCGGACATACAAATGGTCGTGAAATGACATTTCTAAAAACAAATGACGGAGCAAACAAAGTTACGGCGAAATCCTTTACGTTCGAGAACCAAACTGTAACCAATCTGTATCAATCTGGGTGACGAGAGGGTGAGGTCGCAATCTAGGGAGCGGCAGGGAGTGTCTATACTGTATGTTAGTACTAATATATACATTTTGCCAGGATGCTCTGTCCTGAGTTGTCTGAGGTTTCATGTTTCAACTCTACTTATAATTTCTATGTAACACACGACAAAATGAATGGAATATTTTTGGAAGAGATCGCTTGTTAGCGATAAAAGCGCCTACATGTACAACTTCCTCAATCATTGTACCTTTTTTTCCCCTCTAATGTTGAGCAATAAAGTGTTTTCAAACAATCAATCAATTTTAGTTAAACAGTCGTTCTGCTATAGTCGCTCGCTCCAGTATCAAAGTTTATTGACGAAAACACAAAACAACAACAATCGGGCCTAGTTGACAAAAGAACGGGAAAAAACTTATTTATTAGACAAAACCTCGGTTCCGCCGCGCCCCCCAACCGTGCGTTGCGTAATACACCGATGTAGAGAGATACTGGATAAAGCAAATGGACATTCCGGGAATTGGACCTTCGAGCAAATGGACATTCGAAAAATTAGACATTCGAGGAAAATGGACATTTAAGGAATTGGACATTCGAGGCCAGAACCGATAAGTACATACATACGTATGCAGATATGTAGCAGCGAGAACAGAAACGATCGTATCTGTCGAATTACGATTTTTTTAAGTTATTGCATAGCTTTTATCGCGGGCTTTGAGCGCGGCGACCGAATCAAGAAATTCCGTAACGAAAATAAAACCTAACACCCTACGCCCGACCGAGTTCTAAAAAACTTACAGTGCCATCTATTAGCGATTTGCGGTACAAAAAGGACTTAGTCAATTTTACTGGTGTAACTTTCTTCATCATTACAGCTCATATACGTCCCCACAGAGGGGCTCGAGCCTACCCTGAATCAGGGCGATTAGGCCTTAGTCGACCACGCGGGCCCAGTGCGGGTTGGTCGACTTCACACACAACCTTCGAGTTTCTTCGCAGGCGTGTGCAGGTTTCCTCACGATGTTTTCCTTCACCGTTAAAGCAATCGGTAAGTATGTACGTAAGTTTTTTGAAAAACTCATTGGTACATTGGCCATCCAGATTTGAACCCGGTACCTCTGGTTAGATGGACCGAGTCGTTACCGGTTGAGCCACCGACGCTTTTTTTCAAGCTATTGCATAGCTTTTATCGCGGGCTTTGAGCGCGGCGACCGAATCAAGAAATTCCGTAACGAAAATGAAACCTAGCACCCCACGCTCGGCTGAGTTCTAAAAAACTTACAGTGCCATCTATTAGCGATTTGCGGTACTAAAAGGACTTAACACCCCACGCTCGGCCGAGTTCTAAAAAACTTACAGTGCCATCTATTAGCGATTTGCGGTACTAAAAGGACTTAGTCAATTTTACTGGTGTAACTTTCTTAGTGTTAATTTATTACATAAACATCCCGCGCCCCAATGACTATATGGTACTGGTAAATAAAAAATAAATAAATAATTATAATTGCGTTGATAAAAAATGCTACGCAAAGGCTTTACCGCGGCAGTCCCCAAGTGCCACACGTTTTTTTTTCATCATTTTAGCTCATATATGTCCCCACTGAGGGGCTCGAACCTACTCTAAATTAGGGCGATTTTGTATTTTACAGGATATTTGGAGTTATTTCGATATCCTCGGATACTATTTTAATACACAGAAATAAAGAAAAAAATATCTTATTGCACCCTTTTTTTCTAGTTGTAACCATAGAACTGCTGCAAATTTAATCGAAACATTATGATAATTTATAAACTTCTTAATAAAACAATACAAAAATATTTTGATTTCTTACTTTTTGGAAATTCTTATTATTTTATTTCATCATCATCATATCAGCTCATAATATACGTCCCCGCCGAGGGGCTCGAGCCTACCCTAAATTAGGGCGATCGGGCCTTAGTCGACCACGCGGGCCCAGTGCGGGTTGGTCGACTTCACACACAGCCTTCGAGTTTCTTCGCAGGCGTGTGCAGGTTTCCTCACGATGTTCTTCCTTCACCGTAAGAGCGTCGGATAAACATACGTAAAAAACCACAATTTTCGCACGATTCGTCCGCAGCGATTGACGTAACAGCCACGTTGCAGTACGAGCTGACAAGAACTTTATTTCCAAGCTATTGCGTTCGATGTTTGAAACGTCGTGAATCGAGTTGCTAATTTTAAGCACGATATCCGTAGTGTTACTGCTACGCGTAGCATCTCGTAGTTTCGTAGCGTGTAGTACAGTTTACTCGATTTGCAGCCAACATTTACAGTCTTCGAGCGAGACTGAGGAGCAAATAGAAGGTTCGGTTTGTCATCACCATCATCATCATGTGAGCCAAAGGACGTCCACTGCTGAACATAGGCCTCCCCCAAGGATTTCCACGACGACCGGTTCTGCGCTACCCGCATCCAGCGGCTTCCCGCGACCTTCACCAGGTCATCGTTCCACCGAGTAGGAGGCCTCTCTAAGCTACGTTTTCCGGTGCGCGGTCGCTACTCGAGAACTTTACTGCTCCAACGGCCATCCGTTCTACGAGCTATGTGCCCCGTTTTTTTACATTTGCATGAAATCTGACCCTATGAAGTTTAGAAACCTTTATTTTGGAAAAAAATCTATAAAATTATTCAAATAAACGATAAATATTGATGTATCAGTCCCTCCACAGTATTATGGTATTGTTTGACAGAGATCAGAACAGTGCAAGTACACTTATAACGTCATACATTACGTCACACATGTAATATAACGTAGCAGATACTCAATAGGGATGACGACATCATCTGAAATATACTATGAACTCTTGATCACTAAATTGACCTCCTACTTAAACTTCGGAAAACCTTACTCGTTTTGTTTTCCATCAAGTCTTTGATTTTTAATTCATCAAAATCACAAAATGAGTACATATACGATGCTGCTAAACTATGACGTCATGCCTAGGTATGTAAAACATTTTTAGAACAAAATGTCGTTTTTGACAGATGATAAAAAGTAACTCAGATGACTAGCATTCGTCATCCCTAATCGAATAACGTAACAGGTACTCAAATACCTGGCGTGGCCTCCTCCCCCCCCTCTGTCGTTGTATGAGCCACCATTTTCTTCTATCCTGCGCTCTTGCCTTCAACATCTGGTACGACTGACATGATCGGACCATGTTTCAAGTTGCTGGATGTAAGTGATTCTTGGTCTTACTCTTTCTCTTTTCCCGTCCACTTTTTCTTCTATTACTTCATCACATCAGCTCATATATACGTCCCCAGCGAGGGGCTCGAGCCTACCCTGAATTAGGGCGATCGGGCCTTAGTCGATCACGAGGGCCCAGTGCGGGTTGGTCGACTTTACACACAAACTTCGAGTTTCTTCGCAGGCGTGTGCAGGTTTCCTCACGATGATACCTTCACCGTAACAGCGTCGGATATACGTACGTACATATGAAATCAAAATTCGAAAACACATTGGTATGTGGCAGGATTCGAACCACGGCCTCCCGGACAGGAGGTAGCGGCCGTAACCGTTACGCCACCGACGCTCTATAATATACATACAAGTTCAAAATATCGCATACGGCACTTTTAAAACAAATTTCACGACACAAATGCCTTAGCGCGGTATAGAGGTCAACTTCACACACAACCTTCGAGTTTCTTCTTGGATGTGTGCAGTGCTTCTATTATTTATTTGTACTTTTATTATTAATTATTTGTTATTATGAGCATCGGTGGCGTAATGACAAGGGCCGCTACCTCCTGTCCGGGAGGTTGTGGTTCGAATCCTGCCACTTACCAATGTGTTTTCGAATTTCGATTTTATATGTACGTTTATCTGATGCTCTTACGGTGAAGGAAAACATTTTGAGGCAACCTGCACACGCCTGCGAAGAAACTCGAAGGTTGTGTGTGAAGTTGCCCAACCCGCACTAGGCCCGCGTGGTCGACTAATTCAAGGTAGGCTCGAGCCCCTCAGTGGGGACGTATATATGTGCTGATGTGATGTGATGTGATTAATAAAATAAGAAAAATTACAAAAAAGTAAGAAAACAAAATCATTTTATAATGTTTTGTTAAAAATTTTATACATTGCAGCAGTTCTATAGAGTTACAACTAGAAAAAAAGGTTAAATTAGGACATTATTCTGTGTATTAAAATAGAATTCGAGAAAATCAAAATCACTCCTTAATATCCTGTTAATTACATAACATTTTTATTTTCGATAAAATAGTCCCTAATTGAAGTAAGAAGTGGTTACAAAGTTGGTCCTTGGTGGCGGTATGTTATGTATGTAGTTAGCTACCTACATATAATTGTATATCTACAGCGATGGTCCGCCATTAAAGCCAGTGTGCAATGAGCTGTCAACACAACGCGTGGTATTATTTCTTATTTCCCTAAAGCCGACACAATATGGTATAAGTCTTCTAGAATCCTAATCTAGTCTTTCTGTATCCGTGTGTTTTAGTCAAATCGATGGGGGCTTCTCTCGAATCGCGAGCACGTGGTGCCAGTGGTGCGTCCAAGGTTTAATGGTCTTTTTAAGGACTTGCTGTACCCACTTAAAGGAGACGTTATATCTAATGGACGAGGCCATTTGGAATTCAAATTTAAGTTTTTGTCTGGCTAGAAAATAGTAAGCGCAGGAAAAAATTAACAACGAAAGAAGAGATTTGTCGTTTGGAATCTCACATACCTGGGCCCTTTATTATAAGGTACTAACTTTCGCATGCGGTTTTGTTCACGTAGATATATGTAGTTTTTAATAATGGTTTTCTAGGGCGCGCAGTGTGCGAGCCGCAAGTGGCTTGCAAGCGTGCCATAGTTTAACATTTTATTTATTTTATTTAATAGGTAGATTAACAGCTAATCTATATATATATATATATATATATAAAAGAAAGTTGCGATAGTTACACCATTTATAACTCAAGAACATCTGGACCAATTTTTATGATTTTTGTGTTTTTGCATTTGTCTTCGTCCGGAATAGGATAATTATTAATATGATATTCATCAATAAAAAATAATAATATCAGTCAACAATAATTGGTTTTAGGGTAGGGTAGGGTAGTGTAGTGTAGTGTAGGTGTAGTGCAGTGTAGGTGTAGTGTAGTTAGTGTAGGGTAGTGTAGGATAGTGTAGGGTAGGGTAGGGCAGTGTAGTGTAAGGTGGAACGAAGTTCGCCGGGACCACTAGTAACTTTATAAAAATCACATAAAAACAGAAAGTTACTTAAAAGTCTTCACAAACAGAAACATATATAAGATGTTTAAAACAGCAATTTCGGAAGTTCCTGCAATAAATATCTGATATGACATCTGAGATCACACTAACATTGAAATTTGACTTGTGAAATTTGACGTGTCATTTGACGCGTGATATAAAATTTGATACATGACGTTTGTTACGTCTTATTGGACACCTGTTAGTTGACATTTGATACTTGAAATTTTACATGTGACATGCGACATATGTCATTTGACACTTGTCACATTTGAAATATTACATCTTTCCAATGTTTTTTGTCATAAAATGTAGCATTTGATATTTTACACTTGACATAAAATTTGACACACGTCATTTGACACTATACATTTTTCCGCTAGTATCTTATGTTGTTCTTCGCCCTTTACTTTAGCGTTTCCTAAATTTCAGCGAAATCGGTTAAGTAGTATATGCGTGGGAGAGTGTAAACCGACAGATAGTCAGACGGCCAAATTTTCGGATTTATAAATTAAGAATTAGACCATTAATATTATTTTGAAAAGTAAATTCATTTCAATTCATTTATTCATCGCATTCGTGTACATCGAAAGGACTTAAAAGTAAAAATAATAATAAAAAACGAGTGCGCTTTGGACCACACGACTGAGGTAAAACTTAATCACCGTTCGCGTAACGCACTCACCAGCTTACTCCCCAAGTCAAACGTGCCGTTCGCCGCGCCCGATCTTATTTTTCGTAACGCTAGAAATCACCGCTCGTATAACGAATTCACCAGCTTACTCCCCAAGTCAAGCGTGCGTAAAGAAGTTTTACTTCAAAAATAATAAAAATAAAATTCTTTATTCAATTTCTTTGTTACAGAAAGGCGATGACAACATGTCAGGTACATTAACTTATCGTTAACTATCACTTATTATTTCATGGCTGTGGTCCACGAGCCAACACCCAAACTAGACGCAATCTGTGCTATGGCAAATAAAAATAATAAGGCCAAGACATTAAACCTGTTAGGGCACTACAACTAATAACTTTAAATTTAATAAAAACACGAATGTTAAAAATCATTGCCTCTTTTTTACCCGACTGCGCCAGAAGGAGGGTTATGTTTTTCGAGAGTATGTATGTATGTATGTATGTATGTATGTATGTATGTATGTTTGTATGTATAATTGTTTGGCACGCTCTGCAGCCTGAACGGCTGGATGGATTGTGGCTTGAGAGGTGTCGTTAGATTCGTATTTACTGTGAGAGTGACACTGGGTATATCAAAATAAAAAAAACAAAATGGTAGATTTTTGGCGCCAAATTTCAATGTAAGGCACGCACTGCAGCCTGAACGGCTCGATAGATTTTAGTTTGAGGGGTGTCGTTAGATACGTATTTACTGTGTGAGTGACACTGGGTATATCAAAATAAAATAAAACAAAATGGCGGATTTTTGGCGCCAAATTCAAATGTTTGGCACGCTGTGCAGTCAGAACGGCTCGATGGATTTTCTGTCAACTGATAAGTTAATAATCTGCGTAAATTTAATGTGTGTCATTGTGTATATAGGTTACTATACAAACTCATTCAATAATAAAACTAAAAAATGAATAAAATAAAAAACGGTAATTTAAAAAACTAAAAAACCCGACTGCGTTTCTGTGTAGTTTGGAAATGAAAAACCCTAAAACAAGAAAGTCGTCATACCCGATTGCACTTAACTTAAGAAAAATTGTAGCAGTCGGGACCCATTCTAGAAGTGGAGGCATAGTGAATTGAGAGCACATACCTCTATTACATTGCAGATTACTCCAAAATACTGAGTAGACGGCTGACTTTCTAGAATGGGTCCCGACTGCTACAATTTTTCTTAAGTTAAGTGCAATCGGGTATGACGACTTTCTTGTTTTAGGGTTTTTCATTTCCAAACTACACAGAAACGCAGTCGGGTTTTTAGTTTTTTAAATTACCGTTTTTTTTTAAACTTAGGTACAATGTATCATATGTCACTGACAGGATCAGGACATATGATCACCTCGCACTCTAAAGTCCATAATGCCGTTAAGAAGGTGCCATGGAATACAGAAACTTACATACATACACACATTAGACCTGAAAACAATACACCTACAAAAACAAATAAGAGGTTAATTACTAAAGTTAAAATTAAGGTTAAATTATTCATGCTGACGAACTGGTGGCGTTTAAAGCATGATGTAATCCGGCAGAACCTTGTTTAAACTGAAACCGCTTCGGCTTTGCTAGATATTTATGAAAACTTTCGAATAAAATAAAAACTTTCAGGTCCAAGCTTTTATTTGAAAAGAGTTTATGCTCAAAAAGTCAAATATAAATACACGGTTCCAAATTTTAAAAAAAGGCAGCACAGTAAAGTCTAGTTGTTTGGAAATGGTTACACATGTAAACAAAATATTTTATTTCAATATCGCATTACATATTTTTTTTATTCATAATTGGTAAGCCCTTGGCATCATCTCACCTGATGGTAAGTGACGATGATGCCGAAGATGGAAGCGGGCTTACCAAGATTCCCCAACGCAATGGAGAACTGGCTATCCTATCTTGAAGCCGGAACACATCAATGTTACTAACACTGATGTTTGGCGGCAAGACTTAGATAGCATGGTGGTAGCTAGCCAAGCGGGCTTGAAAAATGCCCTACCACCAACCAAACCGAGTCTTTCAAGTTGACCCCACCGGGAATCAAGGTCCTCACAGGATATGGGCAGCGCAGGGCACGTCGCTGTGGAAATCCTAGGAAGAGGCTTTTGTTCAGCAGTGGAGGTTTTTTGGCTGGTATAAAGATGTCCACTATTGTCCGCGTTGCTTTAACTGCTCAACTGGTTTCGAACTCTTTGAGTGAGCTGACGTGTGCTTCTTAATAGGTCATTTAATCTTCAAAATGTCTTGTCCATTTAATATAAAGTCTGTGGCAGAGCCGAGTTTTTCTATAGACGGCGGTGGACTTTACTGAGTCCTTTTAAAAGTTGGACTAGCGTGAAATGGGATATTTTGTTACAAGATACTTTTATGAACAAAAAACCACGTAGGAAATAGGTATTTGTATTACAAGGGGCAAAGTAATATTTTGTTCTTCGAGGGTGTTAGTTTGAATTCTGAGCGAAGCGAATGAGCCAAAACACGATACATCTGCTGTGTAAGTTGGTGATGAGTTAGGTGACCTGCAGATTCCAGGTGTTGCTGTAACATCAGGTAGAGGTTATCATGTTCTTGAAATATAATTGAAGTAACAGGCTACCAAATTTCTAATTGACCAGGCCTGTGGAATTGCCCATATCCATTCATCATATCAGCCGAAGGACGTCCACTGCTGGACATTGGCCTCCCCCATGGATTTCCACGACGACCGGTTCTGCGCTACCCGCATCCAGCGGCCTCCAGCGACCTTCACCAGGTCATCGGTGCACCCTTCACCAACTAGAAAGGAGCTGATAATCCTCAAATGGCCGAATAGATTTTCTTGAATAATAGTCAATGATATACTCTCGATCAAGTCACCTTTCAAACAAAAAAAAAACTAAATCAAAATCGGTTCATCCGTTTTGGGAGCTACGATACCACAGATAAATACACAGATATAGACGTTAAACATATAACACCCCTCCGTTTTTCTTGGCGGTGGTTAAAGATATAATCTAAAATTAGTGAGATTTGAACCCTCTTACCAAATTTCAGCCATTTCGGAGCAAATTCACTTTCGGCGGCCATTTTTCTTTCCGCCATTTTAATTTTTATAACACTTAAAATCTACCCGGGGCGTAAATTATTTTAGCACTCTCTATTTCTTACTATTTTGGCTGGCAGCCTCCATAAAAGGCTAAATGGATATCTATCAAACATGGCTATGAACCATGAGTTATATTAGCTTCCAAATAAAAAAAATAGTATCAAAATTGGTTTACCCGTTTAGGAACTGCGATGACATGTACAGACAGACATAGGCTTTAACTTATTACACTTTTCTTTTTGCGTCCGGGGTTAAAAGTGAGTATTATAATGTTCCACCAATGTTTTTACCGCCTCCGTGGTGTAATGATTAGTCCATTAGCTTCACATCAGGAGGTCGCGGGTTCGATTTTCAGCGAAGTCTAACTTTGTAAGATACGGTTTAGTTGGTGGAAAGGGCATTTCATAAGCCCGCCTGGCCAGCTACCACCATCTTATCTAAGTCTTACCTTAAGTTTATGTTACCAGCATTTATGTGTTCCGATTTATAGATAAGATAGCCAGTTCTCCATTGCATTGGGGAATCTTGGTAAGCTCGCTTCAATCTTCGGCATCATCGTCACTTACCATCAGGTCAGATTATGCTAAGGGCCTACCAATTGTGGGTTAAAAGAAGAAACCAAAGGTCTAGCATCAAAAGTATCAACTAAACTGTGTTACGCGCACATAGCAAATATCGTTGTAGGATTTCAAACGCTTGCATAAGTAAAATCGTAATGATCTCGCGGCGCGGCGTCCCACCGGTTATTTAATACGCTTGAATAAAACAATTTACACAGAAGACGTAAGCACAGGATGTTTACAATTTTCTGTGTTGTTCTTTAGAACAATGTTTTTTTTTTGAAGTAAAACTTCTTTACGCACGCTTGACTTGGGGAGTAAGCTGGTGGATGCGTGACGAGAGCGTTACGAAAGTGAGATCGGGTGAGGCGAACGGAAGTTGAGAGGGATATATAAATTAGTGAAGATAGAAAAAGAGATACTATTTATTTTTGTTTCGCAACAATATCGGTTGCCAAGGCAACAATATCGGTTGTCAAAACAATCAAAACAAACATAAGATAAAAAAGATTTGATCATTTTCAGAGGATAATAAAACTCTTTTCATAACCTGTCTATACCTCCATATGACAAAAAAGATTTGATTATTTTCTGAAGACTAAGTCGACTTCCCCATTTTAATACACAGTAACTGCAAAGTTTTTATACCTGATTTTTTTTGGCATTATTGAATTTTTTATTACTTTTAGAACTTAATTTCAAGTATTTTCCAAATTTTTTTATTTTAGTATTTTCTGTTCATAAATCAAATGTTTTATTAATTTGGCGAGCAAAATTTTTTTTAATAGGGCAAATTTAAAAAAATCTGAGAATTGTCAGTTACTTACTGTGTTTTGAAATTGGGCAGCCGAAGTACTTACTTTCATACTTAAAGATGGACTGAAGTTTTACTTCAGTCGTGTGGTCTAAAGCACACTTGTATTTTTTTATGTTACGTAAGAGCATAATCTGTACAATGAAAATGCTCGTTTGTTTAAAATCTGATATCTCAGAAAATACTTTATCGAATACACTGGAACTTTGTACAGTTGTTATACGCAACGCTAGAGAAGGTTTTGACCCAAAAAAAACCACAGGCGGAATAGCTCTAGTATTAAATAAATATTCCAGGATTCCTGTATTATAGGAATCAGAGATTTTAATACTTACATAAATAAATACAACCGACTCTCTTACGGTGAAAGAAAACATCGTGAGGAAACCTGTATACGCCTGCGAAGAAATACCAACCAGCACTGCGCCCGCGTGGTCGACTAAGGCTCGATCGCCCTAATTCAGGGTAGGCTCGACCCCCTCGGTGGGGACATATATGAGCTGATATGATGAAATAAACACAACCAGACAGAGAAAAAAATCCTGATCATCACACAAATGATTGCCCTTTGCTGGAATCGAACCCAGGACTTTAGGCCAAGCGGCTACAAAAACGCCGACCTCTAGTATCCTAATTCACTACGATTGCAATAATTTATAAAAAGAACATAAAGAAAGTCATCACAAAAACTAACAGGCTTGTACATGGAATCATCACGATCACATCAGCCAAAAGACGTCCACTGCTGGATTTAGAAGGCTTTCCACAACGACCGAGTCTTGCGCCACCTTCACCCAACGACTTCTTGCGCGGTTACCACACGAGAACTGTACTACCACAACGGCCATCTGCTCTACGAGCTATATGCCCTGCCCTACGCCACTTTAGTTTAGCGATTCTGTGAGCTATGTCGGTTACTTAGAGGTATTCCGAATGGAATGCCGTACGTGAGATATAGTAACATTAAGGAAAAACATCGTGATATTGCAAAGTGAAATCTATTAAGGAAAATAACACAAAGGGCAAAGACTGGGAAAATGATATACATGGACTTTCTTCCTTGTAGATACCATTGTAAAGCACCTTGTAACTTTTTGGAGCTTTCTCGAAATAAATGATTGATTTATTTACCTTTAGGAGAACGGTAGATATAATCTTATCGTAGCGATATCATAAAATTGTTTTTTAAGCTATTGTATAGCTTTTATCGCGTGCTTTGAGCAGAACAAATAAAGAAATTTCGTAACGAAAATAAAACCTGACACCCCAAAAAAAAAATTATTATATGGCGATGGCGATTAATGATGGCGATTGATGATGGCGATTGATGATGGCGATTGATGATGGCGATTGATGACGGCGATTGATGATGATGATGACGGTGAACTTTCTTAGTGTTAATTTATTACATAAACATCCCGCGCCCCAAGGACTATATGGTACTGGTAAATACTGCATAAATAAAAAATAAATAAATAATTATAATTGCATACGTTGATAAAAAATGCTATGCAATAGCTTTACCGCGGCAGTCCCCGAGTTCCAATCGTCAACGAAACCTAATCATATCGTTTAAATGTCAACGTGTAGCGCGGTGCGCAGTTATTCGTTCTCTTTTCATCCCATCTTCTTTTCATTCCATCTGTTTCTTCTTTTTAACGCATGCGCTGACATTAGTTTTCAAAAAAACATATAATATCTTTCACCATTTCGTTTCTTTCATCATAATCTAGTATAACTTCTATTTGAACCTGTTTCTCCATATTAAGACCCATCTCGGGTAAGATTTATTTATGCTTTGTGATTCGTATTTCAATTTTAAGTGTGTATCGTTTTCTAATTCTTATGTTTTTTTTAGGTCTATATTTCTTCTTTATTATATTCCGATTACCTGTAGTACGCATTTATTTCGAAGACCACGCCCTAAATACTACCATACTCACATAAGCCGTTCTGAAAAAATTTGAAGATCTTTCAATCCACGTTTGGCCAGACTATGAAATGCACGACCATTTTATGTATTGGTTAACCAGATCATGAATTAATGCTTTTACACTATGTTTCGCGAGGCTCTTTGACGGTATCGTCATCGAACCTAACAACCCTATCTCGCTTCGCTCGCTCAACTTAGCACCACCCGGGTATTTTATGATCTGGCCAGTTTAGTTGTTCATATCGTCAAACGCTGATTCTTTAGTTGTTCATATCGTCAAATGCTGATTCTTTAGTTGTTTATATCGTCAAACGCTGATTCATTAATTGATCTGGCCAGACCATACCTTTCATGATTTCATGATTTAGTCAACTATTTTATTTAATGCTTAATTCTAAAATATCACCACGAACTTTATATAGATTTGGAGCTAGACGACCAGTGAGATTTGTCTCTGAATATTATTTATCTTATCTATTATAATGCAGTTAAAACTTTGTCCAACATTTTACTATTATTTACCCTTGTATGTACTTATTTATAATACTTTCCAATACAGATGCGAGAAAAGTGGTACTTTAGATGTCAGTTTACTGTGCGCAAAACTTTACCGCACACGTGTGTTTTGCTTTGCCACTTTTTGTTTAATCATCATCATCATATCAGCTCATATACGTCCCCACCGAGGGGCTCGAGCCTACTCTAAACACTGGCAAATAAACGATAATTGATCATTTACATGGCCGTTACATGCTTAACTAAACTTACCTTATTATATCTATTTATGATTACATTAAGAAATGCACGTGTATGTAGTGCCAAGTTAAAAAGATGCGTCATTTTCGCAAAATTACATTTAGTTTTATATACGCGAATAAGAATTAAAAATTATGACGTGTAATTAATGTACTAATAGGAAAAACAAGGTAAGATAACTCCGCCACACAATGTCGTGACGGTATACCCTCGTCTGCGGCTCGGGCTTACGAATATTACTCGTTTGCGATTTACTTTTTCACCACCCTTGTGTCATAAATAACTATTACGGCAAAGTGGAATGAATTGGGAGAACCTGCAAATGGGGTCATGACTGCATTAAAAATAGAATATAAAAAAGCATTGTTCACTACATTTCCCAAAGCTTACTCGCTTCATTTTCCAACGAAGCGTCAAAATCTCGAAAACTATGACGTCACTCGTACCTCAAAGATTTCGACCTGGACACGTCAATGTCTTCGTTTGTTTATTCGGTCGTTTCGTAAACAGGAGCCTACGGTCCCACGTTGGGCGCCAACTACAGTTACGGACTACGCCCGCCGGTGCATACCTCGGCCCAGCTTGGGCGCGTCTTATTATTATTTCAAGATATAGAATTTAAGTTACTCGGCACGAGGCGAAGTGGCAGGAGCACCTCCAGCGGAAGCACAGTCGTCTGGAGTTCAGTGCGATGACGGGGAGAGAAAGCGACGGACTATCCGGGCATTGTCGAGGAGGACTGATTTATGCATTGCTGCAATTATTGGTCCGCCTCGGAGATTCAGCCGCCTTAGGTGACGTTCAAGGTCGGCTGAAATTAGCCCGTTCACGGATAGGACTACGGGGATGATTTCGGTGGATTTATAATTATTATTATTATTATCTTTATTTGTCAGACAACATGGTCCATTTTTGTTAGTAACACAAACGTTTTATTACACTAATGTTAGTAAAACACATAATTGTAGAAACAAACAATTAAATAATTTACGAAAAACCTAAAAACTTTTAATATTGCATTGTCACGCGATATATATTATATATATGCATGCAAAATTACAGCTCAATCGGAAACCGGGAAGTGGGTCAAAATTAACTTGCAAGATTTCACACGAACAAACATACATACATCGCAAGTTAATTATAAGCTTTTAATATACATTTACAATTATTTAGTGTGGTTTAAACGCTTCCTGTATTCGTGTTTTTCTTTTTTGCGATCGGGCGCCATCTTGAGTCTTACTATTGTAAGTTGTATATGTAAAGTATCTTCTTAAGATATATAAGGTCTAACAAAATTAGCTGAAACTATTTCAACTGGTGCTTCTACCCATGAAACTGAACAACTTTCCCAATGAAACCTACAGTCAAATCTCAAAAAAAATATTATTGAACTTCCCATACTAAATTGGCTGATCACCTGATCGTGTTAGTATGGGACAGCCAATTTTTTTTTTAGATTTGGCTATGGGTTCCATGGGGAAAGTTGTTCAGTTTCAAGGGTAGAAGCACCAGTTAAAATAGTTTCAGCTAATTTTGTTAGACCTTATATATTAAAATGATAAAGTCTTATTTGCTCCTTTTGCGACCTGGATACTTTTTTTAAGTTTACGTTAAAATAAATTTGCTTAGTTTTTTTGATTGGCGCCGAATCAAAATTATTTAGGTATTTATAGTAGTGTTAGGAGCTTAGTTAGACTAAAAAACCGGCCAAGTGCGAGTCCGACTCGCGCACGAAGAGTTCCGTACCATTATCTATAAAAATCACGTTTGTTGTAAATTAAATATCAATTTTATTTTAATTTGGTTATTCATTTTTAAAGTAATAATACAGCTCAATATTTCAAGCGTCTACTTGTTGCCGTTATCAATATCGACCACAAACGAGCAAAAAAATCACGTTTGTTGTATGGGAAATATTTGTTTTATTTAAAAAAAAAATAAAGTGATTATCTATTTTAATATTCTGTGAATACTTTAAGCGTCTACTTGTTGCCATCGCATGCTTGTTGTAGGGGAGCCCTCTTAAACATTTATTTTATTCTGTTTTTAGTTTAAGTTATTATAGCGGCAACAGAAATACATCATCTGTGAAAACTTCAACTGTCTAGCTATCATGGTTCATGAAATATAGCCTGGTGACAGACGGACGGATGGACGGACGGACAGAGAGACAGACAGACGGACAGCGAAGTCTCAGTAATAGGGTCCCGTTTTTACCCTTTGGGTACAGGTTCTTTTTACTTTTCACTTTTCAGTACCTTTCATTTTTCGTCGGTTTGATTTTTTGATAAAAAGTTTTGTAATAAAAAAATGCAGATCATTTTTTGTGCTTGGAGAAATAAAGTTCTCGAGTGGTGACCGCACATCGGATAACGTAGCGTAGGAAGGCCTCCCACTGGGTAGACAGACGACCTGGTGAAGCCACTGGATGCGGGCATCTCAGGACCGTTCGTTGTGAAAATCCTTAGAGGAAAACCTTTGTCCAGCAGTGGGATGCCTTTCGGCTGATATGACGTGCTCATTCAATACTAGGTAAGTTAACTTTATATTGCTTTTAAACAGATTTAAATTAAATAGGTACTGAAAATTTTACTCAGAAAACGATAAAAAGGCAAAAGGAAACTGCACAGCTTCTGCTGTTTATACCTTCTTATTAATTTAACTCTTAGAGCTGAGGTGCTTAATGAATATTTAATGAACTTAATCAGTACTTTAGTAAAAGCGAACATCAATAGTTTGATAAGGGCCATGATATTTATGATAGAGCTGTTTTGTGGACACATTACTTAATAAGTACTTTAGTAAATGCGAGCTTCAATAGTTTAATAAGGGCCATGATGTTTACGATAGAGCTGTTTTGTGGACACATTACTTAATCAGTACTTTAGTAAATGCGAGCTTCAATAGTTTAATAAGGGCCATGATGTTTATGACAAAGAATTTTATGGACTCATTATTTTTTTTCCACCCTTTTTAGGGCAGGCTTAGGCTCATTGGCCAGGTCATTCCGCCTTGTCTTCAGTAGAATTTTTGGTAATCCTAATTTGTATAGTTTATGTCTTCGCTTGTGTCTCTTCGCTTATGTCTTGTCTATACGACGGTGGCGTAATGGCAAGGGCCGCTACTTCCTGTCCGGGAGGTCGTGGTTCGAATCATACCACGTACCAGTAAGTTAACGAATTTCAATTTCATATTATGTACTTTTATCCGACGCTCTTACGGTAAAGGTAAACTTCGTGAAGAAACCTGCACACGCCTGCGAAGAAACTCGAAGGTTGTGTGCGAAGTCGACCAACCCGCACTGGGCCCTCGTGGTCGACTAAAGCCTGATCGCCCTAATTTAGGGTAGGCTCGAACCCCTCGGTGGGGATGTATATGAGCTGATATGATGATGTCTTCAGTAATTTTTCAGTCTTCATGGTCACTGTACCTTCACATCAACTTAAAATTTTCTTGTGTACTGTCTATAAACCAATTTAACCTACACACTACAGAAAAATTATAGCTCTTTTGTTAAAGCTTTCGCGTACTTCTTGTGGGAACTCGAAACACAGCATACACATTTTTATTTAATTATCCTACACAATAAACACTTAAGTAATACTTAGCTGATTAATACACTGTCAATATTCTACATAAAAAACCACAAAATGTAATTTTTCGGGTAAAAAAAGAAAAATAACAAACTGAATGCTACAAAGTCCCGCCAAAAAGTCCGTGGACATATTAATTTATCTAAAAATATGTATATTTATTGCAAAGTTTTAATTTTGGTATATATATTTTATTTATTTATTCATAAACAATAATATTATTGTATTTGAATGTAACTGTTGGTAAATAAAACATTGATACAAGCAAGAGAAATTCAAAATATAAAACAAAGCTAACATAACAAATTAGATCGTCAAAAATGAAATGTCATTAAAATTTAAATGTCATTAAACATAAACGTTCATGTGCAAAAGTTTAAAACATGCTGTATACTACGACGGTAGGTACAGTCGACTAAACTCCCGACCCGAGCCGACGAACCATTAAGCGAGGTTTCTGCAATATTTACAGTGAGCCCTCGCAAAGCTCCGGTCCGCAGCCGCGCCGGTGTTGTTAATTTACGAAAACCCCCTTAAATAAAGGGACATTTTGAAACAGTAGGTATATGCAGGGTATTAGGCCCTCCGCACATCTCCTATAATCGGTAAAACGTAAAGATTGAAATGTTGGAAAGCACACGTCGCACAAAAGAGTCGGTCCCAGAAAAATCGGTGCATCCCGGGCCGGCTGACCCGATTGTCAGTGGAAAATGTAACGCGTGGAAAGGAAAACGCATATAACAAGGGACTATCACGTTTGGAATAAAAACAAAAAGTATGAGAAGAAATATGCTTAAAATTACTCAGTATATGGACAACGTATAACAAGAAAGAATATATACATACGTATCGGTGGCGTCACGGTTACGGCCGCTACTCCTGTCCGAGAGGCCGAGGTTCGAATCTTGCCACGTACCAATGTGTTTTCGAATTTCGATTTCATATGTACGTTTATCCGACGCTCTTACGGAGAAGGAAAATATCGTGAGGAAACCAGCACACGCCTGCGGAGACACTCGCAGGTTGTGTGTGAAGTCGATCAAACAGCACTGGGCCCGCGTGGTCGACTAAGGCACTCTCCCGCCTTTTACCGACTGTCCGTGTTCTCTTGTTATCATAAATAAGCTTAAAAAAATATAATCAATTATCTGGGATTTAAGATATCATACATAAGCACTACCTATCAGGTGAGGTACTGACAAACGCACTAAAATTTATAATAAGTAATAAAATAATGATAATTTTGAACAAAAAAAAACTGACTTCAAACAGGAAACTAAGGTTCCCCTCGATTTCTCTAGGATGCCATCATCAGATCCTAGTTTCCTTATCATGGTACCACCCTTGGGATATCTCCTTTCCAACAAAAAAAGAATCATCAAAATCAGTTCATAAACGACGAAGTTATCCGCGAAAACACATAAAAAAATAAAAAATATATACGGTCGAATTGAGAAATCTCCTCCTTTTTTGAATTCGGTTAAAAATGTGTTGTGTCGATACACGTTGTTATAACATGTATGACGTGCACTTCCCACAATAACTACCAGTCAAGTGATGACGTAACAAACCGCAAGTATGCATTGAGTTAGTCACAAAATCGATAATAAAAGTCTTGGTAAGCCCGCTTCCATCTTCGGCAACATCGTCACTTACCACCAGGTGAGATGTTGTCAAGGGTTTACCAATTGTGACAAAAAAAAAAAAGATTAAAAAGTCCGCCTGATTGTCGGACCTTCACATAATCTGACGTATGCGGAGAGCCTTATACGGAGAACTGCGATGAAGGTCGAGAACGGTAGTAGAAACGTGGGCAGAAAACCAATGAGACTATCTCAAAAATCAACGTCAATCCGGCGAATGTTGAAAGGCTAGGTCATGACTAACCTGTGTAATAATATGTGTGTGATTGCCGTGACTAATAAACGTGCTATCTATCTTACTAGAATATCTATGTTTCACTCTTATACAAGTGTAATTTGAGGTGTTCGCAATTTCGTCAAATGTCGTTGTAAGTAATGTAATTCTGTAGGAATTCTGTGTCTTTGTCTTTTTTAGACGTGTAAAGAGTAATGAAAATAACCACACTTTTTCACTTTTTCAATGGTTTTTCGTTTTAATCATAAACTACAATGAAAGTATAAAAAATAATAACACTACTCACTTTGTATTATCTTAGCAAATATTTTTGTATATTTAAAAAAAAATATACTTCAAAATATTAGTCATAACTAGAGTTTAAAGTAACGGTGTAGACTTATTTTTGGGATTTATTTCTATCCAGCCAAAACTACTCAGTCGTGTTTCTAATAGCTTTTGACTTCAAGGAACATCGTCAATAATAAGGGTATTTTTTCAACGTTCGGTTTTCTATCGTTTAGGAATAATTGACGTCAAAAATACCTAATATATATACGTCTTAACATCGCAGACATCAGAAGAGATCTACAAGAAAAAGCAAAATGTAAAGAGAAGAGGACCACGATTTAACCGAAGAAACATCAGCAGATAGTCAAGGAGATGGTCCCATGATCTAGAGAGAATAACAGGTCTGTAGTGTGTAAATGAATCGCCACACCCTACGTGACATATTGCGTAAGCTGTAGTTTATAAGAGCATTTTCATTACATTTTACGTGCATTATACGAGCAATCACTGAGACGAAATGTCTTATTAACCACTACCCGAAGTTCATAAAATATATAAGGAACTAGCTGTCCCGGCGAACTTCGTACCACCGTACACTACACTACACACCCTACCCTACTCTACTCTACCATACCCTACCCTATCCTACTCTTCCCTACCCTACCGTACCTTGCCCTACCCTACCCTACACTACACTACACCTGCACTACCCTTCACTACCCTACCCTACTCTACATAAGAACCTTGTCCTGACAATAACGAACTCAAAAAAAAAAGAATTAGCAAAATCGGCCTACCCGTTCACGCGTGATGCGATGACCAAGGGAAATAGAGATTCATTTTTATATATAAAATATAAATTGCTTCACCAGAGTGGAGATACTACATCTGCCGCTAACTTTTCATGCCAGACTTGCAAGCAAAGACGTGGAGGTCATTGATATCACAGGAATGACGAGAGATCTACAAAAGATGGATCTAAACTGCAATAGAAACCAAGAACTGGCCCAAGTAACGAGGTAAGACACTACACTACTTGTCTTTTCCTTTTTAAAGTTAGCCATATATATTTTATAGTTTATTTATTATATTACTAGCTGTCCCGGCGAACTACGTACCGCCTTACATAACATTACACTGCCCTACCCTACCCTACCCTATACTACACTACCCTACCCTACAATACACTAACCTACCCTACACTACTCTACCCTACACTACTCTACCCTACACTACACTACCCTACCCTACACTACCCTACCCTACACTACTCTACCCCACTACTCTACCCTACACTACACTACCTTACCCTACAGTACCCTACACTACCCTACCTTACCCTACATACACTACACTACCCTACACTACACTACACTACACTACACTACACTACCCTACCCTACCCTACCCTATCCTACCCTACCCTACATAAGAACCTTCTCCTGACAATAACGAACTCGACAAAAAAAGAATTAGCGAAATCGGTCCAGTCGTTCTTGAGTTATGCGCTTACCAACACATTTTGCGATTCATTTTTAAATTATGGACATGCATTTTATTATATTTATATTATTAAATTTATTTATATTATTATATAATTACAGTAGTATATTATGTATTATTTTGTAGGTACGTGGTATTTATTTAGGAATATGTTGTCAAAATTTCTGTTTTTAAAAATGTTGTCTTTGTTAATGTACACGTCTTCTGCCATTCTTTTGTAATTTCTCTTTCCTAGGTCTGCTGGAAGAAATTTCTAATAGAAATAAGCTGTACCTTTTGTATGTTCTTATCTAGTTTAATGTTTGTTTGTCCCTATTTCTGTGTGCAATAAATTGTGAAATAAATAAATAATAAATAAGACCACCAAACAATTTATCCAACGTCCAAGACGCAGCAGGATAGCAGATCGTATGTGTCACGAGAATGGCAAAAACTAATAATAACGATTTATTAAATTAAGACTGCAGGACATATGTGCTGCGGTGATGACAAGAGATCTACAAGAGATGGAGAAAAACTGCATTGGGATTGAGACCAGAAACTTGTTAAAGAAAAGTTGACACGTCTAGCGATCTACTTAGCATAGCAAGTCATGTATGACTTGGATTACCATCATCTAAAGGAATAAGAGAAGAAAGAGCAGGTTTTTGGAAATGATCAATTACGTTATATCTGGGTACACAAAAAATGGCTGAGACAGGGAGACGTTACATCTCCGAAACTTTTCACCGCTACCCTTGAAGATGTTTTCAAGCTTCTGGACTGGGGTGGACTCGGCATCAATATCAACGGCGTGTACATCACCCACCTCCAATTCGCTGACGATATCGTGGTCATGGCTGAGACTATGGAAGACGTCGCAAATACCGCAGTGTCTCAAGACCAAGGTCTTTGACCAGTGTGTTGCAGTGATGACATACGGAACTGAGTCATAGTCGCTTACTAATTGGCCTCGTAAGAAGGCTCAAGGTCACCCAAAGGGCGATAGAGCAAACTATGTTTGGAGTTTCCCTACGCGATTGAATCAGAAATTAGGAGATTCGTAGGAGAACCAAAGTAACCGACTAGCTTACAGAATCGCTAAACTTAAGTGGCAGTGGACAGGGCACATAGCTCTTAGAACAAATGGCCGTCGGGGCAGTAAAATTCTAGAGTGGCGATCGTGAACTGGAAGATGTAGCGTGGGCAGGCCTCCCACAGGGTAGACCGACGACTTGGTGAAGGTCGTGAGAAGCCGCTGGACGCGGGCAGCGCAGGACCGTTCGTCGTACCGTCGTCCCTTGTCCAGCCGTGGACGTCTTAGACTGATAAAAAAAACCGGCCAAGTGTGACTCGGGGTCACACAAACAGGGTTCCGCACTAAAATTTAAAGTACCAACAGAATAAGATCTCTCACTGCATAGTTTGTCCTAGGTAAATTAGTGGTCTACTTATTCTGGACAAGAGCAATTTTATTTTTCCTATGGGACTTTAGATTTTCTCATAGATTTTCCTGGGGGGGGGGGGGAAGGGAAATTTTCACCTATTTGTAGGTTATAAAAAATATATTTAAAATTGTTCTCAACATGCCTTTTCATTTGATATGTCACACAATGTATTTTAAAAACTTTTTTTTAAATTTTAATTTTACCTCCAAAAAAAGTCCCAAATCTTTAAAATTCATTTATTTACGTTACACGTCCGTCTTTGGGTCGCTGACTTACATATGTGTACCACATTTCAACTCAATCGGTCCAGCATTTTCCGAGCAAATTGCCTGTGACAGACGGACAGACAGACAGACACACGAGTGATCCTATAAGGGTTTTGTTTTTACCTTTTGGGGTACGGGACCCTAAAAAACACAAAAAACTAGACGATAGCATATCAGGTAGACGATGTACATAATCTAGTTCCTTTAAACGAGCAATTCTTGTATATATGTCTGTATATAATCTGAATCTCAGAAACGGCTCAAACAAAAAGTTAAAAGTAAAAAAGTTTTTGTATCAGTGTAAGTGTAAAGGGAACAAAGAGTAACATGAGGTAAGTGCGGGGCAAGGACCATAAGAAGTCACCATCATCATCATATCAGCCGAAAATCGTCCACTGCTGGACAAAGGCCTCCCCCAAGGATTTCCACGACGATCGGTCCTGCGCTACCCGCATCCATCGGCTTCCCGCGATCTTTACCAGGTCGTCGGTCCACCGAGTGGGAGGCCTGTCTACGCTTCGTTTTCCGGTGCGCGGACGCCACTCGAGAACTTCACTGTCCCATAGGCCATCTGTTCTACGAGCTATGTGCCCTGCCCACTGCCACTTCAGTTCAGCGATTCTGTGAGCTATGTTGGTTACTTTGGCTCTCCTGCGGATCTCCTGATTTCTGATTCGATCATGCAGAGAAACTCCGAGCATAGCACGTTCCATTGCGTCGCCAAGAAGTACAAAACCAAAAATAAATATATAAGTTATTCCACTCGGATCACCAGAAGTACCCAATTTATGCTGGCGGTATTCCCCCATTGAATCGCACACAATAGATACCCTTTTGTTGAAAACGTTGGGCTATGTCCTCCGATTTTGTAAGTACTCTGAAATAATAGGGAATATGCACGTGACGTGTAAATGAGGAAAATACATTTTTTGTAATTTTTTAACAGACTTAAAAAAATGAGATTTCTTAATTCGACCGTATAGAGTATATTTTTTTTATGTGTGTTCGCGGATAACTTCGTCGTTTATGAACCGATTTTGATGATTCTTTTTTTTTTTGGAAAGGAAATATCCCAAGGGTGGTACCATGATAAGGAAACCAGGATCTGATAATGGAGTTCCAGAGAAATAGAGGGGAACCTTAGCTTCCTGTTTGACGTCGATTTATTTTTTGTTCAATTTTATTTTTTGATATAGAAATAAGAAAAAAGTAAAATTTCTTGTATCCCTTTATTTTTTATTGCTACAAAAACAAAGCTATGCAATTAATATTTTTTAAAATTTATCATTATTAAGTAATGAAATTTAATAATCAAAAAGTGGCCGTTCTTAAATTCCCTCGCAAATTTCCAAGACGCAACGCTATTGGTGGAATAAAAAGTGCCGTCAATTTACACCCGAAGTCTTCTGTCAACAAGTTGTTTGTATGGTTTCTGGTGATTATATTTGTATTGTTTATCGGTTGTTTCATATTAAGATACTTTTCTGTGGTATGGTATTAAATCCTTGTGAAGAGAGACTAAAGCTAATGACTGAAACCGGTTTTGTCAATCAAAGCACAATCGGATAATCTTCCTAAAGTAGACGTGTTTATGGTGATCACGTATTTCGCATATAAATCAGATTTTAAGTCTACTGAACTCAGACCAGTAAAAGCAGCGTATGTATATATAATAAATAATATATACATAAAAGTCGTGTTAGTTACACCATTTATAACTCAAGAACGGCTGGACCAATTTTTATGATTTTTGTATTTTTGCATTTGTCTTCGTCGGGAATAGAATAATAAGTATTAAAAAATGTGATATTCATCAATAAAAAAAAATCAGTCAAAAAATACTTAGTTTTAGGGTAGGGTAGGGTAGTGTAGTGTAGTTTAGTGAAGGTTTAGTGTAGATAGGGTAGGGTAGTGTAGTGTAGGGTAGGGTAGGATAGTGTAGGGTAGGGTAGTGTAGTGTAGTGTTGTCAGGTGGAACGAAGTTCGCGGGGACAGCTAGTATTTAATAAATGATCGTTTTCATGGTTTTGTAAATATAACATAAACATAACCTAAAATATGCAGGTAATTTTATTATTTTTGTGACAGGTCTGAACGAGAATCTTATAGAGATTTAGCCATTGGATGTGTGCAAGTAAAACGAGAGAAAGATATATGCATCGTAAAAGCTAGAATTTGAGCAGCGTAGGACCGGTTGTCGTGGAAATCCTTGGGGGAGGCCTTTGTCCAGCAGTGGACGTTTTTCGGCTGATATGATGATGATCATGAAGGAATAGAATGACACCAGAGCATTATGTCCTTACTTACGTTAAATGATCCTTACAACAGTATAAAAAGCTCAAATAGTATCGGATTTGCATATTGTCTCTCCTCATCGCCTTGCGCCACTTTTTCCTACATATTTCGGCATAAGGAAATATAATTTTTCAGGTGCAGTTTTGATGTTATTTTGGAACATATCAAAACAGAATATTTATTTCAAGTCACAGTATAACGAAACAATGTAAAATAAAAACAGATGTCAAATTTCATTTTACTATACTATAAAAATTAAAAAAAGGAAAAGAAAAAAAAATAGTACAAGAGCCTTGGTTAGGGTTTACTTTTTATGCTTGGTACTACGTAAACCTTAAAAAAATGATTTAAGTAGACACAGTCCAGTCTATCTGCTATCACAGTGTTCCCCAACCTGAGGTCCACGGACCCCCGCAGGTCCGCGAGTATATGTATGGGGGTCCGCAGCCTTATCCATGGACCATTTAACAATAATAAATAAATATTACCAAAAAGCTCGTAATTGCTACGCTTACTTACATTGGAATTCGATTTGAGATTACGAGTAAGTAGTACCGAATATCACTAATTTAGTTGCAAAAAGCAACACCAACATTCACATATATGTATTTAAAAAAAAACAGTATTTTTTTGTATTTTTAATATTCAAAAAAAATGGTCCTTGAAAATTGTGCTTGATTTCCTAGGGGTCCGTGGTTGAAAAAGGTTAGGAAACACAGAGATTTGTTACCATAGATGGGTTATGCACTACCAAACAACATTTAAAAATCGAATCCATTTACACACACAATTTAATAGGTCGTTCGCTTCCATTGCACCGAATGCTACTAAGAAAAGAGATGCCAATTGGCATCTTTTTTTTGCTTCACTTTTTGGACGCATGTAACCTATCTACCTCCCCATTATATAGCATATCTCTGAGGAAACACTGAAAAATGATAGTATCATATTAACGACAAAGAAACGACACAACATTAAAAAAAAGTCTTTTTTGTGCTTTTCCATTGTAGTTAGTTGATTTTATCACTCACTCATGTAACTTTCAGTAACTTTGTGAACCAAACACTTCGTTGTTGAAATCGAACTCGTGTAGTCTGACGTCACAGAATAAACGCGCCAAAATGGCCGCGTTTAAGTCGCCCGAAAATGATACTTTTTTTTAATTCACAACTGGCAAACCCTTGACAACATCTCACCTGATGGTAAGTGACGATGTTGCCGAAGATGGAAGCGGGCTTACTGATTTTATATTATATTTTTTAGCTTAATGATTTATATATTAGATGTGTTATATTTATTATTGGTAATGTAATAACTAGTAGAAAAGTTAAAAAAAATAAAAATACATGTATATTTCCTATTGTAATTCGTTGTCGTAGTTTAGATTGCGTGTTATGAAGAACATCAAGATTTTCAATATGTTTTCGTATAATAATGGAAAAGTTTGAATTTGTTTTTAATTTCAATTTGTGGCAACCCTATCTTCTAGCTGTCGGCCCGGTTTAAAGGGTCACAATGTGGTTTTATAATTATCTTTGAATTAAAGTAAATATTATCCGACGCTTTATTGGTTAGTGAGAATTCTTAAGGCTCCTCCTTCCCTAAAATGATCAACTCGATTCACGATGTTTCAAACATCGAACGAAATAGCTTGGAAATAAAGTTCTTGTCAGCTCGTCCTGCAACGTGGCTGTTACGTCAATCGCTGTCGACGAATCGTGCGAAAATTTTGGTTTTTAATTCATTGTAAGATTAAGAGCGTCGGTGGCGTAATGGCAAGGGCTGCTACCTCCTGTCCGGGAGGTCGTGGTTCGGTTCCTGCCACATACCAATTTCGATTTTCGAATTTCGATTTCCTATGTACGTTTATTCGACGCTCTTTCGGTGAAGGAAAACATCGTGAGGAAAACTGCACACGCTTGTGAAGAAACTCGAAAGTTGTGTGTGAAGTCGATCAACCCGCACTGGGCCCGCGTAGTCGACTAAGGCCCGATCGCCCTAATTCAGGGTAGGCTCGAGCCCCTCGGTGGGGACGAATATGAGCTGATATGATGATATTTATTATTTCTTCACAATTGTTAACCCTTGACAACATCTCACCTGGTAGTAAGTGACGATGTTGCCGAAGATGGAAGCGGGCTTACCAAGATTCCCCAACGCAATAGGGAACTGGCTATCTTATCTTCATGCCGGAACACACTAATGATATCAACATTGATATTTGACGGCAAGACTTAGATAAGATAATTGTAAATAAAACAAGAAGAATTTCCAAAAAGGTAAGCAAACAAAACAAATTTGTAATATTTTGTTAAGAAGTTCATAAATTATCATAATGTCTCGTTTAAAATTGCAGCAACTCTATGGTTACAACTAAAAAAAAAAGTGCGTTAGGATATTCAGTTCCCCATTGCGTTGGGGAATCTTGGTAAGCCCGATTCCATCTTCGGCAACATCGTCACTTACCACCAGGTGAGATGTTGTCAAGGGTTTACCAATTGCGCATAAAAAAAAACCTAGTGATGTGTGTGAATTGCCGGAATACAAATTTAAAAACTGGACAAGTGCGAGTCGGACTCGCCCACCGAGGGTTCCGTACAAATTTGTAGGTGCATTTATTATAAATCATAACAGTACAAACTATTAGGTACTACAAACATCAAAATTATTAGGTACCTACCTATACATATAGTCATATCAGCTAATATTGGTCGACCACGCGGGCCCAGTGCGGGTTGGTCAACTTCACACACAACCTGCGAGTTTCTTCGCAGGCGTGTGCAGGTTTCCTCACGATGTTTTTCCTTTACCTATACATATAAAAATGGGAAAATATATTTTTAAATTCTTCGTCATAATTATAAATCAAAAACTGCATCAAAAAAATAATTAAAAATCTGTTTAAGTTTGTGCACAATTAAGCCCTTTCATACGATACCCTCATGACATGGTTAACTCAATTCAGAATTGGGACCGCCGTTCCTTGCATAATTGATACGTACTTTAAAAGGTCTGTATTTTTTAATAATTTAATTACAAATGTAAAGTTTTCATATTTTTCCTATACTTGCAGTATTATTATTATTATAACAGCTCATATACGTCCCCACCGAGGGGCTCGAGCATACCCTGAATCAGGGCGATTAGGCCTTAGTCGACCACGCGGGCCCAGTGCGGGTTGGTATAAGACATTGCAGTATAAGACGGTATTATTGAATGAATTTTGATTCCCTTGAGAGTGTCGCAATGGACAGAATATCAGCGCTGTAGTCCGCCACAGCATACGCTGAGTCGGAGCCTTTTCCTTGCTACGGCACAGTAATGTTATCCACCGAACACTTGCGACTGGTGTGTGTCTGTTAAGCAACTGCTAAGTACTAAATTTGTTACTTTAGCTTTTTTGTTATATAAGTGTACTAATGTTAATTTACTGTATTGTATTCGTGTTGTGGTAAAGAATAAATGTTTTATCTATCTATCTACGTTTTTTGGGGTATAAACTCGATTTTTTCACAGCTTCAAGGGACTGTAAACCGAAATATATGGTTTTAATTTCAACTCGACACCTCGACGCGCTCCCGAAATAAAGTGTAACGGACGGACAACAAAGTGATCCATAAGGGTTCCGTTTTTTCCTTTTGAGGTACGGAACCCTAAAAACAGGTAAAAATGTATAAATTCGAGAGGTTATTATAATAAGACCGCAGACTGTTTAAACGATAATGACATTTAGAAAATTTACCCAGCCAAAAGTAACTAATAAATTATTTTTTGACTAGTACTCAATTAATTAGGTAAGTAATTACTGACATTTATAAGAGTTCTTAATCTAATATATAAAAATTAATCGCAAAATGTGTTGGTAAGCGCATAACTCGAGAACGGCTGGACCGACCGATTTCGCTAATTCTTTTTTTGTCGAGTTCGTTATTGTCAGGAGAAGGTTCTTATGTAGGGTAGGGTAGAGTAGTGTAGGGTAGGGTAGTGTAGGGTAGGGTAGTGTAGTGTAGGGTAGGGTAGTGTAGTGTAGGGTAGGGTAGTGTAGTGTAGTGTAGGGTAGAGTAGGGTAGGGCAGTGTACTGTAATGTAAGGCGGTACGTAGTTCGCCGGGACAGCTAGTGTACCTATAAAATAATCAATATCAATATCTATCTTATTATATGTTATATATAAAAGAAAGTCGTGTTAGTTACACCATTTATAACTCAAGAACGGCTTGAGTTCGTTATTGTCAGAAGAAGGTTTTAGGGTAGGGCAAGGGTAGCGTAGGGTAAGGTAGGGTAGTGTAGTGTAGAGTAAGGTGGAACGAAGTTCGCCGGGACAACTAGTGCTTACTAATTAAATGTGTTTGTTTGTTTGTTACCTTTTCACGCTTCAACACCTTAACCAATCTTGATGAAATTTGTCATACAGGTAGCTTGTGTCACTGGGAAGGACATATACTACTTTTCATCCCGTAAAAATAACATAGTCTGATCCAGTTCCCGAGGGAACTAAAAAAATACTCTTTTTTGGGTAAATTTCTCTAACATCGCAACGGACCAATCGCTTGCTGTGATTTTTTGCACAGATATGGTTGAGGGGGTGGGATATGACATAGTTTACTAATTAGCATAGTTCCTAAGGGATCTGGGGAAAACTCATTTCCACGCTCGCGCACGTCAGCGTCTTTAAAACGGAGCGATGGATTGAAGTGATTTTTGTATAGAATTGGTTGAGAGGGTGGGAAGTGACATAGACTGCTAATCAGAATAGCCCGATATAGTTCCTGAGGGGTCTGGATAAAACTCATGTCCACGCTCGCGAGCCGCTTGCGGCTCACGCACCACTCACCCTCGAAGACAGTCATTAAAACGATGTCCACTCGGGCAAAGCCGCGGGCAAAAGCTAGTATATAATAAAAGAAAGTGTATAATGTGCGTGCCGCTATAACTCAGAAACGAGTCCCGGTACGATCAAGGAAGTTATATGGTGTTTTTACATGAAGGGCGTGCTTTTGATGATAATATAATGACTGAAAGTTTCGCCCTCTAGAAATTTCTAGAAAAACCCAGAACATTTAAGAGTATTGGAGAGCATTCCCCAACAACATCCCAGATCATTGTGACACATTCCACAACACTCTAGAATGTTGTGAAGTGTTCTGCAACAGTTTGGACCATTCTATACCCCAGCTATAGATTATAAATTTGATTTTTTGATTTTGATCTTCACTAAGGAAGATTTTAACCTTCTCTGTGACGTAATGCTTAGTCCCCTCGCTTCACATCTGGAGATACCGGGTTCAATCCCGGCGAAGTCAAAATTTGTAGGACTCGGTTTGGTTGGCGGTAGGACATATTATAAGTCGCTTGGCTAGCTACTACCATCTTATCTAAGTCCTGCCGCCGAACATCAAGGCTAACACTATTGATGTATTATGGCATAAAGATAAGATAACCAGTCCCCCTTGGTAAGCCTTGACATCTTGGTAAGCCCACTCCTGCCTTCAGCATCATCGTCACTTACCATGATGATGATAATTGGGCATGGCCAAGTGCAAGTCGGGCCCGTGCACCGAAGATTCTGTACCACTCCACGGTATATTTGTGTTGTGTATTACGAATATAAAAATCGAATTTAAGGACAAAACATAGTTTTCTGTGCAAATATAAGCTTGTAATCTCAAATTGTAGATTTTTTGATTTTCCTTTACCTGTGCTGTGAGACCTTGCTTCTTGCTAAATTTGATGATTCAAAAATGAAAAGTGACAATGTAGTGGGTAACTTTGGAAGATCGAAATTTGAATAGTGTAAGTTATTTATGTATTTAGTGTAAACATCAATTTACACCCAACATATTGAAATTTTATTCTAAAATATTTGATATAGCACGGCGTGATATCGTAGTTTTTCACAGTCAATAATTTTCTAATTTTGTTTAATTAATTAAAATTGAAGACTTGAAACAAAGCGATGAGGGTTTATTGGAATTTGAAAAGGAGGACGATTTAGTGAAAATTGACTGTTTGGTGCAGACAAGAACCCATTAAATAGTACGTATTTTGACGCAAACTAGCCCTGTTCAGCTTTTCATAAATGAATTTTGTGACTATCGCTGCCAGGCAGCAGTGTAACAAAGAGCTTTGATCTATTTCGCTGGCAACACTGCATGCGATTCTATGAAGTAGATTCTGTTACAGATATTCATGCTCATCACATAAATTCGACGTTCAACAGTAGACGATCACGCGATTGCTGTTCGCTGTTAGAATAGATGTAGTAACTAGCTTTTGCCTGTGACTTCTTCCGCAATGGAAATCGTTTTTATGACTGTCTTCGAGGGTAAGTGGTGCGCCAGCCGCAAGCGGCTCGCGAGCGTGGACATGACTTTTGTCCAGATCCCTTAGGGACTGTATCGGGCTATTCTGATTAGCAGGCTATGTCACTTCCCACGCCCTCAACCAATTCAATACAAAAAAACCACTTCAATCCGTTGCTCCGTTGCGACGCCGACGTGTGCGAGTGTGGAAATTTGTTTTCCCTGGAATGAGGATATGCTAATTAGTATATTATGTCATTTCTCTCCTCCTCAACCATCTCTGTGCAAAAATCCAAAACAATGCATTGTTACGTCACGATGTTAAAGAATTTGACCTAAAAATATTTTTTGTTTCCCTCAGGAATGGCATTGAACTATGCTATTTTTACGGGATAAATAGAAGCATAAGTCCTTCCCAGTGACACGGGCTACTTGCATGTAAAATTTCATAAAGATTGGTCTAGGTCTTTAGCGTGAAAAGGTAACAAACAAACAAGCACATTTTCACATTTATAATATTATTAAGGATACTCGTAAGCACTTAGGAACTGATATGGATACTTACACTCACATTGTGTAAGTAGTTAGAAAACTTACAAATTAAAAGATAGTTTGTGTAATGATCTAACCAAATTGTATAAATAGGTGCCTAGCTATTCACCCCCAGATCATCTATGAGGTAAGAAAATTTTCTAACTAAAAATAATATGTATAATTATCTAAATAAAAAATTTTAAAAAATGAAAATCATCTAATGAAATTATTTGTCTTAACCAGTGCCATATTTTTGGTTAGAATAATCAAATTTTACCCGACTACCCAAAAAGGAGAGTAATGTTTTTCAGGCGTATGTATGTATATATGTCTGTGTCACTGGAAAGGACAAAGGCTACTTTTTATCCCGTGAAAAAAGCATCATCATCATTATATCAGCCGAAGGACGTCCACTGCTGGACATAGGCCTCCCCCAAGGATTTCCACGACGACCGGTTCTGCGCTGCCCGCATCCAGCGGCTTCCCGCGACCTTCACCAGGTCATCGGTCTACCGAGTGGGAGGCCTTCCTACACTACGTTTTACGGTGCGTGGTCGCCACTCGAGAACTTTACTACCCCAACGGCCATCTGTTGTACGAGCAATGTGCCCCGCCCACTGCCACTTATGTTTAGCAATTCTGAGAGCTATGTCGGTTACTTTGGTTCTCCTACGGATCTCCTCATTTCTGATTCGATCACGCAGAGACTCCGAGCATAGCACGCTCCATTAAGGAGCATAGTCCGATGCAATTCCAGAGAGAACTGAAAAAATACTCTCTTTGGGGTTCCGTTCCTCAAAAGTAAAAAAGGAGCCTTCATAGGATCACTCGTGTGTCTGTCCTTCTGTCACAGCCGATTAGGTGTGAAACTACACATATGTAAGTCTCTGACATAAAGACGGACATTTAACGTCAATAAATTAACATGGAGCCACTTTTGGGGGGGTTTCTAGAAAAAAAAATGGGTGAAAATTGTGTGACATATCAATTGAAATGTTATGAGTATCAGATATTTTTTTTATAATTTTAAAATGTATACTTTTGAAGTTATTTAAAAAAATAGGCGAACATTAACCCTTCCTTCGCCCCCTGATCTCCAAAACTACTGGACCTAAAATTTTAAAACAATCACAGTGAGGTTAAATGCATAGAATACAGAAAAATATTTAAGAAAATTTAAATTCCTTTCGTTCTTACAGGGAAAATGAAATTACCAAATTCAGATTACTAAGAAACTAGCGACATCTAGTGAGATCTAGTAGTATTTTCAGCATAGTTAATTTACGGAGTAATGCGAAAACAGCAATTAGTTATCTATATCTAGAGATGGTGCTGCTTTCGCCCTGATTCAGGGTAGGCTCGAGCCCCTCGGTGGGGACGTATATGAGCTGATATAAAATCTAGAGATGGCGCTGCAGATGAAAATTAGTTTTTGGTACGGAACCCTTAGTGCGCGCGAGTTTGATTCGCACTTGGCCGTTTTTTTTGGGGTTAATATCTTTAACATCGATCGCAACGGATCAATGGATTGTTATGATTTTTTGCACAGTTGAGAGATGGTTGAGGGGTGGGAAATGCCACATTTTTCAAGCGACTTCCAAAAAGGAGGAGGTTCTCAATTCGTGTGTATGTTTTTTTTTTTATGTTTGTTACCTCATAACTTTGGACTGGCTGAACCGATCTTTATGATTCTTTTTTTATTTGAAAGCTAGTGCTTCCCGTGTGGTCCCATATAAATTTTTATCAAAATCGGAGTAGTACTTTATTCGAAAATTAACAAAAACCAAAAATAGTAATGCAAAAATGTACTAAGTTGTTGCGATGGAAGTCGGTTTTTTAACGTGTTTAGCGTTTTCAATTATTACTAATAAGCATATCCTGACATACTTCCCGAGGGATCTGGAACTATGTCAGGCTCGCGCATGTTGGCGTGTCGCATCGGAGTAACGGATTGAAGTATTTTTTTATATAGTATTGGTTGAAGGAGTGTGAAGTGACGTAGACTGCTAATCATAACAGCCCGATATAGTTTCTGAGGGATTCTGGAGAAAATTCATGTCCACGCTCGCGAGCCGCTTGCGGCTCGCGCACCTCCCACTCTCAAAGACAGTCATAAAAACAAAGCTAGTATTTAATAAAAGCCGACCAAAACTAAATTGTAATCACGTTAAGAATCCCGAACTGAATTAAAAAATATTTTCTATCGCTCACGTTTATTTTTTTGTTTCAAATCAATAGGTACGAGTATGTATAATTTTTGTACTTGTTTATGTTTTGAGGCACATGATCAAAATACTTTATAATCGAGGTACCTAACGCTTGATGCGCGGGCTGGAATCGCACTTGGCTAGTATTTCATCTTATCAGCCGAAGGAGATCCACTGCTGGACATAGGCCTCTCCCTCAAGTAACGACTACAGGTTATGCGCTGCCCGCATTCAGCGGCTTCCCGCGACCTTCACCAGGTCATCGGTCCACTAAGTGGGAGGCCTGTCTACGCTACGATTTCTGGTGCGCAGTCGTCACTCGAGAACTTTACTGCCTCAACGGTCATCTGTTCTACGAGCTTTGTGCCCCGGCTACTGTCACTTACGTTTAGCAATTCTGAGAGCTATATCGGTTACTTGGTTAGTATTTATCGATAAATTATTAAAGTTTGAGGCTAAAATCAGGCGCTAGCAGTTAAAACATTACTTAACCTTTAACTGTTGACGCACGGTCTCACAGACAGCTTGCAGCCACTTCCCCTCCCCCCCTGCTTCACTACTGACGAGCTCAGTAGCTTCGCTTTTAGTCACGAAACGACAGTTGAAGCGGGGGTTGCATTGTTGGCTGCAAAATTACTAAGTTATTGGGCTTCAAACTTCGTCCGCGGTCTATTTCTATATTTTGGACCTTTGCCAGTTTATTATAAGAATGTTTTAATTTTTATGTTCGTTTATGTGATCTCAAGGTCAAAGTGTTATTTTCTTAAAAAAATAATTAAAATATTTAAGAAAATAAATATGTTTGATTAATTACATATCAAGTCTTTTAGTCTGATACCTATAGATATAAAAAAAGTAATAATCATTAAAAAAATATAATTTCCTTAACAATTTGACCTTCAAATACAGCGGTCCGTGAGACCGTGTAAGTGTGGCACAACAAGAACGTCCACAGTTAAAGGTTAATGAAAGGCACGAAAAACTCGTCGTTTACAATTAATTCTATTCAGATATTCCTTTAATTTACCTACTAATCTTTCCCTTTGAAATTGTTTGATTTGCTTGTCCAGTCTGATATCTCTGAGATATTTCATATAGATCATTTGAAACTCTAGTCTTTTTGACACCCTGGCAATGGGTGACCGCAGTCATCGTTAGATATATATCTAGTTCTCGATAAATTATAAAAGCTTTGTGACAAATACGAATAGAAAAAAAAATCCTTCGATAATTGCGTGTCTACAATAATATTATACAGAGTGTAGAATAATTTTAAGCTAGCTTTTATCATATATATAACATAGCTTTTATCGCGGGCTTTAATCAAGAAATTCCGTAACGAAAAAACCTAACACTTACCGCGTTCTAAAAAAACTTACAGTGCCATCTATTAGCGATTTGCGGTACTAAAAGGACTTAGTAAATTTTACTGGTGTAACTTTCTTAGTGTTAAAAGTTGATAAAAAAATGCTATGAAATAGCTTTACCGCGGCAGTCCCCGAGTGCCACACGTCTTTTTTTGGGTTATTTTTTACTCGCGTGGCGTTAAACTTCTTTTTTCAAGGGAAATTTCTTCTTTTTGTGTCATTGTTAACTACTTAGAGAATGGTCCAATAATGGACACGTCTACAGTCTGTGCGGAAAAAGAACCATTGTGGCATAAAATGGAATTAACATTAAATACATTTCGTTTAAACAATTAGTAATTCCCATCATTCCTAGATGTTGCACAGAATTACCCTCAAATCTTACGACGACGGTTCTCTCTGATTAATCTCAATTAAATTAAAATTAAAGATGATATTAAAATCCTTAGAATATACTGCTTAATATACTGAGTATTGTAGTATCACATACTTCCTTTGTACTAGATAGCGCAAGATGGTTTCAGGTAAATTAAAACTAGTTCACGCTAATCAGATTTTGCTTAAACCTAAACCACAGATGAGATACTAGTTACTTCGTAACCTAAACAATTTCGCATCGAAACTATTTAACAACAAACTTATTATGACCAAGATAGTTGGTTCTGCCTGAAGATGGTGTTCGAAACCGGTCACTGACAAATTATAAACGTAGTTTTATTTGTTTTTTGTGGAATTAGTGTAGATATACCGATATATGTGTAATTAAGACCAAGTTTAAATGTAATTAAAATATGTAAGAAATTAAGAACCCAAAATTTAATGTAAATTTAATGTGACGTTCTAAAAGTCTTCATTAAATATCGCTAATAAATTGAGTTACGAAAGTTAGACAAATAGGGATGGGCTGCTGTGCACCACCGCCTTAGTGGATTTATCGATAGCCACGGACAAACATCAGCATAAAATAGAAGGTACTTGTGAAAATTGATGTGTGTTTCATGAGTTATAATGTTTTTTTTATTATAGGGATGGACAGTTTGGACAGTCTTCTTGTTGGTAGTCCTTGCCTAAAGCGAATGCCCCCGCGTGCAGATGGTTGTTCACGCACGCAGGGCGTTTCTATTATACCCTTTGTGTTTCATTTAATTACTTAAAATTAGTAAAAATAAAAGTTTTTAGCGCGTTGCGCAGTTATATAATGTTCTTTCATCCGACCTTCTTTACATTCCATCTATTTCTTCTTTTTAACGCATATGCGCTGACCTTAGTTTTCAAAAAATCATTCAATATCATTCAAGAAATGCACAAAATTAGTCATTATTCTTATTCACAATTGGCAAGCCCTTGGCATCATCTCACCTGATAAGTGACGATAATGCCGAAGATGGAAGCGGGCATACCAAGATTGCCCAACGCCATGGAGAACTGGCTATCTTATCTTCAAGTCGCAACACATCTATTTATGTAGGTGGCAAGACTTAGATAAGATAGTGTTATCTATCCTGGCGGGCTTACAAAATGCCCTTCCACCAACCAAACCGAGTCTAACAACGTTAGACTCCGCAGGGATCGAACCCGCAACCTCCTGGACTGAACAATAACGTCCCGGAGGCGGTCAGTCAACTGATTGACTTGTATTAAGGATTTTTCTTTGTGAATTGTCTATGGGTCTCTCGATGTTCAGTGTGATGACTGATGGATGAGTTCAAGCCCCAGTACCTCCTCGGCTGATCCACCAACTTTGTTAGCACCCTGTATGTAAATTTGCGTGTACGCGACAGCTACTTAGTCCCAACTGAATTGTGGTCCAACAAAACAATACAAGTAATACTTGTCATCCATTTGTTAAATGAGTTTTTATTCGGTACGTTATTTTATTGTGACGGGCATAGACAATAATGTTTTGTTTTGTGTCAAGTCGTGTTGCCAGTAAATGATGTAGGTATTTACGTACTGTAATAGGTCAAAATAAATGTGACCTCTTTTGTTGTAAAACACATTTCGATCAACCTAATAGTAACGGGCAAATAGAGGCTGACTTCGTTGAATTGCGTTGAAAGGCTTTCGATGTTGTTTCGATTCCAATTTTAAAAAAAACCGGCCAAGTGCGAGTCAGACTAGCACTCCAAGGGTTCGGTACCGCTACACCACTCTACACAACTACAAAGTATAATGATAATGATACATAATCACATTACAAACAAAAACATCATCGCGAGTGACAAAAATATGTTTTTTTGGCATTTAGTTCGGATTCCTTAGCGCGAGTGCGACTCACACTTGGCCAATTTTTATTATTTGTTGTTTTATTTCAGTATTAATACTATAATCACACCAAGTTTCACGCTTGTATGTATTACAGTTTTTACGATACAGCTAAATCTAAAATACTTCTAAGGACCTATGAAAAACACGTTCTATGTATGGAGACCACCCTCATATTTTTGTTATAGCGGTAACAGAAATACACATTCTGTGAAAACTTTAACGGTTCATGAAATACAGCCCGCTGAAGGACGGACAGACGGACAGACAGTGGAGGCTTAGTAATTAGGTGTACGGAACAGTAATAAAAAAAATGGAAGGCCTTGACATCCGCGATGTGGCTCTCAATTGGTTTACCTCATATGTATGAACAAAAAGGTGTCAATCTTTCAAGATAAGTGATTATGTCAGTGACAGTTTTTGGTATACCCAAGGCAGCTTATTGGGCCCAACACTGTTTTTGATTTACATAAATGACATTACAAGCATTTCTTCCTTAAATGCTAATATTATCTGCTACGCTGACGGTACTGTATTAATTTTTAACGTAAACTAAAGAGAGATTTCAAGATGTTTATTTAACATAGGCACAAATTACACTATTTCTGATAATCATAAAATAGTATTTACATAACTAAAGATGTTATTTATGAAAAATAAAAATATAAACAATAATTAGTTAATAACGTCATTACAATAATTGATATAAACAAATTATGTCACTAGAACTAGAACATGAAAAGAATATGACACGAGAAGTTATACATAATCATTGAATGTCATTAATTATTTTTGCCATTAGGCCATTTCACACGGGCAGCACCCGGTCACGAGTATAACGCGAGAGTCAGCCATCGCTCCCCTCAACCATAATAATCTCAACCGGAGTCTATAGTGAAGTCTGTTGTTTGCGAAATGTCTTTGATGGCAGAATGGCTAAATCATAATCTTTTAAAACTAAATCTGTCCAAAACTGTCTCTATTCTTTCATAAAGCTTTAAACAAACTCAATAACTTTACAATCCACTCTTAAAACTGCTTTAGGTTTAATGAACAGAGCTGGTAATTTAAAAAGCTTGTAATTTCGAAAAAAACTAAAAACTGTTAGGTACAAGCTTTTAATATTGCATTGCTACGTTAATACATAATATGCATGCAAAATGTCAGCTCAATCGGAAACCGGGAAGTGGGTCAAATTTCACTTGTAATATTTCATAACAGACACCGAGACAAGTGAAACTAACTAAAAGCTTGTAAAATAAACGATATAAGAGCGTCGGTGGCACAACGGCAAGGGCCATTATTTCCTATCCGGGAGGTCGAGGTTCGAGTCCTGCCACGTACCAATGTGTTTTCGAATTTCGATCTCATATGTACGTTTATCCGACGTTCTTACGGTGAAGGAAAACATCGTGAGGAAACCTGCACACATCTGCGAAGAAACTCGAATGTTGTGAGTTGTATGTGAAGTTGACCAACCCGCACTGGGCCCGTGTGGTCGACTAAGCCCCGATCGCCCTAATTCAGGATAGGATTGAGCCCCTCGGTGGGACGTATATAAGATCTGATGTGATGAAAATATCAAGGCATCCTTCTGGATGACAAACTTTCGGAAACTATGTTACTACATATTACTGGAAGAGTTACGGAAATAATGGAAGGTTGTTGCCCTGCACAAATACATAATCAACTAATCTGCATACCTAAGTTCTTATCTCTGTGGAAGGAGCTCAAAGGGTAGTTATCAAAGTAGCACTTAGAGGCCTCTCCGGTATTCCACGATCGCTCTTTATGAATCGGCGCAAGTTCTTAGTGTCAGAAAACCATTTGAAGGCTGTGTACGTGGGCTGTTCCCAAAAAAAAATATTAAAGAAATGAAAAATAGTTAGACTATGAAAAAAGTTTATTTAGAGCTTTTCAAAATATTCTCCTTCAACCCCTATGCACTTATGCATTCGGGTGAGCCAGCTTTCATTACATTTAAAAAACGTATCTTGCGGGAGGTCGAAAAATAACCGCCGAAATTCTTCGACAGACTCGTCTGCACTGTTGAATTTTCGCCCATGAAATATTTTTTTACCGTGTGAAATAAATATAAAATCACATGGAGCCTAAATCTGCACTGTACGGAGGATGGGGTAACATTTTAACAATTAACAAATAGATCACTCGTAATCAAAATATCTAAACAATTTCTTCAAAAAGGGTTTTCAAACTTGAGACTGATTTTGAAGGCAACTTTTGCAGAACGCTTTAGTCAGTTTCTGTTCCCTTATTAACCAGAGTTGCTAATATATAAAAGATGATTCAGTCCGCGAGATCAAGAGTCAACTTCAAAAGCTCTTACTAAAATATCACGATGAAGAGAGTTTATTCAGAACACACATACACTTAAACACACTCCCTACACTCACATAAAAACAATACAAACACGCACACACGCTCACACATTACCGCAGTGACATTTAATTAATTAAGTAATTGAGTCAAAATTTAATGCATGAAATTTTGTCCAACATGATTTTCTTTAATTGTGTTCAAGTTTACATGCCTAATTTAATTTGTTTCTTTTTGTTACACGCCGAACAATATATTGTGTAATGTTTAATCGATAAATCAGCCTCAATCTTTGTAATCTGGAAATCATAAGTACTACAACAACTACCGCGATACTGGCTCCACATCAGTATTATGCACAGATAAAAAAAAACCCGGTATTATGGTATAGTTTGACAGAGATCAGACCAGTGTGAGTACACTTATTACGTCATACATTACGTCACACTTTTTCTCGCTCATTCTTCATCCGATTATCATTTTCGCATGACGCCCAGCTTGATAGGAAAGCGTTATTTGGTAGATCATTTGACTTTCCATACTACTTTGAAGTTTTTTTTTCGTCCATTTTAGCGCACGTTAAGGATCATTAGCCATACCGCCTTAATATGCTCGTATTAACTCTATTGAAGTGAGTCCCAACGGAGTATGTAAACTCCTCAAATCACTTGATCAAACTAAGTCAGGAGGGCCTGACAATATACCACCAGTGTATATCATACTCGTAAATTGTGCTTATAGTTTGGTTGAGCCTTTATGTATACTGTTTAGGCGATCTGTTTCAGAAGGGATAGTCCCTTCAATGTGGAAATCTGCCTTCGTAACACCGATTCACAAGAAAGGTGATAAGACTCAGATCGAAAATAATTATAGACCTATTTCAAAATTATGTCTTTTCGCTAAGTTGCTGGAAAAAATCGTTTACAATCAGGTCTATTCAGCTCTTAAGTGTTATTTCAGTGCCGACCAACATGGTTTTCTCAAAAAACGGTCTACTACCACTAATCTTTTAATTGCAAATGAAATAATTACAGAAGGTATGGATAGTCGTAAGCAAGTTGACATAGTTTATACTGATTACAGCAAATGTTTTGATAGAATCGATCATAATACTCTATTATTAAAGCTTTCCAATATGGGTATTCATGGCGACTTGCTTCGTTGGTTTTCCTCATACGTAGAACGTCGGAGTCAAGCTATAGTTCTTAACGGCTACAGGTCATATTGGTCCTCCCCAGGGATCTTTACTAGTAAGTAAAGTAAGTAAGTAAAACTTTATTTGCAGAATATTGGTAACAAAAGTTGTAGTCTTAAATAATAGTGCCTTAAATATTCCGCCGTAAAACGGCATGCAAATCTTTAGTAACATGGTGATGAAATACAAATTTAAATGATTACATAAAAAGAAAAACACTAGTATAGTTTAAAAATTAAAAGGAGTTAAAACATTTCAAATTATTAACTAGAGAAATTCACTTTAATAATAAAATAATAAGTTCATTGATTAACAAGAGGTCAATTAAATTAAAAATAACAGAAACAAATCATTAGGTAGGTAGCACCAGTCGCAGATGAATAAAAATAGTTACATGTCAAATTTATAATAAAGTAGGAAATGTCCCATTTTAGTCATTAAGATATTCGTCAACAGAGTAATATGCCTTCTTCAGTAACATATCACAAACTTTTTTTTTAAAAACATCTAAACAGTCAACCTCTTTTATTCTTGTTGCCGTTGTTACTAGGGCCGTTACTTTTCGTAATATTTGTCAATGACATAAATAAATGCTTTATTCCTTCTAGAATTCTCTTGTTTACTGATGACATGAAGATCCTAATGACAGTTAATGACATCGCAGATACAAAACTTCTTCAAGATGACTTACTTAGGTTTGACTCCTATTGTTCGTTAAACAAACTGGACCTTAACATATCCAAATGTTTCGTTATGATATTTTCACGCAGGAGTGCTACCATTGATGCGAGTTGACAACATACGGGATTTAGGTGTAATATTTGATAGTCATCTTATATTTGAAAAACACATTGAATGCATCGTCTCCAAAGCAAGCAAAGCACTAGGATTTGTGATGAGGACATCCCATAGCTTTAATGACATCAAAGTTATAAAAAAAATATATTGTGCCTTTGTGCGCAGTCACTTAAATACGCATCTCAAGTTTGGAACCACCAATGCGAAATATATAAGGTGTAACAGAATTAGCTGAAACTATTTTAACTGGTGCTTCTACCCAAGAAACTGAACAACTTTCCCCATGAAACCCATAGTCAAATCGCAAAAAAAAAATTGGCTCCCCCATACTAACTCGATCAGCTGATCAGCGAACTTAGTATGGGAAGTTCAAATTTTTTTTTGAGATTTGACTATGGGTTCCATGGGGAAAGTTGTTCAGTTTCATGGGTAGAAGCACCAGTTAAAATAGTTTCAGCTAATTTTGTTAGACCTTATATAAGTCACGCATTAAGGGGATACAAAAAAAGTTTCTTCGATATCTAGACTTTAAAACTCGGCAAAGGTCGATTGACTACACGGGCGTAGCCAGATTTTATTATCGGGGGGGGGTTCAAGAAAATAAACAACTAAAAGTACATAAAATAACACTTAGATAAGAAAAATATTAAAGATGTAAAAAATACATACAGAAAAAAGCTCCTCGAAGGAATTGGGGGAGTTCTTTTTCGAGCAGTGGGACAATATAAACAAAAAAAGAAAAAAAAAACGTTTTGTTATATATCACAGAATTAATCTTCTGTTTTTCTTTTTAAATATATCCACTACTTCATTCGCATCAATTTCTATCCCATAGTGAATGTTCATGAGAGCCAAGCCGTTCAGTCTGTTTTCACTCGTTGTGTTCCGCAAGTAGTTTTTAAGTCTTCTTAGGCTTGAAAATGTCCTTTCTGGGGTAGCAGTGGAAACAGGTATGGTAGCCAATATTTGCAACAATGTGTAAATATTTGGATATAGTTTTTGGTCGCACTCATCTAAGCATTCCAAAGCTGATTTTGGAGTAGGGGATGTGAGACTCACAACTGCTTTCCACACTTCAAGTTCTGCTTTGACGACAGATGTACTTTTTTCGGGCAGCACTATCGAATACATACAAAATGCCTCTTCGATTTTACAACCGGCCGCAAAATTTGACGGCAACACCCCAGATATTGCCGATACTACTTTGCGGTGTTTTGTAAACCTCTCAATCAATTGTTGAATTGTGGCACATTGTACCGCGCGGGCGAAGACTCATTTAAGCTATAGGCTGATTATGCTGAAGAGTGAATTAGGACAATTTATTACGATATTTAAAAGCGTCGGTGGCTCAACCGGTAACGACTCGGTCCATCTAACCAGAGATACCGGGTTCAAATCTGGACGGCCAATGTACCAATGAGTTTTTCAAAAACTTACGTACATATACTTACCGATTGCTTTAACGGTGAAGGAAAACATCGTGAGGAAACCTGCACACGCCTGCGAAGAAACTCGAAGGTTGTGTGTGAAGTCGACCAACCCGCACTGGGCCCGCGTGGTCGACTAAGGCCTAATCACCCTGATTCAGGGTAGGCTCGAGCCCCTCGGTGGGGACGTATATGAGCTGATATAATAATTACGATATTTAATTAATTACTTTGAGGTGAAGATGGCCTCAGTTTATTGATTCATCAAATAATAAAATAAGTCTTCAGACTAAAATCCAAATTTTAATTATTTATTTCCAATATTACTAGTAAATAGTGTAAAAAAATAAGCTATTAACGTGACGAAGGCTAAACGGAGAATGGATCAAAATAAAGTGAACTTTGAAGGAGGAAAGCTTTGGATTTGAATTTGGAATGTCAAGAAAGCATTAAAAGAATAACCAAAAATAAAGAGAATTGTAGCAAGCAATATCACCTTGCTACAATTTGAATGAAATCCGTTAATTAAATCTGAAAAGATGACAATTAAGTTTTAAAAATAATCGTCAAATTATTCCTCTACACTGCACGTTTAGAATTAATTTAAATAATTAGTAATCTGTGTCATTACTATTTACTTACCCTTGTATTTATGAGGCAAATATTTATTCCTGTGTTATTTATCTGCTTTACTAGTCCCGCGTTTGGTAATTAAGTGAACGCGACAAGTGCGCGTGGATACGAAAGGGCACGAAAATATACGAAGATAACCGAATGCGATCGGATAATCGACGGTGTCGGAGGAATCCAAACCACCGTATATTTTAATGTAGGTAATAGTTTGTATTAATTAATGAGATATGCCGCACGCCTGTTCTTATCTTAATTCTATAAATGTTAATATCTGAACTTTTCGGGGGGGGTTTGAACCCCCAAAACCCTCCCCCTGGCTACGCCCGTGATTGACTACCAACACAGGTGTAAAAAATATCATTTTTTACCTTTGGAATTCAGACGTAACATAAAAGATACTACTTTTTTATTTAACGTAGCTAATTCCTCCATCAATGGTTCCGAACTACTATCTAAGATCTGCCTGCGCACCAACCAACTCCATTTGAGACAGCGTTCACTTCTGCAAGTGCCATTTGCTCGTACTAACTACAGGAAAAACTCGTTCGTATCACGAGTACTCAAAACTTATAATGGTGTTTCTATTGATAACGACTTTGACCTCTTTTGCTCCAGCGTCACAACAGTCCGAAGGTTGCTGGCTTCTGAATTCTTCAATAGTTAATGAAACCGCCTTTTAATGTTGTAGTTTTTACATACCTTTTATTTTCTTTTTTTATATTTTTTTAATTTTCATATGTGTTCGCTCCTACCTATGTACCTATCGGCGGAGACTTATATATAGCACTGTATTTATTTATAAGTTTTATATACTATTTAATATTTTGCTGTTAGTCTTCCTAAAATAAATAAATAAAATAAAAATAAAGAACCCAGTCACCTGTCAAAAAAAAATTGGACCCTCCATACGCATATGCACAAAATCGGTCGATGAAGATTAAAAAAGTTTTTTTTATGTTTTCAGCAAAGTCGTAGAACAAAAGTTGTTCAGTATGATGAGTAGAAGCCCCAGTTAACGGGACCTACACCAATTTTGTTACACACTGTATAGTCTATAAACTAACCTAACTTATACACTAGCACAATGATAGCACTTTTCGAAACACAGTATACACACTTTTATTTTATTATCCTACACATTTGGTATTTTCTGTCATCAATGTCACTGTCATCAATATTATACATCAAAAACCACAAAATGTAATTTTTCGGTTAATAAAAGAAAAAGGACAAACTGAACGCTTCCAATGCCCGCCAAAAAAGTCACTACTTGTCAACAATTGATCAGTTCCACAGATAAGAAAAAGTTCACTGGCGCTCTCTTCTATTCTGTGATCAGTCCAGTCGATTTAAAAACTTTAAACGGAAAAACTTTAACTTTTTTTACTTCGATTGTGTGGTTTAACTAGTAGCGTTGAAATGAAATTGACATGTAATAATTTTCTAAAAACCTAAAAACTTTTAGGTACAAGCTTTTAATATTGCATTGTCACGCGATATACATATGCATGCAAAATTTCAGCTCAATCGGAAACCGGGAAGTTGGTCAAAATTAACTTGCAAGATTTCACCCGAACAAACATACATACATTGCAAGTCAATTAAAAGCTTTTAAAAACAGAACTTTAATTTGGTTTTAATAAAAGGTTATTATTACAAAATTACCTGACTTAAAACTGCGATTGAACCACCTGTTACTGGGTATAGAGTTGTTCAGTTTTATGATTTTTTTTAAATTAAAAATTTGAGTGCGTTTGGCTGCATCTCACCTGATGGTAAGTGCCCATGCAGCCGAGGATGTGTTGATTCCTCAGTTTGGGGTATTCCTTAGATTCTTATTTTTTGGAGTAGAGTTTATTCTTTTATGATTTTGGTCAAAACATCTTAAATATATATATATAACTCAAAGGTGACTGACTGACTGACTGACATATTGATCTATCAACGCACAGCCTAAACCACTGGACGGATCGGGCTGAAGTTTGGCATGCAGGTAGATGTTATGACGTAGGCATCCGCTAAGAAACGATTTTGGGAAATTCCCACGGGAACCGCAAAAATCGGGATCTGCGCGGGCGAAGCTGCGGGCATCCACTAGTTGAAAAATAAATGGCTAATGTAAAAAAGGTAGGAAAACGAATGACCGAATAATTTGTGAATGGTTAAAAAAGGTCAGTTAAAGTCCTGTAACTGGAATAAAGATTTGTTTTTAATTAAATTATTTTCTATTTCTTATTCCTAATTAGTAGAGTACTTCGCTAGTTGTACAGCTTAATGACTAAATTTTATCAGCTGGCGTAAATTTGTTTAGTTTATTTGTAGTGATGAACAAAAATAACAAAAAAAATATAATATGAAAGCAATTAGTGGGCAAAGAAAAAAATTACAACCAAAATGTACCAAAGGCCATACAACATGGCTTAGTGTCATTTTGCCTTTAAAAGGCAAAATACTGGTATACTGCTACCCCAGCCGAGTTGCGAGATTTTTTTAAAAATATTTCTTAATTCACAATTGGTAAGCCTTTGGCATCATCTCACCTGATGGTACGTGACGATGATACCGAAGATGGAAGCGGGCTTACCAAAATTCCCCAACGCAATGGAGAACTGGCTGTATTATCTTCAAGCAGGAACACATCAATGCTTAACATTAATGTTTGGCGGCAAGAATTAGATAAGATGGTGGCAGCTAGCCAGGCGGGCTTAGAAAATGCCCTACCACCAACCAAACCGAGTCTTACAAGTTGACCCCACAGGGAATCGTACCCGTGACCTCCTGGTGCGAAGCGAATGGACTAACCATTACGCCACGGAGGCGGTTAATAGAGATAAATGCGATTTAATGTTCGTGTGTGTAAATGTGTAAAGTGTGTTTATGTATAAAGTAACGTAACATAACAAATATAAATGTGTGCGTTTGTGTAAATGCGTATTGAGTGAGATTAATAATGCGGTGTAGGACAATTTAAAGTTAATTACATGAAAATCATTCGACATAACCGTTCACGAGCAACGCTACTACACAGAGGGGTATTTGTATTAAAAAAACCGGAAAAAAATATTTATTGATTGTAAGTAAATAAAGAAGAAAAATGGAGGATAAATGAGGAATAACTTTTAGTACAATATGGTAGATAAGAGTCTGTACTTTTTATATTTATAACATTTACTAGCTTTTGCCCGCGGCTTCGTCCACGTAGACATCGTTTTTATGACTGTATTTTAGGGTGAGTTGTGGCTCGCGAGCGCGGACATAAGTTTTACTCAGATCAGTCGGGAACGACATCGGGCTATTCTGATTAGAAGTCTATGTCACTTCCCACCCCCTCAACCAATTATATTCAATAAAACCATTTCAGTCCGTAGCTCCGTTGCGACGCTGACGTGCGCGAGCACGAAAATGAGTTTTCCACATATCCCTGGGGAACCATGTCGGGATATTCTAATTAGTAAATTATGTAATTTCCCACCCTGTCAGCCATCTTTGTGCAAAAAAATCACAGCAATCCATTGTTACGTTGCAATGTTAAAGAAACTAACCAAAAAAAGAGTATATTTTCAGTTCTATCAGGAACTGCAACGGACTATGCTATTTTCACGGGATAAAAAGTAGCCTTTGTCTTTTCCAGTGTTACAGGCTACTTACATGCCAAATTTCATCAAGATTGGTTAAGGTGTTGAAGCGTGAAAAGGTAACAAACAAACAAACACATTTTCACATTTATAATATTAAGTAAGGATTGCCCAACAAAATGCGAAACCGAACTAAAAATGTATTTGAGTAAAGTTAATAATAAAAATAACTTATCATTTACATGTCCGAAAAAAATCATTCATGATCTTGTCAATTCAACATAAGTGATAGGTTACTTATAATTATAAAATACAGAACATTCCTTTTACTTCCATGATTAAATAAAGTTATTTTAGCAGGAAACCAGAAATATTCACAAAAAACTTAAAACACCAAACAAATATTTAAAAGCGCCGAGAACAAAGACGTGCGGTTTACCCAATGTCTGTATTCCGATTGATCGTGTGACGGCGGGGGGCGCGACACGTGTTATTTAAGTCTAATAAATCACACGACGGAAGTAGGTGTAGTGTGATATAAGGGCGTGGTTTAAAACTCCATCGTGGACATGTTTTTATTATTATATCAGCTCATATACGTCCCCACCGAGGAGCTCGAGCCTACCCTTAATCAGGGCGATTAAGCCTTAGTCGATCACGCGGGCCCAGAGCGGGTTGGTCGACTTCACACACAACCTTCGAGTTTCTTCGCAGGCGTGTGCAGGTTTCCTCACGATGTTATCACAGTTAAAGCAATCGGTAATGATATGTACGTAAGTTTTTGAAACACTCATTGGTACATTGGCCGTCCAGATTTGAACCCGGTACCTCTGGTTAGATGGACCGCGTCGTTACCGGTTGAGCCACCGACGCTTTTGGACATGTACTTATTATTATTTAATAATGGAAATAAGACCTGTAATGGGTCTTTTATAAAGTATTAAGATAGGAATTTATTAAATTCATTATATTGTGAGGTGATGATGATATTTTTTTTTGTTTTTGAATGAAGTTGTTAGATGGATGACAGCTGTTGCGTGGAAAAGAAATGGAGGGAATGAAAAAATGGTCGAATAAAAAATAACGCATAATGCCGCTTTAGAAATGGGTGACTCACTAGTTACTTGGGATTTTAAAATGTAACAGTCTATAGACTCTACCCAACAATGTATATATTGACTTTTGTCCGGTGTTTTAACACAAATACTCCTCTGTGCTACGGCGAACAAAATAAAACTGAACCTTATTCGTGGTCAATACAGATCAATATTGACACAGCATCTCTTGCAAACGTATTACCAATGCTCGGGGCTCAACCAAAATACAATAGGTATGTACCTACCTAGAGTTCTCTTTCTTCTTTTCTTGAGGAATTCATCAATTCTTTCTCCGTTCGGATGCCACAAGTACAGTCAGCAAGTAGTTTCCGCCGGCCTACAGTCTAAGGAACAGCTGAAGGCCGAAAGAAACCCCTGCTGACCATACTTCAGAATTTCTCCTTTTACTTCTGGCTTCTTTTTTCTACTTCTCTCTTCGACTTCTTGTTTGTGTTAATAGCGTAGACAAAACTTCATACAAATGTGTTAAAAAATCACGAGTGAAATTTGGTGGAGAACTTTACTGCCCCAACGGCCAGCTGTTTTACGACCTATACGCCTGTCCCACTGCCATTTCAGTTTAGTGATTTAATTCTCAATTAGTAAGCCCTTGGCAAAGTATATATATTAGTACTAACATACAGTATGGACACTTCCTGCCGCTCTCTAGATTCCGACCTCACCCCCTCGTCTCCCAGGTTGACTCAGATTGGTTACAGTTGGTTGTCGAACGTATAGGATTTCGCCGCCATTTTAGATAGATAAGATAGATAAATCATTTATTCATTTTGTTAGTTCCGTCATTTGTTTTTCGAAATATCATTTCTGGCCTGTTGTATGAAGTGTCCAGAGTGTGCCCCTGGCATCATCTCACCTAATGGTAAATGACGATGATGCCGAAGATGGAAGCAGGCTTACCATGATTCTCCAACGCAATGGCGATCTGGCTATCTTATCATATATTCTCATTTCTATTTTCATTTCATAGCTCGCTCTGTTGCCCTTTGGGTGACATCCATCTATCCTTTTGGTTGCATTTGATTATACCTATTCTTAGAACCAGAATGGACGTATGGTTCACGCGGTTCGCTTGTAATATGCACTGCCAGTGGAAATAAGAATGTTACGCTTCATCTTCATTCATTCAAGGCCCTTCTCAAGAAGACTTGACGTCCGGTTATCTGTGTCTTCCTTCTTGAGCTATGTAAGTTTATGTATATGTACTATACAGCGCGGAAATGCAGCTAGTGTTATGGGCTCCTTTGCACCGGGGATGACGAGGGACGGATTATTTTAGGTATTTTAGGTGTTTTATTTAAGGTATTTTGTATTTCAGGTGTTTCATTTTAGGTATTTTTAGTGTGTTATTTTAGGTATCATAGGTATTTCATTTTGGGTTTTTATTTTAGGTATTATAGGTATTTCATTTTAGATATTTAAGGTATTTTAGGTTTTTCATTTTAGGTATATAAGTGTTTTATTTTAGGTATCACTTTATGTATTTTCACTTATTTTCACTTTATGTATTTTAAGCATTTTTTTTAAGTAGTGGAATTTATGTATGTAAATCATGTAGGTACTTATATATCTATTTATTAAATTTTACTAGTATGTAAGTATATTTATTATTTGTTATGTATGTAATGGTAAAATATACGTTTAAAACACATTTTTTTAATTACTAAACATTCCTAATTTAAGTCTTGATCGTTACTTAAGTCCTTTCAGTTATTAAGGGTTGGATGGAAGAGATCCCTGTTGGGGATAAGTCCGCCTATGTACATGTTCTTCCTATTCTATATACCTATAACTGTATATTTTTTGTAATAAAGAGTTGATGAGCAAACAAGCCGCGGGCATGCCCTTGTTTTAATTATCTTTTCCCAACACAATTCTGGTTCGTATTAATTAAGTAGGAACATGTTCTGCCTAGTAATATTGGGCAGAAACACAGGGTGTACGGTCAACAGCAGGTCAAGCTAGACACTCGTAGCAAAGTATAATACAGGATGTAACAAAATTGGCGTAGAACCCGTTAACTGGGGCTTCTACTCATCAAAGTGAACTACTTTTGTTCTACAAGTTTGCTGAAATCGCAAAAAAAATGTTAAAACTCTTCATACAATACGATCAGCTGATTGACCAATCGAAAAACTGTTGACAGAAACATTTTTAGTAAGGCCATGTAGAACCTCCGTCGAGGCGAAAACTTAACACAATTTTCACCCGATAGTAATGTCGGCTTCCCGCGACAGCGCAGAACCGGTCGTCGTCGTGGAGATCCTTGGGGGAGGCCTATGTCCAGCAGTGGACTTCCTTCGGCTGATATGATGATGATGATGAGTAATGTCGAAATTTTATTTCGCATTATTGAGAAAAAATGAAGGTATTTTTAAAAAGAGAATTTAGACTCTTTTAAGAAACTTATTTGAATATTTTACTTTTCAATTACTGTTATGGATTTTTGTATGGAGGGGCGAAATGTTTTTTTTGCAAATTGACTATGGTTTCCTTGGGGAAAGTTGTTCAGTATGATGAGTAGAAGCCCCAGTAAACGGGTCCTACACAATTTTTTACACCCTGTATAATATAATAGTACTAACGTATAATATAATGTACGTTCGTAAGAATTTGCATTTATTTCCTAAAACCAGTGACAGGCATAATTTGAATTTAAGAAATGTAAATAAAATAGATATAGCCTTTTCGAGACTGAGTAAGGTTAAAAAGTCATTTGTGGGGCAGTGTATAAGATTCTACAATAAAATTCCAGAAAATGTAACTAGTTTGTCAGAGAATAAATTCAAGACTCATGTCAAAAAAGTTTTGTGCTCTAGAGGATATTATAAAATAATAGATTATGTAAATGACAAAGATATATATGTTGATTCTATAACAAATACCATTACCTGAGACTGTAATCTGAATCATGACATTATTTGTAATTTTATTTTTATTGTATTTTTTTTGTTTTGACTATTTAAAAGTGTGTGTAAACACCTATTTAAAATGAATAATTTTGAAATTTTGAAATTTTGACGTACTACCATACATAACGTGACCTATAAGCGCACTGCGTAAGAATCCAAAGTGTTTAGCTTGATATGTTCATGACTGGTACCAAAATGAATGATCCGTTAACTTGGGTCTTTCCCCGTCATACTTAATAACTTTCCCCAAAGAACCCGTAGTCAATTGGAAAAAAAAATATTTCAAGAGTTCAAGATTTGTGAAGTTTCTTCAAAGTAACCGACGTTTATTTCAGGACCAGTCGTCGCGGAAATCCTTGGGGGAGTTCTTTGTCCATCAGTGGACGTCTTTCGGCTGATGTGATACTGATGATGATACACAGTAGGTGCATATTACACTCTTTATGATGTCAATAAAATAGTAATTTCATTACATGATACCAAAGTTTGTGAAAAATATAAAAAAACAAGCAATCATTACTTAATAACGTCAAAATAAAATCATTGATATAAAACAAATAATGTTATAAGGATATTAAAACAATACGACACGAGAATTTATACATTATTGACTTTGTCATTAATGCTTCGAAAAGAGTAGGTCAGTTCACAACTTCACACGGACAGCACCCGTTCACGAGTATAACGCGACAGTCAGCCATCGCTCCCCTCGACCATGTTAGAGGGAAAGGATCGACCCGGCTCCCGATGCGCCAACATGCGGAAGTTGTCGGAAAAAAAGTTTCTTCGTATTTAGTAACTATACAAATTTGTAATCAAATCTCTTTGCTTGTATTATTTTTACTTGGCTGGTTATTATAAAATGAAATAAGTGACCGTTCGGAGGTTTTTTGGCGGGATTTGTGGTAGACGCATTTGTAGTTTTATTTTGTTGTTTTTTCATTGTTTTCTGCTAGGATTTTGTTTAAAAAGTGGTGCATTTTGGAGAAAATCGTCTAGTGCATGTGAGCAATGTGGAGAACAAGAAAATAAAACGAAGGAGGACGTGAGAACCCAACTTGCTCTAGGTGCAGTTTTATAGACGCCTTACAGCAACTGGGTGTTCCACCTCAGAATGTAGCTGCTGCAAATGCTGTCAAGAACTTCAGAGAAGATTTGTAATGCACCGGCACTAGCATTACAAATCCAAAAGCTAAGGAAGCTTAAATACGTCAGACCTGGCTGTATGGTCTTAGTAACCTTTGCCTTTTCCGCGCTTTTTGTAAGCCGGAAAGAAGAAACCAAAAAAAAAAAAAAAAGTGACCGTTCGAAATTTTATAAAAAAAAACAAGTGTGCTTTAGACTACACGACTGGAGTAAAATTAATCACCGTTCGCGTAAAGAATTCACCAACTTACTCCCCAAGTCAAGCGTGCGTAAAGAAGTTTTACTTACAAAAAATAAAAAATAAAATTCCCGCCATTTTAAAATTGTTTTTTCTGTCTATGAAAATGAGTGAATTCAACGAGAAATTCGCTACATTTTGAAATTTTACGTAAAAAAAAGGTAAAAATGCAACACAGGCAGCGAATAAAATTTGTGCTGTTTATTGACTTAATGCAGTATCAATCTGAACCAGTATGGAAATCTGAACGTTCAAGATGCAGCTCGTTTTGTTCGCCCTGTTTCAATTTGCATACAAAATACGAAGAAACTTTACTCAGACCTAATACATATGACCAATATTTAGCATTAAAGTATGAAGATGCCACATTTTCGTTTTTTGAAAATGTACTGGGTGACAGCGAGCCATGATGGTCTCGTCTCTCAGCCAAGAAGATAAAGAAGACCTTGTGGAAAGTTGTTCACTTTCGTGAGTAGACCCCCTACCAATATGATTACATCCTTTATAGTGATTTTTATCCCGCAGCCGGCAAGAGGGGTCACGATGATATTATCTTGTTATGTTACAAGCTTTTTTAAAAATTTTGTACGTCCTTGTAGCTTGTAGGAACAATATAACTGTGTAAAAGAATTGGCGTAAGACTTGGGACGCGTTATGTATCCTTACTAATATTATAAACGCGAAAGTTTGTGTGGATGTTATGGATGTTTTTTAGTATTCCACGCAAAAACTTCTGAACGTATCTGGATGAAATTGGAGACAGGACTTCACACTTGGACAGCTGCTTACCTATATCAAACACAGGTCCACTCTTGTATAGAGTAGTGTTCACACTTGTGGCCTCAGCCCGCTATCAGCTGGATACCTTGGATGCCATCGACAGACGCGCCCGGAGACGATATTTAGTTGACGAGCTAGTCAATAACAAGCTCCAAAGCCTTGAGCATCGTCGCAAAGTCACCTGTTTATTGGTATTCTATCAAATCCATTTCGGAGCGTGCGCGCAAGAACTTAAAGACCCTCCCTCATTATTCCCCCAGTTTCATTCCACCGCCGGTCAATGAGACGCAGGGAAGGGTTGCTACCCCATTGTTGTTGATGTTACACCTATCCGCACGAAGTGTTACGCTTTCTTATTTATTATGCGGACAGCGAAGGCACACCCCGGACACTTCATACAACGGGCGAAAAATGACATTTCTAAAAACAAATGACGGAACAAATGAAATCACTTCAAAATTCTATACGTTCGAGAACCAAACTATAACCAATCTGTATCAATCTGGGTGACGAGGGGGGTGAGGTTGCAATCTAGAGAGCGGCAGGGAGTGTCCATACTGTATCTTAGCACTAATATGTATACTTTGACGAAGAAGTGGAACTGGAACTGGAAGGAGTTTCCCGATTCTTGTAATTTGGGGACCTTTAAGGCGAGAGTGAATAGACTTTATTTGAGTTTGCGTGTACTATCCTCAGCTGCATCGTCACTTCCCATCAGATGAGTAGCAGTCAAACGCACTCAAATAAATAAAAAGTAAAAAAAAGAATCAAAAAATATTTTTTATTTTTGCTGTCTCATGATCAGAGTGTGCTGGCTTAGACGCGTCTGGAGGGCGCGTCGAGGCAACAAGATAAATTTTGAGCAGTTGGGTTTCGTTATTGATAAAAGAGACTTACTTAAGTCCAGCGACTATCTCCATAGCCCCGTTGAAGTTGCCGATATTCCAGCAGGTCAGCGCCACTCGGAGTATGCAGGTCAGTGTCGCCTTCCGTTCTTCAGTCGAAGAGTGGGAAAGCACCAGCTCTGTCACCCACGCTGACACCTGAGGAAGAACGAGATAGATTTATCAGATTCTATTGACTATTGGTTTATCTGCTTCAACCATACATTTCATGACAAGCAAATGTCAGTCAGTACATGTCGGAGCTCCGTAGGTTAAGTTGGGAATATACACATGTCAACAAGTTTACTTTTCCAGGATAAGGGAAGGTTGCCCTTGTAGCTAAAACAAAAATACAGACAGAACATATTGAGTGTGTACTCCAGTAGACCCTAATGTCCTAGATTTGGGGCCCAGACATATCTATCTTTCCCTACAAAACAACGAACGACAAGGTTTATTCTATTTTACAGAAATTGGGTAGGTAACAGGAGCAAAGCAACAAGATATAATAAAAGATGGGTTCAAGTTTACCAAGAATCTCCTACGCAAAGATAACTGCTCTTTAGCTCGATACCAGAACACGTCCATGCTTTAACGTTTGGCGGCAAGACTTAGGGTTATAGCACACATATCAATCCGGAAACAGGTCGGCACCATATCGCCTTTTTCCTCAGCGTCAACCAGGCGTCAACCTAACGTTAGCAAGTAACCGAAGCGGATCAGCAGCGCCGGCACGACTACTTGGCTACGGCTAGGCGACGCCGCGCTTAACGCTAGGTGATGCCGCGCTTATCGCTAGGCAACGCCGCGCTTAACGCTAGGCGAAGCCGCGCTAACGCTAGGCGCCGTCGCGCTTACTGCTAGGCGCCGTCGCGTTTACGGCTAGGCGTTGCTTGGTGGACAACTTGATCTCAACGAGTATAAATAAGTTTCAAGTCGAATGTAAAGGGAAAGGCGTGTACCTTTTATTACAAGCTTTTCTTCAGCTTGCAATGTTTGTTCGGGTGGAATCTTGCAACTCAATTTTGAAACAGATATCTTCAAACGTCATTACGTTTAGACGTCATTTTAAATCCAACATGGCGGCACACACAACATAGCGGAATAGTTATTTTTAATGCACTTCTACAATATGGGTGTCAAATAAAAGGGTTTGTTGAGAAGAATACGAAATAATTAAAAATCCTTTCATATTAAAGCTTGTACCTAAAAGATTTAAGGTTTTTCGAAAATTATTTATTATTATAAAGTATATTATTAGGTTTTAATATCAGGCCGTGCGGCAGACGCTAGCCCCCGAGTAAAAAAGGCGCGGGAACGGATAGTTGTGTAAGCGCGGTGACAGATAAACGTAAGCTCGTGGACGGATAGGCGTAAGCGCGTCGCTGACTGGCGGTAAGCGCGGGGACCCCGAGTTGAGCACGCACCGCTTACGGTTCGTGAGCTGGTCCCAGGGTTGGCAATGTTTAAAACAATTGTTTAAAATACTGTTTAAAACACTGGAAAAAATACAGACCCATTTAAAACAATTAAGAAAACATTTTGTTTTAAACGCGTTTAAAACAAGCCATAAAAAACATATTTGTTTAGTGTAGGTACACAGAACAGGCCCAGGCTCTATACAGTTATGAAACTACTCATTTATCAGATTTAAAACATTTAAACAAATAAACAAAACTGTTGTTTAAAACAAATTATAAAACATAAAAAGAACATCAATTTAATCGTAAAATGTGTTTAAACAATGTTTAAATCGTGTTTAAAACCCTTAGAATAAAACGATTTTAAACATTGATTTAAAAAATGTTTTTTTTGTTTGTTGATTATAAACAATGTTTTGTTCTTTTTGAGTAAAAAACCGTTATTTTCCAACCCTGGCTGGTCCCGAGGCGAGGCGACACCATTACGATGCTGATTAGTGCGCGTTGCAGCAGGGAATTTCATAAAAAGAATACTGTATGCCTCGAGTTGAGGCGATGATCACCAGTTTACGAGTTCTTCAACCTTTATCAGATGAGCTTAGGAACTCGAAATGTATTCTGAGCTTAGGAAATTTAAAACCACTAACAAAACCGACTCTTACAAAGTTCAAACTCGGACGGAATGGAATCCGCGACCTCCCGCTGTGAAAATAAGTACTAACTACTGCGTCATGGACACGATGATTATATTTTTGAAGTTACCTATACATAAAGTTACGAATATTTTCTGTGAGGTTAATTAATAAAACGCCCGATACCATAGACAACACTCAGGATATGTACTTTCCATTCCAGGTAAAAATTACAAAAAGTTTTAATAGAATTAAGTTTAAAATTTTAACGTCGATGAGTTTTAATAGGAGCAAAGTCTAAATATTAATCCTCCGGTCATTTATACAGTAAACGACGCAATCAATTTATCCGATCCGATCTAGCCCGTCGGATTAAAAAGGTTAAAAAATTGTTCAAGGGTTACCTTTTTTAAAAAATCGCTGAGTCGGTAGATTAGATTGAGATTCATTTATTCCATCACAGTAGTTAACGGTTATTTTATCGGAATGGATATTCTAAGTTATTTTACACATGTTCTAGCCATATACTGAATTTTCACTCAGTTCGACTTCGTCATTTTCTTAAACTAAATAATCAATCAAACCAATAAATAATCAATCAAACCTGACCGAACCTAACATCGCTCGCTTCGCTCGCTCATTTACAGTTTTTTACTCAAGTTTTTTCCAAAAACCCTGTAAATGAGCGAACGAAGCGAGCGATATTAGGTTCGGTCGGGTTTGATTGATTTTATAGTCAAAGAGTCTCGCGATGAACAGCAGAATGCTTCGCAGAAGAAGAAATCTTCGATCAATATATAAAAATAGAATATATTGACGAATCAGGAAAGTGTCAAGTTTGCAAAAAAAAACAAGTGAAAAAGGAGAAGAGTTAGGAAAGCGACAATTTAGAAAAAGGACAAGTTTAAAAAAATTACGAAGTCGAACTGAGCGCAAACCGAACTTTCAAAGGCTCCTTAGAACCTTTAAATAGCTGGCTGAAATTTTTACAGAATATGTGATTTACATACAAATATTAAAAACAAAAAAGCAAAAAACAGATCTCCTGCATTACTCGACCTTTGTGTACAAAGAAAATAAATTTTAATGTATATAAATAAATCGATTTCACTTAACCCTTTTTAGGGTTCTGTAGTTATCAAGGAACCCTTCTTATAGTTTCGCCGTGTCTGTCCGTCTGTCAATCCGCGGCTTAGCTCAGAGACTATTAGTCTAGAAAGCTGTTATTTGGCATGGGTACACATATTAGCGTCGGTGGCGCTACAATCTGCCACGTACCAATATGATTCCGAATTTAGATCTCATATGTACGTTTATCCGACGCTCTTACGGTGAAAGAAAACATCGTGAGGAAACCTGCACACGCCTGCAAAGAAACTCGCAGGTTGTGTGTGAAGTCGACCAACCCGCACTGGGCCCTTGTGGTCGACTAAGGCCCGAACGCCCTAATTCAGGGAAGGCGCGAGCCCCTCGGCGGGAACGTATATGAGCTGATATGAATGATACATATTAATCACGCCGACAAAGTGGAAAAATAAAATCGTAAAAAAATTGGGTTTGTTAAGACAACTTTTCCATTCGGGGATTGGTTTGTAAAATATTAAGGTTTAAAGTGCAAATTTTTATTACAGTCAAGTGTCCAACTAAACTGCTATTTCAGGAAATCTGAAAAATATGTAAATAGTAGGACATGAAATCAATTTAAAAAGAAAACTATCACGGTTAAGTAGGCTTTTTTTGGTTTAGGAGTAATAGTCGACCAAATTAAGGTGTGCAGTTGGATTATTAAAAAGTTTATAGATTTCCCATTCAAAATTTTATTTTTAAAAATAGCGTGGACTACCCTTTTCTGTAAAACATAATTGAAAACGCTAAACACGTTAAAAAACCGACTTCCATCGCAACAACTACGTAAAATATTGCATTATTATTTTTGGTTTTTGTTAATTTTCTAATAAATTACTACACCGATTTAAATAAAATTTATATGGAATTTATTTATTTTACATTATATTCACGGGAAGCACTAGCTTTCAAATAAAAAAAAGAATCATAAAAATCGGTTAACCCAGTCAAAAGATAACACATAAAAAATACATACAGTCGAATTGAGAACCTCCTCTTTTTTGAAAGTCGATTGAAAAATACATTTAGTTTTTGAAAAAACTACGGAACCCTACTTTACGCGAGTCCGACTCGCTCTTGGTTGGTTTTTTCTATGTTAAAATATATTTTTTTCTCAAATATAAAATAATTATTCATCATCATCATATCAGCCGAAGGACGTCCACTGCTGGAGATAGGCCTCCCCAAGGATTTCCACGACGACCGGTTCATTTTCTTACTTGCTTTTAAATTTAATTTAAAAACCAATTATAAACCAACCAATCATTTTCTAAATAAATGAATTTAATCCACATGCATACTTACTGTATGTCACACACTATCTTTTCTTATTTAATAAGCGATTTCGTTAAGATTGCATTCAAATTGACGAAAGTTGAGAAAAAAAAGACCAAAATTATAAGGTGACGCATTAGAAAGAAACTTTGGTCGCGGGGATTTCGATTTTTCTCAGCAATCACAAAACATATGAAGTGATATTTTGTAACTTGATTTTTCATTTCAATGACTTCATCTTAGATTAATGAAAGGTCTTCGCTACCGGCGGCAGCGAAGACCTATCAATAATCTAAGGACTTCAATTTGTCAGTTGCAGAAATACGATTAATTGACTTTTACGAGTATAACAGAAAAAAATATATATAGCAAAGAAACCTCTTTTAAAACAGAAATTTGCATTCTACAAGTAAACCAAGACCGATTCAGTACCTCTAATTTTTTTTAATGGATTAGTCTAAACACACACTTCCATATGTGACGTGGATTTTCAAAAAATATATTTTGTTTTAAAAAAAAAACTAAAAAACTTTGAAAAAGTGCAAAAGTGTGGTTATTTTCTTTAATTCTTACACGTAAAGAAAAAGACAGAGACAACTGTTCCAATCAATGCCTCGCTTTAAGTGTTTTTCGATTTTCCATAAAGGCTTTTGACTTATTTTTACAATGACGACCTTGCCACATATTAATATTTAAATCATTACGATACCTACCCCAAAGTCCCAAATACTTTTAGAGAAATAGCCATATCACACTTTCGCTGCAAAAGATGCGACTACCGTAGCGAGCTGAAAATATTTTCAATGTTAAAATTAAAAAGGTCCCCATGCAAGAAACATGTTTTTTAGGATTCCGTTCCTTAGGGTAAAAACGGGACCCTATTACTAAGACTTCGCTGTCCGTCCGTCTGTCTGTCTGTCTGTCACCAGGCTGTATTTCATGAACCGCGATAGCTAGAGAGTTGAAATTTTCACAGATGATGTATTTCTGTTGCCGCCATAACGGCAAATACTAAAAATCTGAAAAAGTGAAAAAAGGGGGTCTCAATACAAAGAACGTGTTTTTTTAAACGTGAAGAAACTAGCGCCATCTAGTATGACGGTACGGAACCTCTGACTCGCACTTGGCCTGCTTTTTTTCAAGGATTTTTTGTTGATGCTTTTTTTCAAGAACAGTAGTATCTTATGTACAAAATTCTCGTGTCACAATGTTCGTTCCCGTACTCCTCCGAAACGGCTAGACCGATTCTCATGAAATTTTGTGAGCATATTGAGTAGGTCTGAGAATCGGCCAACATATATTTTATTTTAGGGTAGGGTAGTATAGGGTAGGGTAGGGTAGTGTAGGGTAGTGTAGTGTAGGGTAGTGTAGGGTAGGGTAGGGTAGTGTAGTGTATGTAGGGTAGGTTAGGGTAGGGTAGTGTAGGGTAGGGTAGTGTAGGGTAGGGTAGTGTAGTGTATGTAGGGTAGGGTAGGTAAGGGTAGTGTAGGGTAGGGTAGTGTAGGGTAGGGTAGTGTAGGGTAGTGTAGGGTAGTGTAGGGTAGTGTAGTGTAGGGTAGGGTAGTGTAGTGTATGTCGGGTAGTGTAGGTTAGGGTAGTGTAGGGTAGGGTAGTGTAGTGTAAGGGTAGGGTAGGGCAATGTAATGTAATGTAAGGCGGTACGTAGTTCGCCGGGACAGCTAGTATACATATACAAGCATCAAAACTGGTGTGAATATAGTATTAATTAATATAAAATAGTAAACAATAAAAAACGGGCCAAGTTTCTGTTTTGTTTCTGTTCGGATGGCAATCATCAATCACAGCGGGTACACATTAGGCATCCCCTAATTTGGGGGGTGATTTACTAAAAATCCTGAAATATGTATAATTATTATTTATAACAAGGAGTCGCTTTATCAATTTTCAGACATGTAGCATAAAAATTTGCGGAAGTCTCATACAAACTTGCATCCCTACCTTAAGGGGCTGGGGGGTTAAAGTTCAAATTTTTAGATTTTTTTGTTGTTTATGTACTAATACTAACTTACGTTCTAAATTTTAGCTTTCTAAGACTTCAGGAAGTACCCTAAGAATTTTGATGATCATCAGTGAGTCAGTGACGGAATCGGGGTTTTTTAGATATCGATAAAATCTAAAGTTTAACAGATATGCAATTAAAACTTTATATGTTTATGAATCTACTATTGACATCATATCCTGTTTTTTTTATCTGGTATAATCGTAACCCAAGTTATGAAGGTTCAAGAAACCGACAAAGCACTTCCAGTAAAGGTATTAGTGCCCCTGCACTTCGCTTGGCTCGTCTTGGCGGGGGCACTGCCGTGCCCCCAGATGATGGTAATTCCTAGTAATGTAGGACAGGAAATAAGCTCTTTTTTCCTGTTTCATAAATAATTCTCAGCCCGAAGCCGTGAAGGAAGGGATGGAGAAAATAATTTTATTAATATTACCGCCAGTTCAATTTGAGTTGGCCCATTTTGCTAAGATGAACAGGAATAATATTAAAAGTAATAGTCTTTTTTAAACGCCAAGGCCAAATTCCACTTGAAACATAACAGTGATCTTAATAATGTATTTATAGGTACCTATTGTTAGATACTTTACGAGTATCTGCGGATCGAAAAGGTCTCAAAGTGGTGTCAAAGTATATATATTGGTACTAACATACAGTATGGACACTCCCTGCCGCTCTCTAGATTGCGACATCACCCTCTCGTCCCTCAGATTGATACAGATTGGTTGTAGTTTGATTCTCGACCGTATGGGATTTCGCCGAGACTTTGATTGCTCCGTCATTTGTTTTTAGAAATCTCATTTCACGACTGTTTGTATACAGTGTCCGGGGTGTGGTGGTGTTTCCCATCAGCTCCATAACCCACTATTTGGAGTTTGGCCAGAGACCCGTACATGGACGTTCTGATGAACGTGATGATACACACCTAGAGATGTACATAGAAAGTATCTGGAATTCAAAATAAGTATATCAGATACCAGATACTTTTGTATTGATATCATATACACACACACAAACACATGTACATAATATGTTCTTTAATGTACACAAACATTTAAATGACAAAGGACGTGTATAAAGCTGGAGGGATCTCTATAAGAGATCTGTCTCTTCCCTCCAACCTTATCTGAAAACCGTATCTGAAATAATAATATGCACAAAGTACGATGTATTACAAACCGACAAACCACTCTGTCCTCCTGGTTGGGTGGTACGAATAACAGCCTGCCTGGTTTGTTGGTTAGTAATATAACTTGTATCTCCTAAATAATTTTTAAAGATAAAATACGTTTAAAAGAAACGGTGAGATGTTGTCATGTAAAAAAAAAATAAAAAATAAAAAACAAACAACAATTTTAATGAGTTTAAGTTAATTACATGATTTATGAATAGATCGCGTTGATCGTGCAAATGTCACAAATATTATTTTATTTTTAAGGTTTTAATTGAGCCTTAAGTAAAACCAGTTCTTTAAATATTTTATCACTCATCGTTAGGGTTCCGTAACCAAAGGATAAAAACGGGACCCTATTACTAAGACTTCACTGTCCGTCTGTCTTTATGTCTACATGCTGTATGTCATGAACCGTGATAGCTAGAGAGTTGAAATTTTCACAGATGATGTATTTCTGTTGCTGCTACAACAAATTTTAGAAGAAGTGAAAAAATAAGGGGGGTCTCCACTCTATACTAAAAACGTTTTTTTTAAACGAGCAGAAACTAGCGCCATCTAGTACGAAGGTACGGAACCTTTTGGAACGCAGTGTCTTGGGACACTTCGGTATTTGGGATGTGAAAGATATTGCGAAGCTTCCCGAACCTGTACGAAAAAAACTGCAATGAAGAAAATACAAACAAACATACTTCACATTCGTAACTCTACTATTTAATTCATTTTCTAGTTGTTGCCCGCGGCTTCGCCTACGTGGATAGTTAAACAGACAATTGCTGCTATATCAACACATAATAAACATAAAATGAATAAAAAGTATGTCCCTTGCCATAAAAGAACCATCTACGTAGCGAAATGGTATAGCTTCATTGCAGGGGGTCGCGGGTTCGATTCCCGGCGGAGTCTAACTTCATATGACTTTGCTTGGTTAGTGAAAAGGAATTTTCTAAGCCCACCCGGCTATCTACCACCATCTTATACAAGTCTTGCCGCCGTGCAACAATGTTTTCAGATTTGATGTGTTCCGGCTTGAAGATAAGATAGCCAGTTTCCCATTGCGTTGTCCTCAATGCTGGTAAGCTCGCTTCCATCTTCGGCATCCTCGTCACTTTACCACCAGGTGAGATGATATCAATGAATCACCAATTGTGAATAAAAAACAAAAAAAAACGTAATTTCTTTTTTAGTGTTAAATACTCATCCGATTTGATCTCAAACGGTTTTTAAAACAGATTTGACCATAGAAATCAGAATCTTTTTAGGGTTTCGGGGCGGGCCCAAAGGGTAAAAGCGGAACCCTATTACTAAGACTTCACTGTCCGTCTGTCACCAGGCTGTAACTCATGAACCGTGATAGCTAGCCAGTTGTAATTTTCACAGATGATGTATTTATATTGCCGCTTTAACAAAAAATACTAAAAAATAGAAAGAGTGAAAAACTAAGGGGAGTCTTTACACAAAAAACGTGTTTTTTTAAACGTGTAGAAACTATTGTTATACCGTGATAGCTAGACAGTTGAAATTTTCACAGATGATGTATTTCTATCGTCGCTATAACAACAAATACTAAAAATTTGAAAAAGTGAAAAAATAAGGGGAGTCTTTACACAAAAAACGTGTTTTTTTTTAAACGTGAAGAAACTAGCGCCGTCTAGTATGATGGTACGGAACCCTTTATGCAAGGGTCTGATTCGCACTTGGCCGGTTTTTCTAAATCGATGGATTTGATATACGAATATTACCCGCGGCACAGAACAAATAATCTCATTAGACCTGGCAGCTAAATTATTTAAAATAATAACCATCGGCTGCATCAACACTTACCATCAGGTGAGGTGCAGCCAAACGCACTCAAATTTCAAAAAAAAAAAAAAAAAAAAAGAAAGACGTCTTCTGCTGGAGAGAGGCCTTCACCAATGATTTTCACAACGACCGTCAAATAGGGATAACGACAGCTTCAGAAATAAATTATGAACTCTTGATCACTAAATTGCCCTCCTACTTAAACTTCGGAAAATCTTACTTGTTTTGTTTTCCATCAAGTCTTCGATTTTTAATTCATTGAAATCACATATGAGTACTTAAATGACGCTGCTAAACTATGACGTCACGCCTAGGTATTTCTAACATTTTTAGAATAAAATTTCGTTTTTGACAGATGATAAAAAGTAACTCAGATGACTATCATTCGTCATCCCTAAAGGGGTATCTTTCGTACATATTCTTATTATTGTGTGGCACAGTTAACCGTGCTATTCAAGGGACAGACGGCGGTTGGCTGCATTTAGCATCACCCGCGGTCCCGTGTAGGGCATTTATATTTACACCTACGGACGTGTGCAACGCGACCTTCATACTGTAGAGATCGTATATTTCTACGTTACCGCACTCGCCACTCCTTTGCTACTTTCTTGCCAGCGCGAATCGAATTAGAAATATAAGTTCAAATTCAAATTAGTAAGTCGTTCGAAAGCTTTCCAAGCAGGCCAGGACAGAGGTCAATTTTCAAGTGTATTCTATTTGAAGACCGCGCGCCAGGGCAGAGATCCTTATTATTCTATTTCATGGCAAGAAAGTATTTTCAATAGTTTCGCTTAAAGAATTAATAATCAGTCAGCTGACGGAGCTATCATCGGTTTTTACGTATTAAATAATTATATCAATTCAACAATATTTAATACGTACATTGGTGTGTCTTTTATAATATTAATCTGCCGAGCTACAGACCACCCCCTCGGCGTGACGAAGCTGACGTCGCAATACACATCTAAAATCAGATGTGCAGGTTTCCTCAAGATGTTTTCCTTCATCGTTAAAGCAATCGGTAAGTTTAAGCACCTACGTAAGTTTCGAAAAACTCACTGGTACATTGGCTGTATGGATTTGAACCCCGGAACTTTGCGTATGAGGACCAAGTCGTTACGGATTGAGTCACCGATGCCTTTTTCGTACATGCCAAGGGGGTATGCTGTATAATGCATCCCTTCGTGTGGTATATCGTTAAAATAGGTATTTTCAAATGTGTTACGTATGCAATGTGTAGTTTCAAATGAGTTTCCAAGCAGCTGATGCGTCACGTTTGCAGGAGATTCTCTCACAACTGTTTGACCTAGAAACGTCAAATTCCCTATGTAAGTTAGCCTTAGTCAAACTCAATGTAAATTTAATTTGGTATCCTGTTATAAACAGTTATCGAGATGTCGAGTAATCACTGCGGAGCCCCACAATATGTGTCGCCATTTTTAAATGTATGAGTTTATCTATAAAAATCGTAATCCTAACATCCCTCATTTATAATGTACAGTTAACAAAAAATACGTGTTCAGCCATAACGCGCAGATTCCAAAATAACGTTCCTAAAAGGCCTAAACAAATTTGATGTAAAAATGAATTGACTGTTTTTTTTATAGAGCATATTGTTTGGATAGGAAGGAGACAAAATTTTCATTTCATCTGGGATCGATCGGTCTCTGTAGGGCGCAGGTGCCACAAATTTCTCATAAGAGTATATTCGTCGCAGTAGCTATCTTGATTTCTGCTCGCTGATGTATGAGGCTTTTTCATAGGAAATAATACGATGAGTTCCTTAAATAAAGTTTTTCGTTTGGTACAGGTTAGGAAGATAATAAGCATTAGGCATTATGACTCATGATTAGTATAGTGACATAGTACATCATAATGACTCATTAGTAATAGTGACATATTATACATAATTGACTTAGTACATCATGACTAATGTGTAGTAGTGACATAGTACATCATAATAACTCATGAATAAAAGTGACATATTATACATCATTAAAATAGTCATGACTCATGAGTAGTTTTGACATAGTACATCAAAAATTGTTGTTCAGAATCGAAAGTAAAATCTCTGTTTTAAAGTATTATTCTTCTAGGACTCATAATTTGCGACCTACAGATATAGCCAAGTGCGAGTTGGGCTCGTGTACGAAGGGTTCCGTACCATCGTACAAAAAAACAGGTTTCTTGTTTGGGGCCCTTTTTATTTATTAATTATATTTTAGTTTCATTATTTGTTGTTATAGCAGCAATATAAATATTCTTCTTATAAGCTCATATACATCCCCACGGAGGGGCTCGAGCCTACCCTGAGTTAGGGCGATCGGACCTTAGTCGACCACGCGGTCCCAGTACGGGTTGGTCGGTTGGTCGACTTCACACACAACCTTCGAGTTTCTTCGCAGGCGTGTGCAGGTTTCCGCACGATGTTTTCCTTCACCGTAAGAGCGTCGGATGAACGTACATATGAAATCGAAATTCGAAAACACATTGGAACGTTGCAGGATACGAACTACGTCCTCCCGGACAGGAGGTAGCGGCCGTAACCGTTACGCCACTGACGCTTTTATAAATATACACTTTGTGAAATTTTCAACTGTCTACCTATTACGGTTCATGGAATACAGCCCGTTGACACACAGACGGACATACATTGGAGAGTCCCGTTGGCACAAGTCGGTCCCGTTAGAAAAACAATAATTAAATACTTATATCGCAATTTGGACCCAAAAAGAAATTCTAAAAGGGAACTATAGTCTTAATTTAAAAAAGACTATAATGGATTCTTGCATTCTCCAAAGCCTAACTTACGCCAGCCAGACATGGGTCTTCACAGAAAAAGTAAAGAACAAAATTTCATCATGCCAACATGCAATGGAACGAAGTATATTGAAACTGAGAAAAATACAGAAAACGAGAAACGCAGACATCCGCATGAAAACTAAATTAACAGATGCACTTAATTTTAGTTTAAAACAGAAGTGGAACTGGGCAGGGCACCTGTCAAGGTACAAAGATAAGAGATGGACTTACCAAACAACTAAATGGCAGGGCCCAAAAGGCAAAAGGAACGTGGGAAGACAGAAGAAAAGATGGTCGGATGACATAATAAACACAGCTGGAAAAAGTTGGATGCATACCGCCAAAGACAGGGATAGGTGGAAAAGAATGGAGGAGGCTTTTACCCATAAGGGGGCCACATAACAATGAAACGGAAATAAAAATAATTTATAATTTGCATGTAAATTTGTAAAGTGTTAAGTGGAAATAAAGCTGTAATAATAATCGCAATTTTATTTTGCTATGAATGCATTTTAGATTTGCGAAACTACCAGGCAGGTCTCCACAAGAACGCAAATTCATTATTATAGTACCTTTTTTCATAAAACAAAGTGCTTTTCATACGTACCTAGATATTTTCCTCTTATACGAGAACGCAGTCAAGTGATCAGGGCAATAAGTAAGGGCCCATAATTTGGGTTATGGCCCCTAGGATAACAAATAAAGTACTGAGCGACAAGGACTTTTTGGGACGTGGCAAAGATACGAACTAATATGGCGGAAGTTTCGATTGACATCTCAATTCACGGGCAGCGCCACGTGTTAATTTATACAAGTGCCAAAAGTAGGATCTTTTGGCACTTGTATAAATAAACACGGGGTCACTCTGAAGTTGGCCCTTATGATACGTGTAGGCTCTTATTCAAAAAAAGATAAGATAAGATAAGGTAAGATAAGATAAGATAACATTTATTCGACAAAAATACACACAAACAACATAAAAATAACAAAAAAGGTACAAATAACATATTGACTCTACCATTCTTATTAAGCTATTGTATAGCTTTTATCGGGGGCTTTGAGGGGACCGAATCAAGAAATTTCGTAACAAAAATTAAACCTGACACCCCAAAAAAAATATATATTGAGTTCTAAAAAACTTACAGTGCCATCTATTATGATGGCGATTGATGATGGCGATTGATGATGGCGATTTATGATGGCGATTGATCATGGCGATTGATGATGGCGATTGATGATGGCGATTTATGATGGCGATTGATCATGGCGATTGATGATGGAGATTGATGATGGCGATTGATGATGGCGATTTATAATGGCGATTGATGATGGAGATTGATGATGGCGATTGATGATAGCGATTTACGATGGCGATTGATGATGGCGTTTGATAAAGGCGATTGATGATGGCGATTGATGATGGCGATTGATGATGGAGATTGATGATGGCGGATGATGATGGCGGGTGATGATGATGATGAACTTTCTAAGTGTTAATTTATTACATAAACATCCCGCGCCCAAGGAGTATATGGTACTGGTAAATACTGCATAAATAAAAAAAATAAAAATAATTATAATTGCATAAGTTGATAAAAAATGCTATGCAATAGCTTTACCGCGGCAGTCCCTGAGTGCCACACGTCTTTTATATTTTTGAAATGTGCAAATGGCGGGCCACATAGCTCTTAGAACAGATGACCGCTGGGGCAGTAAAGTTCTCGAGTAGCTACCGCGCACCGGAAAACATAACAAAGGCAGGCATGTGCAACTTGGTAAGAAATAATCGTAATCTCTTTATAAGTGCCTCAGAGAAAAGTCCCAGAAACAAGAGAGATCCGGATAGACTAGCCGCTAAGTATCATCCGAGGACATCACTCTACCTGAATAGTACGAGTAGTTACTATATGTGTATTAGAATATGCAACAAACTGCAACAAACGACCGGTTCTGCGCTGCCCGCATCCAGCGGCTTCCGGCGACTTTCACTAGGTCATCGGTCCACCGAGTGGGAGGCCTGCTTACTCTACGCTATCCGGTGCGTGAGAACTTTACTGCCCCAACGGCCATCTGTTCTACGAGCAACGTGCCCCGCCCACTGCCACTTAAGTTTAGCAATTCTGAGAGCTATGTCGGTTACTTTGGTTCTCCTACGGATCTCCTCGTTTCTGATTCGATCACGCAGATAAACTCCGAGCATAGCACGCTCCATTGCCCTTAGGGCGTATTACCATATAAGAGAAGGTATATATTGTATAAAATTAGTAGAACTAAATTTAAATTGACAATATCACATCTTTTTAATTAACTATTTATAAGAACTAAGAGGGTAATATAGCACTTTCCCAACTTGAAAGTATCTACACTGTCCCAAGTATTTTTATAGCTTTAAAAAACTATGTTTGAACCATTCCTAGTCTATTGTGTACAAAAAAATAACATAAAAACAAAAATACAACTAAAAATAACTAATTCAATTGAAACTAACTCTTTCCCTGGTCTGCTGGACGAAATTTCTTATTACAAATAAGTAATACCCGATTGAAACACTTTCCTCTAATCCCGTTATGTCTTGTATTTGTACAGAGGCCAGCACATCAAGCTACACTCGTAGTGCGATTCTGATCCTTACGCGTACGGCATAAGGACGGTACAAAGCCCAAAGTGTTTTTTTTTAATTTTTTTTATTCACTATTGGTAAGCCCTTGGCATCATCTCACCAGATGGTAAGTGACGATGATGCCGAAGATGGAAGCGGGCTTGCCAAAATTCCCCAACGCAATGGAGTGTCTAGCTTGATATGCTGGCCTCTGTACACAATGAACTGTTATATAAATAAATAAAAATAAGTAAGTAAAAAACCGCGCACTGGAAGAAGTAGCGTAGGCAGGCCTCCCACGCGATAGATCGACGACCTGGTGAGGATCGTAAGAAGCCGCTGGATGCGGGCAGTGCAGGACCGGTCCTAGTGGAAATCCTCGGGGGAGGCCTTTGTCCAGCAGTGTACGTCTAAGATATGATGATGATGATGTAGGTAACAAGCGTAGAAGTAAAAGTACAGATACAGTACAAATACTTCTAATGATAGATGCCACTCATGAAAATGAAAAACTTATTTTTCTTACTAATCTTTTTTTTTAAATAAAAATTTGAATGCGTTTGTCTGTAACTAACCTGAAGGGAAGTGACGATTCAGTCGAAGAAATTAAACCTTTTTTATTCAATTGGAGCAAAATAAATTATTTTGCAATGTGATTTATTGAACCGGATTGATATTTTCGTTTTGCTTATGCTATTTTACCTAATAAATTAGGTGGGGTAATTGCTATATTAATATCTATTTTAATAATTCTTTCCCTAATTTTTAATTAATAAAATCAAGGAATTCCATTTTACACTTAAAATCAAAAATTATGCCAAGGGCTTACCAATTGTGAATTAAAAAAAATTTTTTTTCTTTGTTTGTATAGGTTTCTTTGGGAAAAATTATTTAGTTTCAATAATAATTTATACAATTAGCTTCTTTTAAGTAAGTATAAAGTTACCCTACATTTTAACCGACTCCAAACAAAGAAGGAAGTTGTCAATTCGACCCGAAAGAGAACCTACAAAATTACTTGTATATTTGATCAAGAATAACTTCAGAGAGTGGTCCCAAATAAATTCTTTCAAAATCAGTTCAGTACTATTTTTTCAATTTACTAAAACATTTTTTTTAAACAAAACTAGTTTTTAAAATTATTTTTACCAGAGACAATTAATTATAAGTGTTCCATCCGTGAACAGTTTTAAAAACTGACTAGACAAATATTTATAAACTGCACAAGTGCAGTGAAATACACGCATCAGCTTTTAAGATGCTAGTGTATAAACTATAATTCTTCTTCTTCTTATTCTTTTCGAGTCCATATTAATAATAGGAATAATCAAAGTCGGTTGTTATTAACGTGTTTGAGATTGCCAGTTGAAGGTTTTTGCTTTAAATAATTCACAACGCTAAACACGTTTGCAAACTTAGACAATAATTCAAGCGTTAAAAACTTGTAGGTGTAGATACACTTAAATCTATTACTATACGAGTAAAGTTAATCAAAAGCTGTCATGTTTAGTTTGCAGGTTTGGGCTACAACAATTCGAAAAGAGATTATGAAGTCGCGTTGGACTATCAAAAAAAATTATTATTTATCAATTACTTATAAAGACTCTCTTTTATTTATAGAAATTTGATTTATAAATCTGTTTTATTTTCTTAAGATTGTCACGGTCGCATTTATTGGAGTCCCTAGGCCTTTACCTTGCTCCGGCCCTGAGCAGACGAGCTACGCAGTGACAAGGAGATGAAGACCCACGAGTATGATTAGAGGACCTTAAATTTGCATATTATGATGTCCATGATAGGATTACACGAATGGAACGAATCTACAGTTCAGTTCTGTAGGGTGACCATACATTTTTATTTGTATAATCTTTTTCTACTTCAACTCTTTAAACAAAATAATCACAAAATATAAATTATTATTTAATGCAGATAGTGTTATAGACGGGCACCTTTGCAGCGGGTATGACGAGGGACAGGTTATTATAGGTATTTAAGGTGTTTAACTTAAGGTATTTTTGGCATTTTATTTTAGGTGTATTAGGTATAGATCTTGCAATCTACGAGCGCGCGTGGCCTTTATTTGTAGTTGTTATCGTAAATACACATTTTCGTTAGTGTGTGTACCCGACGGAGCGGTGCTTATTGTTTCCAAGTTGCTATTGTTCACGAAGTACGATCAGCATGTCAAATCTCAAAAGTGAAAGAAAACGGGAAGTAATTCATAGCGAGGTAAGATTTTTAAACTTGTCTCTAGATATCGATGTAGTCACCAACATGTAAATTATACATATATAAACTAAAAAAACCGTTCCCGCAGCGGACGGAACACAAAGGTAGATTTCGGGTTCGATAAAGTTCGGTTCGTGGATCGCGTTTGGTATTTTAAACTTTTTCTCGAAAGCTATGTCGTTTAAAAAAAGTTTAACTATGATTTCCAGTTTATTATAAATGTCAGTGAAGATGATGACAGTGACATTCACAGTGTAGAAATGTTCGATGAAGGTAGTGATATAAATTAATATTATTTATCTTTATATATAAAAATGAATCTCTATTTCCCTCGGTCATCGCATCACGCGTGAACGGCTGGACTGATTTCGATATAGTAGGGTAGGGTAGAGTAGAGTAGGGTAGGGTAGTGTAGTGTAGGGTAGGGTAGGGTGTGTAGTTCGCCGGGACAGCTAGTTACTAATAATAAATGGGAGAGCTTTTTATTTTCTGTAGAGTTAAGGTATTGTTTAGGATTACATTTATTTTGTGTTTATTTAAATTTTCTACCTGTAATTATTTATTATTAATGTTCATAAGTAGTTACTTTAAGGATGTTGTTTTTTACCCGACTGCGCCAGAAGGAGGGTTATGTTTTTCGAGAGTATGTATGTATGTATGTATAATTGTTTGGCACGCTCTGCAGCCTGAACGGCTGGATGGATTTTAGCTTGAGACGTGTCGTTAGATTCGTAATTACTGTGAGAGTGACACTGGGTATATCAAAATAAAAAAAAATAAAAAAATGGCGGATTTTTGGCGCGTAAGTTCAAATGTTTGACACGCTCTGCAGCCTGAACGGCTCTATAGATTTTAGTTTGAGGGGTGTCGTTAGATAAATATTTACTGTGTGAGTGACACTGGGTATATCAAAATAAAAAAAAACAAAATGGCGGATTTTTAGCGCCAAATTCAAATGAACTCATTCATTAATAAAACTAAAAAAATGAATAAAATAAAAAAACGGTAATTTAAAAAACTAAAAAACCCGCCTGCGGTTCTGTGTAATTTGGAAATGAAAAACCCTAAAACAAGAAAGTCGTCATACCCGATTGCACTTAACTTAAGAAAAATTGCAGCAGTCGGGACCCATTCTAGAAATGGAGGCTTAGTGAATTGAGAGCACATACCTATATTACATTGCAAATTACTCCAATATACTGACTAGACGGCTGACTTTCTAGAATGGGTCCCGACTGTTACAGTTTTTCTTAAGTTAAGTGCAATCGGGTATGACGACTTTCTTGTTTTAGGGTTTTTCATTTCCAAATTACACAGAACCGCAGGCGGGTTTTTTAGTTTTTTAAATTACCGTTTTTTTTTAGAAAATACTTAAAATATAAAATGGGTGAAATTTTTGTTTGCTAACCGTACGCACGGTCACTCTCACGCCTACAATGACGCGTATACAGATTGGTCACTCACACAACTAAGGGCGCCGCGCGCTCGTAGATTGCAAGATCTGTAGTGTACTGTAACAGCCCCTATGGTTGTCTGGGGTTTCATAGCTCAGGAGATCGCCCGCCGTCGAATGTATATGAATAAAAAGTCGAATTTAAGTAGATCATGAATTCGTCGAAATATAAATTTATTCACTATAATTGAAAACGCTAAACACGTTAAAAAACCGACTACCATCGCAACATAGTACATTTTTGCATTGTTATTTAATTAATTTTCTAAAAAGGTCCTAAACCGATTTTGATAAAATGTATATGGGACTACACGGGAAGCACTAGCTTTCAAATAAAAAAAGAATCATAAAAATCGGTTTACCCAGTCAAAAGTTCTGAAATAAAACACATATAAAAAAAAACATACAGTCGAATTGAGAACCTCCTCCTTTTTGGAAGTCGCTTGACAAAGGGGGCTTTGCCGGCTGGCTTATTATTGGAACGAAAGATATTAAAAGTACCGCTACACCTTTTTTTTATAAAAACCACGACTTGAAGATAAAATGGACATCCATCTTGTCTCAAGACCCAAAATTGTTTCAGCGAACATTGGATTTAAAATATAAATCCTAATTTGAATTTGAATCTTTTACTTTTTAAAAAGACACACGATTAGAAAAGATGTAAAAGAGGCGTGATGCCTGAATAAATAGTATTTGTTCTTTGCCTGAATCCAGAGCAACAAGATCTCTACAGTACTTTGTGTGTTTGTATCACTTATCATACATAAATCATTGTTTAGGGGGTAAATAAAATAAATTGGTTAGTTTATTAATTTATTCATTCATGAATAAGATCTTTCTATCTCCATTTAGACTAGCGCTATATGACATCAAATAAAATGGAGAATAACTTTTAATACTTAAAGTTACTTACTTACTTTATATTGAAATAAGAAACAAAATTATTGGTCCAACTTATTACCTTTGCAATGTTAATATGCTTTTTCTAAATATGATCATTTCGGAAGTTACTTATAATGAACTATTTACTTAGAGTAAAAACATTAAGGAATATAAAAAACCCGACTGCATAAAACTTGACCCCTCTTTTTGGCCAGTCGGGTAAAAAAAATCTCCTATGTCACTCACGGGATCAAGACGAATCAACCGTTAAATTCCTTCAAGGCGTTCAGGCAGGGAACATAGAAATCTACATACATACAAACATACACTCGAAAAACATAACCTTCCTTCTGAGGCAGTCGGGTAAAAAATGCATTTCCTGTTACACACCTCCCTCCCTTTCACGGAATTACTCCCACAGATTGTAAGAAAGCGAGAGAAAAGACGTTACACATCGAAAATACTTCATCAGCTCATATTACGTCACCACCGAGGGGCTCGAGTCTACCCTGAATTAGGGCGATCGGGCCTTAGTCAATCACGCAGGCCCAGTGCCGGTTGGTCGACTTCACACACAACCTTCGAGTTTCTTCGCAGGCGTGTGCCGGTTTCCTGACGATGTTTTCCTTCACCGTAAGAGCATCGAAAATACTTATTTATACATTTTGATCGTATGTTAAACAAAGATTTGGCACGTGTGGTAACTCACTAGTACCCAACTGTAATATTCAAAAAAAGTCCCGAATTTCTTTAGAATAATGGTCACATTACAGCGATCCCGTTTCTGCAAAATCACCCCATTTCATGCCAATTGTGAAATATGGTAATATAGTTCCCCAGATGTGTACAGTGAATAGGTTTGCCAGCAAATATTTAGTATACTTCTCACCTCTCGAGGGCACTTTTTAAGAAACTATTTATAAAAAACTTGTTTTATAAAATCTGCTTAACACCAATAATTTCGTCAAAAAATCGCCACAGCAAACCATAACGACCATCACAATTTTTTTTTTCGAAAGTGCAAGCTTGTTGTTTGCCGTGGGGGCCTTTACAATTTCACCGGACAGGGGAGGCGAGTGCGGAGGGCACTCAACCTAAGCGACCATCACTATCTCAAAAACATTACAGCTCCCGACTTTTTAAATCTTATAGAGAATTCCAAAGATATCCGTCTAGCTGGAAATTGAACCAAACAGATTTTAATTTAGTGACGAAAAGAGTTTTCGTTACAGTAGGCAGATGAAAATGTTTGCAAAATGTTCGTTTAGTTGGGCAGTGCTGGCTAGCCACAATATTACTATTATCTAAGTATTGCCGCCAAATACCAATTTTAACCTTAGAGTGCTCTCGCTATGAGCATTTTGCCGCCCTCGGTAAAACTTATATCTTCATCATATCAGCCAAAGGACGTCCACTGCTGGAAATAGGCCTCCCCCAAGGATTTCTACGACGATCGGTTCTGCGCTGCCCGCATGCAGCGGCTTCCCGCGATCTTCACCAGGTCATCGGTCCACCGAGTGGAAGGCCTGCCTACACTACGCTTTTCGGTGCGTGGTCGCCACTCGAGGATGGGCTCGTCAAACCGGAGGACGGGCAGCAGCGTCTTTCCGTGACTTGCAGCCAATCTGCAACAACAGTGCGATCGCCAACCCGCCTGCCAAGAGTGGCGATTACGGCAACACCCCCTAATGATCGGCACAGTAGCTCATTATATTGCAATTCTTTTTGGTACTGACAAGAAATAACATAAAAGCGAGCTTACCAAGATTCCCCAACACAATGGAGAACTGGCTACTTTACTTTCGTGCTGAAACACATTAGCCGCAAGATATGATAGCTAGTCAGGTGAGCATAGGAAATGCCTTACCACTAACGATTGGTTCGTTAGTGGTAAGTAATTTCCCACCGAGTTAAACAAAGTAACACCCCGCCGGGAATGAAGCTAGTGGACTAACTAGTCCCACCACGAGGCGGTCAAAGCGTAGTTGTTCAGCACGATGAGCTAAATCCCCAGTTAACTTGCGTCTACACCAAGTTTGTCACATGCTGTATAAACTTATAGTCCCTACGAAGTACAACATAAGTTTATACTAGATATAACTTTGTCACATGCTGTATAAACTTATAGTCCCTACGAAGTACAACATAAGTTTATACTAGATATAACTTTGTCACATGCTGTATAAACTTATAGTCCCTGCGAAGTGCAACATAAGTTTATACTAGATATAACTTTGTCACTGGCTGTATAATCTTATACTTCCTACGAAGTGCAACATAGGTCTATACTAGATATGATTTTGTCACATGCTGTAAAAGCTTATAGTCCCTGCGAAGTGCAACATAAGTTTATACTAGATATAACTTTGTCACAGGCTGTATAATCTTATACTCCCTACGAAGTGCAACATAGGTCTATAATAGATATGATTTTGTCACATGCTGTAAAAGCTTATAGTCCCTGCGAAGTGCAACATAAGTTTATACTAGATATAACTTTGTCACATGCTGTATAATCTTATACTCCCTACGAAGTGCAACATAGGTCTATACTAGATATCATTTTGTCACATGCTGTATAAGCTTATAGTCCCTACGAAGTGCAACTTAAGTTTATACTAGATATTACTTTGTCACATGCTGTATAATCTTATACTCCCTACGAAGTGCAACATAGGTCTATACTAGATATGATTTTGTCACATGCTGTAAAAGCTTATAGTCCCTGCGAAGTGCAACATAAGTTTATACTAGATATAACTTTGTCACAGGCTGTATAATCTTATACTCCCTACGAAGTGCAACATAGGTCTATAATAGATATGATTTTGTCACATGCTGTAAAAGCTTATAGTCCCTGCGAAGTGCAACATAAGTTTATACTAGATATAACTTTGTCACAGGCTGTATAATCTTATACTCCCTACGAAGTGCAACATAGGTCTATAATAGATATGATTTTGTCACATGCTGTAAAAGCTTATAGTCCCTGCGAAGTGCAACATAAGTTTATACTAGATATAACTTTGTCACAGGCTGTATAATCTTATACTCCCTACGAAGTGCAACATAGGTCTATACTAGATATGATTTTGTCACATGCAGTAAAAGCTTATAGTCCCTGCGAAGTGCAACATAAGTTTATACTAGATATAACTTTGTCACAGGCTGTTTAATCTTATACTCCCTACGAAGTGCAACATAGATCTATACTAGATATCATTTTGTCACGCTGTGTAATCTTATCATCATATCGGCTAATACAAGTCCACACCGAGGGGCTCGAGCCTTCCCTTAATTAGCGCGATCGGGCCTTAGTCGACCACGCGGGCCCAGTTCGGTTTGGTCGACTTCACACACAACCTTCGAGTTTTTTCGCAGGCATGTGGAGAACCCTCATGATGTTTTCTTTCCTACATAGAAATCGAAATTCGAAAACACATTGGTACGTGGCAGGATTCGAACCACGACCTCCCGGACAGGAGGTAGCGGCCCTTGCCATTGCGACACCGACACTAAAATATCAATGTAAGCTTATAGTCCCTGCGAAGTGCAACCTGAGTTTATACTAGATATAATTTTGTCACATGCTGTATAAGCTTATAGTCCCTGCAAAGTGCAACATAAGTTTATACTAGATATAATTTTGTCACTTGCTGTATAAGCTTATAGTCCCTGCAAAGTGCAACATTAGTGTATACTAGACATAATTTTTTCACATGCTGTATAAGCTTATAGTCCCTGCAAAGTGCAAAATAAGTTTATACTAGATATAATTTTGTCACTTGCTGTATAAGCTTATAGTCCCTGCAAAGTGCAACATAAGTTTATACTAGATATAATTTTGTCACTTGCTGTATAAGCTTATAGTCCCTGCAAAGTGCAACATTAGTTTATACTAGACATAATTTTGTCACATGCTGTATAAGCTTATAGTCCCTGCAAAGTGCAACATAAGTTTATACTAGATATAATTTTGTCACTTGCTGTATAAGCTTATAGTCCCTGCAAAGTGCAACATTAGTTTATACTAGACATAATTTTGTCACATGCTGTATAAGCTTATAGTCCCTGCGAAGTGCAACATTAGTTTATACTAGATATAATTTTGTCACATGCTGTATAAGCTTATAGTCCCTGCGCAGTGCAACATAAGTTTATACTAGATATAATTTTGTCACTTGCTGTATAAGCTTATAGTCCCTGCGCAGTGCAACATTAGTTTATACTAGATATAATTTTGTCACATGCTGTATAAGCTTATAGTCCCTGCGAAGTGCAACATTAGTTTATACTAGATATAATTTTGTTACATGCTGTATAAGCTTATAGTCCCTGCGAAGTGCAACATTAGTTTATACTAGATATAATTTTGTCACATGCTGTATAAGCTTATAGTCCCTGCGCAGTGCAACATAAGTTTATACTAGATATAATTTTGTCACTTGCTGTATAAGCTTATAGTCCCTGCGAAGTGCAACATTAGTTTATACTAGATATAATTTTGTCACTTGCTGTATAAGCTTATAGTCCCTGCGCAGTGCAACATAAGTTTATACTAGATATAATTTTGTCACTTGCTGTATAAGCTTATAGTCCCTGCGAAGTGCAACATAAGTTTATACTAGATATAATTTTGTCACATGCTGTATAAGCTTATAGTCCCTGCGAAGTGCAACATTAGTTTATACTAGATATAATTTTGTCACATGCTGTATAAGCTTATAGTCCCTGCGCAGTGCAACATAAGTTTATACTAGATATAATTTTGTCACTTGCTGTATAAGCTTATAGTCCCTGCGAAGTGCAACATTAGTTTATACTAGATATAATTTTGTCACTTGCTGTATAAGCTTATAGTCCCTGCGCAGTGCAACATAAGTTTATACTAGATATAATTTTGTCACTTGCTGTATAAGCTTATAGTCCCTGCGAAGTGCAACATAAGTTTATACTAGATATAATTTTGTCACATGCTGTATAAGCTTATAGTCCCTGCGAAGTCGAGTACCTACCTAAAGTAAGGGATTACATTATATGTACTTAGAGGTACAACAGGACTTTTTCCACAACTATTTGTTTGGCTATAAACATTTTATTTCTCCCAACCCTTCTCCCTCAATCTCGTGCAGAGAAAATAGCGCCATCTCCTTTTTTGATGTTATACGAAATTTCCGTCTTAATGGTGTCACGTACTCTGTCCTTATATGTACTAAGTGGTACAGTTGCGGACAAAATAATCACACTAAAAATATATATGTGAAAGAGAGCGAAGTTTAATATGAAAAATGTGCGTTATAATGCATACAGTCGGCTAACCGCTTCGTTTTTCCCCCTTATCGGACGGAGGGGGAGAGATGCTCATATTTCCGGGCTGTACTGGTTATGTGGGAACACAATTAAAGCGGTAATATTACAGATTTTGGTTATTTTTGACGTCAATTACTCCTAAACGATGAAAAACCCAAGGTTGAAAAATACCCTTATTGTTGATGATGTTCCTATAAGTCAATAGCTATTAGAAACACGATTGACTTGAAAAAAAATAATCCCAAAAATAGGTCTACACCGTTACTTTCAACTCTAGTTATGACTAATATTTTGAAGCATAAATGTAAAAAAATATACAACAATATTTGCTATGATCATACAAAGTGAGAAATGTGATTATTTTTTTATATTTTCATTCAGGAAATTGAAACTAATCGTAAAAACATTGAAAAAGTACAAAAGTGTGGTTATTTTCTTTACTCTTTACACGTAAAGAAAAAAAACAGAGACAACTGTTCCAATTAATGCCTTGCCTTATGTGATTATTGATAAGCACCTACTCACTAAAACTCACCCTGAGGTGGATAACAAGTCTAAGCTTATGAATCCTTCATAGCTGCGACCCACACCCACACATGCCCACACGTTTAAAAAACCGTCTTTCCATCGCAACAACTGCATTATTATTTTTGGTTTTTGTTAATTTATTAAAAAAGAATACTTCAAATTTCTATGAAACCAACCTAGAAGCATATCCTATAGAATAATAAAAGAATAATGAAAATCGTCCACAATCTATCTTCGTAGATTGCGTCGCGTAACAAACATACGAAAAAAAACATACAGTCGAATTGAGAACTTCCTCCTTTTTAGAAGTCGGTTGAAAAGAAAACATAATATGTTCTGTGCTGTATATGGTCACACCCCGGACACTGCATACAACGATCGTGAAATGACATTTCTAAAAAACAAATGATGAAGCAAACAAATTCACGGCGAAATCCTAAACGTTCGAGAACCAAACTGTAACCAATTTGTATCAATCTGGGTGACGAGGGGGTGGGGTCGGAATCTAGAGAGCGGCAGGGAGTGTCCATACTGTATGTTATTACAAATATGTATACTTTGATATGGTGTAACTTGGCCAGTTTTCACTAGCCAATTGCATTAAAGCAAATTTTAAAAACCAGCCAAGTGCGAGTCGAAACCGCACATAAAGGGTTTCGTACCATTATTTTAGTTGGGGCTAGTACAAAGGGTTCCGTAACATCATACTAGATGGGGCTAGTACAAAGGGTTCCGTACCATCATACTAGATGGGGCTAGTACAAAGGGTTCCGTACCATCATACTAGTTGGGGCTAGTACAAAGGGTTCCGTACCATCATACTAGTTGGGGCTAGTACAAAGGGTTCCGTACCATCATACTAGATGGGGCTAGTACAAAGGGTTCCGTAACATCATACAAGATGGGGCTAGTACAAAGGGTTCCGTACCATCATACTAGTTGGGGCTAGTACAAAGGGTTCCGTACCATCATACTAGATGGGGCTAGTACAAAGGGTTCCGTACCATCATACTAGATGGCGCTAGTTTCTTCACGTTTTAAGAAACACGTTTTTTGTATGGAGACCCCCTTATTTTTCACTTTTTCTACTTTTTAGTATTTGCTGTTATAGCGACAACAGAAATACATCATCTGTGAAAATTTCAACTTTATAGCAATCACGGTTCATGAACTCAACTCTAAACGACCAGTATCAGTAACTGTTCAAAGGAGTTTTAGGCTGAAATATCAATTTGTGTAGAATAAAACCTCTTTCACCATCGATCCGTTAAAAACTTTGGTACTTGTAAACTTTTGGAACCTCGAAAGCTTTACAAAAGGCTTGATACCCCTACAGCGGTCGGCTGAAAAGGTTTACTTCAACCTACCAAAATAAAGTCAATTACGAAGTATTATATTTTTGAATCGTTCTGCATTCATCTTGGCAATTAAGTTCTAATAATTAGTGACAGATTACGGGGACAAAATAATTTTCTATTCGAAAAATTAAAAAAATTTAATTCAATATTTAAAGTTTCAGGTAGGTACCTCCGTTAATTTAAAAGTTAAGATAGAAGTCGACGAACCTGCAATGGGCCCGCGTGGTCGCGCGAGGCCCGATCGCCCTAATTCAGGGTAGGCTCGAGCCCCTCGGTGGGGAACTGTATGAGCTGATATGATAATGACAACAAATAATAAACAACGGCCAAGCGTGATTCGTACACGTGCTAACGATCCCGAACTGAATAAAAAAACAAACAATTTTCTGTCGCTCTCGTTGATGCCTTTTAATTGAAATGAATAGGCATTATTATACTCGTGTGGAGAGGTTTGATGGTACGGAACCCCCGGTGCGCGAGTCCTTAGTATATAGTTAATATAATTAGATGTTTTCATAATTTTGAACAAAAAAAACGACTTCAAACAGGAAACTTAGGTTCCCCTCGATTTCTCTGGGATGACATCATCAAATCCTAGTTTTCTTATCATGGTATAACCATTTCCAACAAAAAAAGAATCATCATAATCGGTCCATAAACGACGAAGTTATCCGCGAACACGCATAAAAAATAAACGGTTGGATTGAGAAACCTCCTCCTTTTTTGAAATTGTTTAAAAATAAAGTATAAAACAAAATGGATAAAATGAATGTTTTTGTTTTGAGTATTTTTTTGACAGATTAATTTGTCCCGAACTGTACACCCTAAGTGTTACCGCCCAGACGTTACGGAGTATATACGTATTCACATTCACAGGGTATTCACACGATCTGATAACGAGTCCCTTCCATACAACTTGCGAACAGGGCAGGATTTAGACTAATTAGTGCCTCAAATTGTCCTTGTTACCTTTTTAATGCCGAAATTTAATTTTCGAACATTAATATCCCGAAAAATTTGAACCAGACAAATGTTACGCACAATTATTTTTTTATGTATGGCCAGAGACAATTATAATAACTGCTGAAATGTTTTGCACTGGCAAAATTAAAACTTAAAGAGCGAGGAAACATATATAAACATATGCATATATAAACATATGCCCTGATAAGAAGATTTAATACTTTTAAGGTCTTTTTATCCCAATTGATAATCCCATGGCATCATCTCACCTTATGGTAAGTGATGATGCCGATGATGGAGGCGGACTTACTAAGATTCCCCAACGCAATGGGAACTGACTATCTTATCATCGAGCTGGAACACATCAAGGTTGTTAGCATTGATACTTTGCGGCAAGACTTAGATAAGATGGTGGTAGCTAGCCAGGTGGGCTTAGAAAAAGTCCTAACACCAACCAAACTGAGACAAAATAAGACCCCGCCGAGAATCGAACCCGCGACTTCCTGCTGTGAAGAGCATAAATAATTTCACAGTTAAAGTAATATGACTATTTGTAGTCTGTATTTGGAGTCATCAGTGGTTTGGTGACCCTCGATGACTATGATGAAATGACTTGTATAATGGCATTCTCGCTGGCTATCTCGCCCCACCCGCCTAAACACATTAAGCTGATTGGTAGTGGTAGTTTTAGGGCGAATCAGAAATTCGTGCTTTGTATCAATGTGTTTTTGAATTTAGATTTCTGTACATTTATCCAATGCTCTTACGACGAAAAAACCTGCATACGCCTGAGAAGAAACTCGAAGGTGGGGACGTATAAGCCCTGATATGATAAGCTAGTCCTTACTTTGGCAGAATCAGTTCTGGCGTCTATTCAGTGACTTTTGTATTATTGTTGATCAAAATTAGGTACTCGTATCGTGAGCCCCATTTTGGGAAACGGGAATATTCCAGAAACACCAGGTAGTCTTTATATTTTTTAATGAAAACGTAGACTAATTTAACAAATTAATTTTAAAATTTTTCTTTTTAATGATTGGTTCATCATCATCATTAATAAGAGGGCCCAGCCCTATGTCGTTGCAGCATTCTCCACTTCAGACTGTCACGAGCTGTCGTCTTTGTCTCCTGGTACGTATGACTACGGCACCATTCATTTGCTTGGGTCATATATTGTTTCCTGGGGCGCCCTCTTCCTCTTGTTCCTTCGATCTTGCCCTCCAGTATAGCTAGGTTCAACTCTCCGTGTCTGAGGATGTCGCCCAAGCATCTAGCCCTTCTGTTCACAATGGCGGACAATATTTGTCTTTTCTTCTTCGCTCTTTCTAGCACTTTAACATTGGAGCGCCTTTCCGTCCAGCTGATTTTAAGCATTCTCCGCCAGCACCACATCTCAAACGCTTCTAGGCGTTGTCGGTCTTGGGTGGTGATGTTCCAACACTCACATCCATAGAGAGCTATCCTCCAGATATATGTCTTGATCAAGTTTTTTCTGATGTTGATGTGCACTTTGCTATTGTATACAATTCTATTTGTTGTGAAGGCCCTCTTGGCAATTGCTATCCTAGTTCTTATCTCTTTCTCGCTTCTGCTCTTCTCCTCTATGATGCTTCCCAGATAGGTAAACTCTTTTACCTGCTCCAGTGGTTTTGAGTTAAGTGTGATATTGAGTTTAGGACTTATCGTTTTGTTTGTTGCCATGACTTTGGTTTTGTTGACATTAATTTTCAAGTTGTATTTTAGAAAGATTTCGTCCATTTTTCCTAAGTTTGCTTGGAGTGCTGTAGCAGTTTCTGCTACTAAGGCAATATCATCGGCGAAACGAATCCAGTGTATGTCAATCCTATTGAATTTTGTACCTTTAATGTGTTCTTTGATCTCATTCATTGCTTCTTCTATGTAAAGGTTAAATAGCAATGGAGACAGGTTGCAACCTTGTCTCACCCCTTTCTTTATTTTTGCAGTCTTAGTTGTGTCATTCATTGTTATTTCTGTATGTTGGTTTTTGCACAGTTCCAAAATTATTCTCCTATCTCGCCAGTCGATGTTTTTGCGTTTGAAGAGGCTAAACAGTTGATCATTGGTTATATTTTAATAATTTTTTAAATGTTAAAAATAGATGATTGCACAGGCTATGAAAAAACTATGAAATAATGGCTCTGTACTAATTTAAATCGGATATTATGACATTAATTAACTTATATAGCATTTTTTTACAGTATGTAATCGTTACGTTGTCTCTAAACGGTTTTGTCATTTACATTCCTTGCCAAAATCAAAACAACAATCCCAATTGAGTGCCCTAGGCAGTTGCTTATATTTTCTTGCTGAATCCGGCACTGGTTTATAGGTGCTTAAAGGGGAGACTATTTATTATTATTGATAGTTACGATAAACGCATTATTACTCTCGCTAACTAGGTTAATATTGAGTGAAGGAGGCAACTTTGCTAAAACTATTATATACGGGGCGTCGGTGTCATAAAGTGTTGATAATTATTGCGGATATTATGATTCGTCGTCATTATTCCTTTATACTACTTTTACGATAAATCAAAAACAAAAACCTTTTAGAAAAACACCTTTAAACACACTTTTAAATAACTACTTTTACGATGGATAGTTATTTAAAAACCACTTTTTTTTAACAAATATGTAACAAAAACTATTTTTACGATAAATCAAAAACAAAAACCTTTTTGAAAACACGTTTAAACACAATTAAAAAAAACTATTTTTACGATAAATCAAAAACAAAAACCTTTTTGAAAACACGTTTAAACACACTTTTAGAAAACTAAATTTACGATAAATCAAAAACAAAAACCTCTTAAAATACGTTTAAACACACTTTTAGAAAACTAAATTTACGATAAATCAAAAACAAAAAATCTTTTAAAAAACACGTTTCTTGGTATGAGGTGCCCATATATTTTTATATTTATATTTATATAACCTATAACTGCTGGGGCATGGGTCTCCATATGTAATTTTTTATTTATTTGTTCCTATGGTCCTTTATTTTTTTTTACATTCACAATTAGTAAGTTTGATGGTATGATTATGTTATGATGGCTTACCAAGATTCCCCAACGCAATGGGGAACTAGCTATCTTATCCTCAAGCAGGAACACATCAATCTTGTGAACATTGATGTTTGGCGGCAAGACTTAGATAGGATGATGGTACCTAGCCAGATGGGCTTAGAAAATACACTTCCACCAACTAAACCGAGTCTTAAAAAGTTAGACTCCGCCGGGAATCGAACCCGCGACCTCCTGATGTGAAGATTAGCTTAACCATTACGCCACGGAGTTGGTTAATTCGGTTACTTGTAAACATTACTACTAACACAAATTTTTTTGCTGTTTGTGTCCTAAAATAAATGTAAATTAAAATAAATTTATAAGAATCGGTTAAACAGCTAATCATTGCGCATGAGAAGTGTGATCTTTTTTTGTGAATTTATTAGTTTATTGAGGGAAACCGTTCATTACGATGAGAATTACGGCTTCTTCAACCATTTAGTTTTACCCTCAGCCTATCAGCTCATATAGTACGTCCCCACCGAGGGGCTCGATCCAACCCTGCATTAGGGCGATCGGGCTTTAGACGACCACTCTTTACAGTAATAATACACACCTATATATACTAGCTGTCCCGGCGAACTTCGTACCGCCTTACATTACATTAAACTGCCCTGCCCTACCCTACACTACCCTACACTACACTACACTACCCTACCCTATCCTATCTCTCAAGTTGGATCGAACTGCACATGGTGTGCGAATTTTATTATAATCGGTTAAGTGGTTTAGGAGTCCATTGAGGACAAACATTGTGACACGAGATTTATATATATTAAGATATATATATATATAGAAGATATAAGATATATCTAGTGTCACAGTGTTAGTTGCCATACTCCTCCGAAACGGCTGGACAGATTTCCATGAAATTTTCTATGGTTATTCGCTAGGTATGAGAATAGGTATAGAAAATTTTTCACCGGGATCTGAGCGGGCGAAGCCGCGGGAAAGAGCTAGAATATGTATATAAAATGAATCTCTATTTCTTGTGGTCATCGCATCACGCGTGAACGGCTGGACCGATTTCGCTAATTCTTTTTTTGTTGAGTTTGTTATTGTTAGGAGAAGGTTCTTATGTAGTGTTGGGTATTGTAAGGTGGAACGAAGTTCGCCGGGACAGCTAGTTATAATTATAACAACACAGTGATACGAGAAGTAAACAACGAAGCTGTCATTTTGATTGACAGCTTTGTTCCCGAAATTTTCCCTTTGTTCTCGTAAACTCGGTTTGACTGTCAAGTCAAACCAAGTTTACGAGAGCCTTGTCTAACTGCACGAGTATTGACTGACTCGGTGGCTCAGTGGTTAGTGCCCTTGACTACTGATCCGAGGGTTGTGGGTTCGATCCCCACCCAGGGCAAGCATTTGTGTGATGAGCAGATTTGTTTGCTCTGTGTCTGGGTGTTAAAATATATCTATATATGTATGTATTTAAACGTATATAAGTATGTATATCAGTCTCTGGTTCCAATAACACAGGGAATCCTACTTTGGGGCCAGATGACCATGTGTGATTTGTCCCAGAATATTTATTATTTATTTATTATTATTTGATTATGTACCTTCAGTACTTGGGAAAAAGTTGATGTTGCAACTTATATACAGGATGTTAATAAAATCAAAGTGTATATATTAGTAGTAACATATAGTATGGACACTCCCTGCCGCTCTCTAGATTGCGACCTCACCCCTTGTCACCCAGATTGATACAGATTGGTTATAGTTTGGTTCTCGAACGTATGGGATTTCGCCGTGAATTTCCTTGCTCCGTCATTTGTTTTTAGAAATGTCATTTCACGACCGTTATATGCAGTGTCCGGGATGTGAGTGTAATTTTTACAGTTCATCATCATATCATATCAGCCGAAGGACGTCCACTGCTGGACATAGGCCTCCCCCAAGGATCTCCACGACGACCGGTTCTGCGAGCTCGTGACTATTGTAAACTCTCGTCTACGGCTCGGGCTTACAAATGTCACTCGTTTGTTATTCCCTTTTTCACTACCCTTGTATCAAAAATAACTATTATGTACATATTATGTACAAGCTTTATATTAAGTTATCGTGTTAGCTTGGGGCTAATCGATTAGGCTGAAATTTTGCATCACAATGAATAGTCGAAACGTCATTCTAAATCCAAAATGACAGACTCTCAAATATGGCAGATTAGTTATTTTTTTATGCGCTCCCATGATATGGGTATCAAATGAAAGGGGTTGCTGAAAAAAAAATGCAAAATAAAGCTTGTACCTAAAAGTTAGTAGATTTTCGAAAATTATTGTTTAAAATTATTAAAATCATTGTTTATCCTTGGAGAAGGCCTATGTCGAACAGTGGGCGTCCTTCTTCAGATATGATGATGATGATGATGATTTTTTAAAAGTTTTTAATTACATTAATTATCGGGCTTATGAAAAACGTTCCTTTTAAACCCGAGTCACCCAACGTAAAAATATCGCCAGGAAAACAAAGTGCGAGGAAGTCTGTCACTGTCAACGACGTGTCACCCCTCTCGTCACCGACACGGCTTGAATTCAGAATGGAGCCAGGATTGATGAGAGCGATAATTGTGATAATCTTACAGGCGCCGCCGGAGCACAGATTGCGTAATTTAGCTGCGAAGTGGTTGTTGACTCTGTTAAGTGAGTTAGTTATTTTTGCCATCTGTCAAAAACACAATTTTGTATTGTAACAAGTTTCAAAAATGCGCTTTCCGGCCTGACCTTGAAGGGAATGTACTTTTCAAGTGAACCCTATTGTCACTGTATTGGTGTACATAACAGTCATTTAAAAAAACTATACAAAATCATTGAAAAAATTAAATTAAGAAAAACTGTATTTTTTTAAATTTCAAAAGAAAACAGATTTTTTTTATGTAATACAAGTTATAAGAAGTAAAAATAACAAATTCATTTTAATGAAAAACACTTAGAGAATATTAAGGTTCAAACTTGTTTGTATTTTGAACGCACGATCGTTTAAAGCCGGCCGGAAAGGGCTACACAAATGGCTACTTCGTAACATGTTCTACTCTCTTGATGAATTTTTTGGATCACAGGTTAGTGGTGCAGAATTAAAAAAAATAACATGAATATGACTTTAAGATTTAAATATTTTTAATACCTTTTATTGCTGTGTTCACATTTGCATGCTTGATGCTGTATTAATGGCTAAACAAGTGATTTTGTATTGTTAAAAAGAATATCTCACTTTAAGTACCTTGTTTAAAAGCGAATAAAGAGTTATTTACTTCATATAGAGTATTGTTAAAGTTTATGCTCAAAAAGATTAATAAAATATGAGAGAAATATGTAGGTTTAAACAGGAGTGACTTGGTTTTATTAGAAAACAGTTACTTATCAAAAATGTTTAAAAAAGTTTTTCAGACTAACGAATATAAAATAAGGTGGATCAAGTGATGTCATTTTCTTTTGCAAGATTCAAGATATTTATTCAAAATAGGTGCAAATTACATTCTTTCTGATAGTCATAAAATAATGATTACATATTTTCATTTGTAAAAAATCAAGAAATAAACAATCATTAGTTACTAACGTCAAAATCCAATCCGTGATATAAAAAAAATTCGAGCGAGACCTAACAGTACTCGCATATGATGTGTAACATGTGACAAAATACTTTATAAAAGGACGGCAAAGATACGGCAGACTAGGCTGTATGGTCATAGATACCTTTGCCTTTTCCGCGCTTTTAAAGCCTGAAAAAAGGACTGCAAAGATACGGCAGACTAGGCTGTATGGTCATAGATACCTTTGCCTTTTCCGCGCTTTTAAAGCCTGAAAAAACGCGACTTCCTGTTACACATTTCCGTCCCATTTCACGAAATCACTCCCACAAATTGCAGGAAAGCGAGAGCAAAGATGTTACACATCAAAAAACATGAAAACAAAATGACACGAGAAGTTATACATTAAAATTATTGAATGTCATGAACGCCTTTGACAAGTGTAGGCCAGTTCACACGGAAAGCACTTGGTCACGAGTATAACGCGAGAGTCAGCCATCGCTCCTCTCAACCATATTAGAGGGAAAGGATCAAACCAGCTCCCGATGCGCCACCATCCGCAAATGGCGTTTAATGTCATTGTGCTATAAATATAATTGTAATTTACGTTGTAGACAGATCGTCAATTGTCGGTAGCATATGGATCTTCGCGAAGTCGATCGGCGATTGCGACCAGCGATCAGCGACCACGAGCGACCCACTGCTACTCCCACTGGTTGCACGACCCAGACGCTCCTCTTTAAGAGGAAACGCGGCCTGAAGAATAGGTATTTGAATAAAATGTTGCTGTCTCCCTCCCCCAAACCTCTCCGTATACAGCAAGAAAGGGAGAACTGCAGGGAAGATCGATATTAGACACTAAAATTGACCAAAACAGCATTTCGTAGTCCCCTATTTCCTCCTCCAAAACTTGAACAATAATAATATTTTTATCAAAAATAATTAAAAAAACTCTTTTACTATGCCTCTATGTTTTTATTTTTATTGTTAATATGTGTATTTTTTTTTGGTGGGTGTCTAAATATAACGTTTCAATTGGGTAATTTTCTCAGTTCCTACTATAATTACAATATGGGAAAAAACAAAACATAGGGGCATGGCCATGCTAGATATAGGTTTGACGGAAAAAAAACATTAATTCTCTTTTGTCATTATCCAGGGAGGAAACAGAGGACTGCATCTGTATGGAAAAAATGGTTCCCTCTTAATGTATATTAATTCCCACAAAGCATAATAAGGGTATTAATAACGATAATGCACCATGAACAGTAAGATTCGCCCAGAGGCGCAAATTTCCAAACAAACGTAACAACAAGATCAAAACCAAACTTTGCAAAACAATGTAAACCCTATATAGCGACACTAAAGGGAACCGGCTTTTTGTGACATTATTGAGAGTTTTCGTTATACAGAGAGAAATTAGCGTCAAAGTAAACCAAGTGGAGCCAGAAAATTTTGACGTATCAAAGAGTGAATCGTTATATCGAGTGACGACTTATAGAGTTTACACTGTATATTGAGAAGACACACAGCAATGTCTGCAATTTATTTTTGATGTACAGAGGCCAGGACATCAAGCTATACACTCGTAGTGCGATTCTGATCCATACCCATTCGGCATAAGGACGGTACAAAGTCCAAAGTGTGTAGCTTGACGTACTGGGCTACTGGCCTGTGTACTTAAATGAAACGGAAAAAAATAAGATCGAGTTGTGACTGTTGTAGTCATTTGATCTTTTATTTAGTTTTGTTAAAATTATTACACTAAAAATATATAGTTATAATTTCAATTTAATTTATTTTCTTTTGGAAACTATGTATGTACAAGAAATAAAATTGAACACCATATTTCGCAAAGACATCGCTTGTCTTCTTAAGGGCTCTTCCATCCGTAAAATTAGTAACTCTATTCACGATGTTTCAAACTTCGAACGCAATAGCTTGGAAACAAAGTTCTTGTCAGCTCGTACTGCAACGTGGCTGTTACGTCAATCGCTGCGGACGAATCGGGCGAAAATTGTGGTTTTTAATTTATTATAAATAAAATAAGAATTTCCAGAAATGAAAAAAACAAAATCATTTTATATTGTTTTGTGAACAAGTTCATAAATTATCACAATATTTCGATTACACAGTTCATTATCACAATATTTAGATTATAAGATTTACATTATCACAATATTTAGATTACAGCAGTTCTATGGTTACAAATAGAAAAAAAGGGTGAATTAGGATATTTTTTCTTTAGTTCTGTGTATTAAAATAGAATTAGAGGAAATCAAAATCAGTCCTCATAACCCATAAATTAAAAAAATATTTTTCTTAGCTAAAAACACTTAATTGAAGTAAAAAGTGGTTACAAAGTTGGTCGTTGGCGACGGTATGAGTCTTAATGTATTTGCAAAGTTTAGATTTTTAAACATATCTACGTTTGTACGATAATTAAAAACGCTAAACACGTTAAAAAACCGACATCCATCGCAACAACTTAGTACATTTTTGCATTATTATTTCTGGTTTTTCTTAATTTTCTAATAAAATACTGCACCGATTTTGATAAAATTTATATGAGACCACACGGGAAGCACTAGCTTTCAAATAAAACACAATCTTAAAAATCGTTTCACCCAATCAAAAGTTCTGAGGTAACACACATAAAAAAAACCATTCTGACGAATTCAGAACCTCCTCCTTTTTGGAAGTCGCTTGAAAACTTGACCCTCCTGGCGGCTCCTAAAGCTTTACAAATTATCTAAAAATATTAAATTGAAATAAACTTACCTCGTTGAATCTCCTTATTAGCGTCCTAACAGAACTCCTGGCTGGCTGCGCGTGAGTTGGCGGCGGTCTTCTGATCATGTGCCGTTCGCTGACCGTTCCCAACACGCCCTCCCCACCGAGGTCCAACGTCACCTGACGAAGGTAGTCTATTGGAGGTACCTGGAACAAAACATACATCATTATTATCTTAACCCTTTCGAGGGCATTGGCAAAATGTCTGCCAGCGATGCTGTGTCAACATTAATCTGTATTTACCTAACGTAGTAGAGCGTCGGTGACGTAATGGCAAGGGCCACTAACTCCTGTCCGGGAGGTCGTGGTTCGAATCCTGCCATGTTTGGTACATGTGATTTCGAATTTCGATTTCATATGTATGTTTATCCGACGCTCTTACGGTGAGGGAAAACCATCGTGAGGAAACCTGCACACACCCACGAAGAAACTCGAAGTTTGTGTGTGAAGTCGACCAACCCGCACAGGGCCCGCTAGCCCTAATTCAGGGTAGGCTCGAGCCCCTCGGTGGGGACGTATATGAGCTGTTATGATGACCTAAAGTAAGGTTCAGTTTGCCCTGGTTCGCGAAATCCGCGGGAGGTGAGCGCGCCTACAGCTCCGGGTCCTACCTGGACAGTAGGTAGTGGTTCTCTTCCACGAGGCACTCGCCTTGCAGAGTACCAGGACAAGCGTCTTGGCGGCAAGACCTACCGTAACTGGTCCTTGTCTTCACCTTATGGTGTTGGCAGGAATAGCGGCCCCCACTGTTATGCCCTAGGGTAGGTAAGTGGGGACGCTATATCATAAACCTGGAAGTCTAGCGTATCTGGTAGATGTGCGAGAGGGCATGCCCTGGTTCGCCAAAGATGCGTTGCTCGTAAAAAAGTTAACAGCCCATAACTTACCTACTATAGGACTACAGGTCTATCCCCAGACTAGGGCGGGCTAGGTCATACTCCACACGCTGGGACCAGTCCAGATGAGTGGAGGCTTCAGGGCTAGTGGTTTGCCACTGTCAAAGTTATCAAGCCGCCTGTAAGGCCTCTGAAGTGTCAATATTCAAACCATCGATTCAAAAAGAAGAAGAAGAAGGTCTCTGACACGGCCATCTAGTGATAGCAACCGACATCAACGGCTTAACGTGTCTCGTAAAGCACGGAGACGGTAGAGATAAATTCCACTATCAATTAAACATATCTTAGTACCCAACCGAACCTTGCATGTCGTATACTGAGCTACGACAACTTCCTATTTTCTACCGCCTCCTTGGCGTAATGGTTATTTCACTCGCTTCACACGAGGAGGTCCTGGGTTCGAATCCCGGCAAGTTATTACTTTGTTAGTCTCAGATTTGTTAGTGGTAGGGCTTTTTCTAGCCAGACACGACCTTTAGAAAATGAGGAGTGCGACGAAGAGGAAGAATAAGAAAGGTCCTTTCTTAAGCCCGCCTGGCTAGCTATCACCATCTTATCTTAGTCCAGCTGACAAACATCAATGTCAATAAATGTGAAGATAGCCAATTTCCCATAGATAAGCCCTCTTCCATCTCCAGCATTATTGTCAATTACCATCAGGTAACAAACTCCTAGTTGCGGAACGAAAGACCCTGGGAAAGATTCTGGGACCGACAAGAGGAGAGGACGGGGAGTGGAGGCAAAGATTTAACCAGGAGCTGGAAGACCTAGTGTCCGAACTGAACATCATCGGGGAAATAAAAGCAGCCCGACTTCGCTGGCTAGGACATGTAGAAAGAATGGGAGAGGATCGAGCTGCCAAAAGAGCATATCTTGAAAAACCCTCCGGTTACCGCCCGGTGGGTTGACTAAGGTATCGCTGGAAAAATGAAGTCGCTAAAGACCTCAAAGAGTTGGGAGTGCCCGAATGGTAAAACTTGGCACAAAATAGGTTAGAGTGGCGCACGTTAATGTCGGAGGCCAGGATCCACTTCGGGTCGCTGAGCCAGCGAAGTAAGTATCAGGTGAGACGATGACAAGGGTTCCATGCCGACTTTCATTATTTCTTAGTTAAACTCCCACAATAAATTCTGTGCAAATTTCAGCAGACCATTTATAACGGGTCAAAACATATACCCACGTACATACAGACGTGCCCTCTCGTATATCTACCAGATACGCTAAACTAAGGTTTATGATATAGCGTCCCCACTTACCGACCCTTTGGGTATAAAGTGAGAGCCGCTATTCCTGCCAACGCCATGAGGTGAGGGCAAGTACCAACTGCGATAGGTCTTGCCGCCAACACGATTGTCCTGGTACTTTGCAAGACGAATGCCTAATGGAAGAGACCACTACTTTTCTCCAGGTTGATACCGAAGCTGTTGGCACGCTCACCTCCCGCGGCTTTCACTGCTAGCGGTTTGATCTCCGCTCGGGACGCCAGAGAAGCTGGCACCCACATTTCCAGTGTGGTACCGGTGCTGTAGGTACGTTCACTTCCCGGTGCTTATCTCCACGTACAGACATGCCAACACCTTAGTTGTCAGGCTTAGCTAACGTCTCGTATATCTACCAGATGCGCCAAACTACCAGCTTTATGATGTAGCGTCCCCACTCACCGACAGCTAGGTCATATAGTGAGGGCCGCTATTCCTGCCAGCACCATAAGGCGAAGGCAAGGACCAGTTGCGTTAGGTCCTGCCGCCAAGACGCTTGTCCTGGTACTCTGCAAGGCCTCGTGGAAGAGAACCACTACCTACTGTCCAGGTAGGTCCCGGAGCTGTAGGCACAGACAGTCGGAAGACGGACAGACTAACACCGTAGGACGTAACCTATTAAGGACCACTAGAAAATCACCTAAGTCGCAGAGGGTTGAAGGGGCTATCCATTTCACTATAAGAATTAAGTAGACACGTCCAAAGTAATTTACGAGTACTATGTCTTAAGTCCTAACGGTTACAAATTGGTAAGTGTAGAATTACTTCCAAGAGATCACTTAGAGTGACCTCTGTCACAATGATTACATAAAGCAACGTCAAGGGTCATTCTAGGGTTGTTACTTAGCTAACATCTTGAATTTCGTGTTTAATTGAGGCGTTTCCGAAATTCTGGCCGAGTTGAATGTTAACAGTGACTTTTTAGGTACTTTAGCAGCTAACTGGACTCTATGAGAGGTTCAAAGGTATTAATACGTTTTTTAACAAATAGTTAAAAAAATAAAGGTAAGAAAAATGTTTATTTTAAGGTTTTTTGTTTTTGCTCTATCGTAATAAAGGAAATACAAACAAGCGTGAAACTTGGTGGGATTATCCTTACTCATATTATAAATCGTGAAAATGTGTTCTTTTTTTGTAATTGTTTGTTACCTATTCACAATTGAACACCTCGACCAATCTTGATGAAATTTGGCACGCAGGTTGCCTGTGTCACTGGGAAGGACATAGATAACTTGTTTAATACGCTTATATTAGCTTCACCTGTATGTATATAAGTTTGTATGTATGTATGTTTGTAACCGACTCCTTTGCACTCGATTTTGACCCACTTTAGATGGACAGATTTAGTTTAAACTTTGTACATTTGACAATACAATAATTTCGTAAGTTAATCTCATTATCCTGAACTAAAAACTGAAAAGTAATAAAAACTAAAAAACACGTTTTTAAAGCACATCAAACTAAAAAGTGAAAAACAATTCTTAATAGGTATAAGCTGAAAACAATAATGAACGAAAAATACTAGTATTATTGTGAAAAAGCGTGGGTTGCTCGATATACGAAAAATTCAATTTTTTCGTCTGTGTGCCGCGTGACGGTCGGTATGATCGTTTCGTCCTCTGTACCGTAGCTCCAAGACGAGAGCAGCCATGATCGTTTCGTGCTCTGTAGATGTCTATAATGTGAAAAAAAGTTTTACTTTGTTTTTTATTTTTAAGTTAAGTTCACTTTTACCGTGGTTTCATAAAACCACACACTCTTTTTTTTTCATTTCATCTATTACGCATGCGCTGGCCCAAAACCATCCATCTGTCACAATTTGAATAAACTGTGACATATGGGATTCAAAATTCTTTCCACCATTCAACATAATTTTCAAAACCAAACTTGGAAACTTTATAAATTAATTATTTGTAACCTGCTGCTTTTATTGGGTTCGCTTCGGTTCTTTATCTCGGGTTTTATTTTTTAATTTTTTATTCATAATTGGTAAGCCCTTGGCATCATCTCACCTGTTGGTAAGTGACAATGATGCCGAAGACGGAAGCGGGCTTACCAAGATTCCCCAATGCAATGGAGAACTGGCTATCTTATCTTCAAGCCGGAACACATCAATGTTGTTAACACTGTTGTTTGGCGGCAGGACTTAGATGTTTTACGTTTTTCTAATTCTTGTGTTCTTTTTAGGTCTTATATTTCATCTTATTCATCTATAAATAAATCTAAATATCTGTGAACATCATGTACGGTTATTTTATTACCCACGTCCTACCCATATCTACCTACCGTATCTACCCGTCGCGTCATGCCACAACTGTTCACAACTACGGCAAAGGATATATATATTACTAGCTGATTCCCGCGGCTTCACCCGCGTGGACCACATTTCTATGACTTTTCGAGGGTGCGCAGTGCGCGAGCCGCAAGCGGCTCGCGAGCGTGGTAAAAAGTAGCCTATGTCTTAACCCAGGTCCTAATCTGTCTACCTACCAAATTTCAGCCAAATCCGTTCAGTAGTTTTTGCGGGAAAGCGTAACAGACAGACAGAGTTACTTTCACATTTATAATATTAGTAGGGATTACTAACATAGTATGGACACTCCCTGCCGCTCTCTATATTGCGACCTCACCCCCTCGTCACCTAGATTGATACAGATTGGTTACAGTCACACCCTGGACACTTGATACAACGGGCCATCAGAAATGACATTTCAAAAAAGGAATGACGGAACAAACACAATGGCGGCGAAATCCTATACGTTCGACAACCAAACTGTAACCAATCTGTATCAATCTGGCGAGGGGGTGAGGTCGTAATCTAGAGAGCGGCAGAGAGTGTCCATACTGTATGTCAGTACTAATTTACCTTTGGTTGTCGCACGTATAGGATTTCGCAGCCATTTTGTTTTTGAAATGTCATTTCTGGCCCGTTGTATGAAGTGTCCAGGGTGTGCCCACGGGATCGATCGGCCCGCTATCAGCTGGATACCTTAGACGCCATCGGCCGTAGCGCCCGGAGACCCATTGGCAAGGATGTACTTGTCAAAAACAAGCTTCTAAACCTCACCGCAAAGTTGTCTGTCTTTCGGTATTCTGTCGAATTAATTTAAAGTGCTCATTTCTCCAGCTCCATTCCACCTTCGGTCACAGATGAGATACTTGTTACTTCGTAACTTCGGTCAACGTGACGCAGTAAAAGGTTCCACCCTTTCGTTGTTGATATTCTGCTTATTACGCTTCCTCATTTATTATGCGGACAGCGATGGAGTGGAACTCGTTGCTTACGTGTGTTTATCCCGAGTCTTACAATTTGGGGAATCTCTCTTACTATTCGACAGATTATAATTACAGTGTGTTCCCATACAATTTGTATTGAAATCTATTGAGTATTTTTTTAGGAAATTAATAAACATAAATACATGAAGTAAAATTATTGTTGTTGCGATTTTAGTCCGTTGTTATTAACGTGCTTAGCGTTTTCAGTTATACAGATTTCAGATTTAATATTATTATAAGATAAGCCCTTTTTATGCTCAAAATTTCTCTACGTGATCGAATCAGAAACGAGGAGATCCGTGGGCGAACCAAAGTGACCGACTCAGAATTGCTAAACTTAAGTGGCAGTGGGCGGGTACATAGCTCGTAGAACAAATGGCCGTTGGGGCAGTAAAGTTCTCGAGTGGCGACCGCGCACCGGAAAACATAGTATTGAAAGGCCTCCCACTCGGTGGACCGATGAACTGGTGAAGGTCGCGGGAAGCAGCTGGATGCGGGCAGCGCAGAACCGATCTACATGGAAATCCTTGTGGAGGCACATGTACAACAGTGGACGTCCTTCGGCTGATAATATGATGATGATGATAAGGCAAGCACTGAAGCTTATATATATATAAACGCAAGGGTACAAACCCAAGGCACGACTTACGTAGCAACGCCAACAAGGACCAGCTAGTAACACCGTTTCACAAGCTGAAAAAATCGGAACAGTCCGTATACATCGGTGGCCCCGTCGTTTATAACAAATTACCGGATAATATTAGAGATGCAGCATCCACCGCGGTGTTTAAGTCCAAGCTCAGGAAATGGCTATCTCATAACCAATTTTATAGCCTTAATGATTTTTTAAATTTAAAGATTTAATGTATTTTATTATTATTAATTGTAAAATTGACATTCGCTATTGCGACATTGTTATTAATTTAAAGATTTAATGTATTTTTGACATTCGCTATTGCGACATTGTTATGATTGAATATATTTAGATATATTTTTGTGAACTAAATTTCGCAACCTGACCTGCAACACGAAAGTTGTCAATAAAATTATTGTATTGTATTGTATTGTATTGCTTTACATCAAAATTAAACAAAATTATAAGGAATCTAAAAGTTTTCACTATTTTGTAGCTACCGTGTGTGGTTTATACATGATCTATTTAAATGTAGACCTATTAAAACATTTTCGCGGTAGCCTTAATAAGTTAGAATATAATTTGTTGTAAATTGACTTATACAGAGATTGTTCCAAGTCACTTGTTACGACGCCTCCGCGCATCTGCGCTGCGCCACTAGTCGAATGAGTCATTATAAAGTTCTAGCTAGTGATGTGACTAACGGGCATTTTCATTCTAATAAGTACACTGATAAAATGTTGCTTACTTTTTAGGGTTTCGTGCCCAAAGGGTGCCAACGGGGACCTATTACTAAGCCTGCGCTGTCCGTCCATCCGTCCGTGTATTTCATGAACCGTAATAGATAGACAGTTGAAATTTTAACAATTAATAAAAACAAAATAAACCTGTACAAGAAACGTGTTTTCTAAAACCTGAAGAAACCAGCGACATCTAGTAAGAGCCAGTAGTATTGGTCAGTTTTTACACGTTAAATGAACTGACTAGGTAGTGACTATGTATATGCGCTGTAAATTACAAGGTATTTATTAATAATTCAATATAATTTATGAATCTTCAAGACGAGAGTGAATAGGCACTATTTGAGCTTGCGTGTTAGATCCTCGGCTGCAATGGCATTTACCATCAGATGAGGTGCAGCCAAATGCAATTAAATTTTTAATAACAAAAAATGTTTTTTTTTTACTGCTGAACGCAGAGATTTGTTACCATAGATGGGTTATGCATATGCACTAACAAACGACATTTGAAAAACGAAGCCTCCCCAAATATAGCATATCTCTGGCTGAACGTCACAATTAATCGTAAAATACACCTCTGGTTTTGTGACCGGTGATGCTGTGAGCGGCAAAAAAATTTTCTTATCTGTGGTGACGACCATGATTTTATTTTTATTTTTTAACGTAGCGACCAGGTTTGGAATATAACATTTATGATTTTAATATTTTTAACCAATTATTTACTAGGTATACAAAAAACATTTAGTGTTACAGAATACACAAAAGACTAACCGCTGCAATTTTTATGTGAATTCAAAAACGAAATCATTTGAAAACAATTGAAAACGCTAAACACGTTATTAACCGACTTCAGTCCCAACAACCAAGTACAATTATGCAAAATTTTTTGTTTTTGTTAATTTCCTAGAAAAGTACTTAACTAATTTTTATTAAATTTCGATAGAACCAATCTGAAAGTATATAATTTTCCAAATCGGATTGTAAATGACAGAGTTCTGAGAGAAAAAATCTGGGGTAGCAAAAACAAAAAAAAAAGACGTGTGGCAGTCGGGGACTGCCGCGGTAAAGCTATTGCATAGCATTTTTATCAACTTCTAACACTAATAAAGTTACAATAGTAAAATTTACTAAGTCCTTTTAGTACCGCAAATCGCTAAAAGATGGCACTGTAAGTTTTTTAGAACGCGGTAACTTTACATCACGCTCGGCTGAGACAGTAAAATTGACTGTCCTTTTAGTACCGCAAATCGCTAATAGATGGCACTGTAAGTTTTTTTTAGAATGCGGTAACTTTACATCACGCTCGGCCGAGACAGTAAAATTGACTGTCCTTTTAGTACCGCAAATCGCTAATAGATGGCACTGTAAAGTTTTTTAGAACGCGGTAGTGTTTGGTTTTTTCGTTACGGAATTTCTTGAATCGGTCGCCGCGCTCAAAGCCCGCGATAAAAGCTATGCAATAGCTTAAAAATACCACCGAATTCCTCCTCTTTTTAAGTCGTTTAAAAAGTAAGCATTACGAGATTTTAGAGATGAGCGGGCGCTGGTTAGGATAACAAAAGTAATTAATTAGAACGTAAAAGTTCTGTATCATGTCAGCCGAAAGACATCACCAGGTCCTGGTGGGGGGTCTGGCTACGCTACGTCTTCCGGAGCACAGTCGCCACTAGAAAACTTTACTGCCCCAACGGTCGTCCATTCTACGACCATTGTGTCCAGCCCACTTATTTCGGTTACTTTGGTTCTCCTATAAATATCCTAGTTTTTGATTCGATTTTTTATACCGGGTTAGAAAGAATATACCTAATGTTTTTTGGAGGGAGGGGGGGGGGGGGTTACTAATAAAATTGATCAATATTGTTTAAGAACTTTGCTGAAGTCGCTAAAACTTACCTAACATAATATGTGTCTGTGTGCGTGTGGGTGTGCGTGCGTCTGGGTTTGTGCGTGTGTGTATTTCACTAAGCGATTCTATTCATAAGCACAGATGAGATACTGGTTACATAAGTCCCTCTACCTCATTTTAAGTCACATTTATTAATTTAATGTTTTAAATAAGACAGTTATTTTTTTCAAATGTTAACTATTTTTGAGACACAAAATCTTTTGTTGACTTGAGATAAAATAAAAGTGCGTGGTTGTAAAGCTGTATAATGAACCCAAAAGCGGTGGTATAAGAGTTATGTTACTTCACATAAGCAAGTGTGCTGAAAAATAATATTATTGAAATATGAATAGTAGGAACTTAAAGTCCAATCCATTTCATTAAAGTTTTCAATGCAAATTCTTGTGTTTCCTTAACTTGCAATTGATCATCACGTGCTGGAAACATATCTTGAGAATTCACAGCTGCAGGAAGTAGTCTGGCTGGAGCGTCAGAGGAAAGATCTTTCGTAATCGACAGTCGACTATAGGGGTCCATGTCACAGTTCACAAAAATTACATTTGTCACATTAGGGGTGACACCACCGTAAATTTTATTACTTTCTTCGACACGCCTCTTTATTCTGTTTTTACCGAATTCTGGACCATAAAAATCTCTGCAAACAGCATAGAAATATTCGACTGGAAGGTGGCGTTTGAATACATATTTGTTTATCTGATGTGAGCGTGTAAAACTGACCATATTCATTTCAAGCCTCATAAAAATTTGGTGTTGGGAAGTTTTTATGAAAAGAAGCCAGCTCCCATGTAACATTAACACACTGAGGAGCTTGTGCTAACACCGTATCCAAGGCTCATTCTTTCTTTATTGTAGATGGTAATGCTTTAATTTCATACCAGTAACTATCTATCATCATTCGATAAAATTCGTGAAGAATGTGTGGTTTGTGCAGATCTACAGAATCACAGAGTAACATTTCCTCTTTGAATTCAGTCATGCCATCATCAGTTTTTAGAAGGTCATCGTAACGCGAATAGTCAGTTTTAAACGCTTCGAAATCGGAAGGATTGCAGTATTTTTGCAGGACTTCACTGATCTTTTCAACTAACTCGAAGGCGTCAACTTTTAAATGCATTGGGGCGCTTCCCGCATAAACAGCGTCTATCAAATCGGGGTGGAGATGTCTCAACCAAGTGGCCTGGTTGGTGGCCACCTATAGCAATTACCTTCGAACCCTTATACTCTTGTTTCGATTTAATCATCTTCAAAATCGCCACAGCATCAGCTAATTTCTATTTTGTGTTCAGGTAAGCATAGATTTTATAATCCATGTAATTGTTAACAGTCAGTGGGTAATCCTTTATGGATTCAGTAAATCTGGTGTCGAAAGCATACAACGCACCATTGGTTCTCTTAGCCAGCTCCGTTGCTAAGTAAAATAATTTATATTCAGGAAGTCCACATGCATCAGGGATCAAGATTTTAGGTCCGCCTTGTTTGTAATTATCCAATACTTCGTAATATCTCATATTCCACGTTCTTTTATCGATTACATTGAAATAATCTATGGGCAGTTGTAGCAGTTGGCAATGCAGTAAATGCCGCACTATTTTCTAATTCATCGAAATTCATCGAAGTTCTCACCAGTATATCCTAATCCCCGAACGATGTGCCAGTACGCAGGTATTAAAAGGAAAATGTTTAACAAAATCATTTCGAAAACAACTACACTGTCTGAATGAAATTTATTCCCTTCCGGCATCTGTATTCCCCGATTCGTATAATTTAGGAATCTTCAAGACGAGAGTGAATAGGCACTATTTGAGCTTGCGTGTTACATCCTCGGCTGCATCAGCACTTACCATCAGGTGAGGTGCAGCCAAACGCACTCAAATTTTTAATAACAAAAAAAAAAACACCAGTTTGGTTAATAGTTTTTGCCTTTTATATACAATCTAGTAATTGAACATAAAATATGTTCTTATCATGAAATTCTTACAATAATATGTAGGTAGGTATTTAAAAATACAAAAAGACCTACAAAAAGACGCTGCGTAGGGCACGCCTCGACCATAAAAGCCGTATCGGATCAAAACTTGCCTCCTACCCTTCTGGGAGTAAGGCGTTTTGGTCCTTGGCTAAATCGGTCGAGGCGAACTTTTGCCGCTCGTCTTTGCCTCCACTGCTGAAACCTGATGGATCATTGGCTCACACGGCAACTGAGAAGGCTAATCTGTTTGCCTCTATGTTTGCCGAAAATTCACGTCTCGATACAGCGAATAGAATACCACCCCAGTTATCTCCTTGCGATACTACAATGCCCCCTATTCGTATCAAGCAAAAGGAGGTACTCAAAACACTCCGCAATCTTGACGTGAACAAAGCCAGTGGACCTGACGGTATACCAGCTATAGTGCTAAAGAACTGCGCTCCTGAGTTGTCTCCTGTCCTGACACGTCTGTACCGCCTCTCTCTTGAAACGGGTATAGTCCCAAAGTCCTGGAAGCTGGCCAACGTGCAGCCGGTGCCCAAAAAAGGCAGTCGTGCCGATCCCGCAAACTACCGCCCTATAGCAATCACCTCCGTAATCTGTAAGATTATGGAGCGTGTATTGAACACCCGCATTCTGGCATACCTAGAAGACAATGACCTCCTTAGCGATCGACAATACGGATTTCGCTCAGGTCGATCTACTGGAGATCTTCTAGTGTATGCTACGCATATATGGGGCGAGGCCATCGAGAAGCATGGCGAAGCTCTCGCTGTGTCACTCGACATCTCGAAGGCTTTTGATAGGGTCTGGCACGCTAGCCTTATTGGCAAGCTTCCTTCTTATGGTCTTCATTTGGGATTGTGTAACTGGGTAGCTGATTTCCTGAGGGAACGGTCTATTCGAGTGGTCGTTGATGGCTGTTCCTCAGACCTATTGGCGATTGATGCCGGGGTACCTCAGGGATCTGTTCTTTCCGCAACACTATTTCTGCTTCACATAAATGATCTGCTGAAACCAGGTATAATTGGTCACTTCAGGCAGTGTCTGAATGGGGTGATTCCAACCTCGTAAGGTTTAATGCCTCTAAAACACAGGCGTGTCTTTTTTCCGTCAAAAGGAGTCCATTCACCTTGACTCCAACTCTCCGGAATGAACCGATTCAGATATCTGACCACCTGGAACTCCTCGGCGTGGATTTAACACCCAATCTTAACTTCGGTCGTTACATTGAGTCCAAGGCAAAAGTTGCTGCAATGAAGCTGGGCATTCTCTCTGGTGAGACGGTACTTCACACCTGGACAGCTGCTTACCTTGTATCAAGCACAGGTCCGCTCATGTATGGAGTACTGTTCACACTTATGGGATGGATTAGCCCGCTATCAGCTGGATACCTTGGACGCCATCGACCGACGCGCACGGAGACTCATTGGTGACAACGAGCTAGTCAATGACAAGCTCCAAAGCCTTGAGCATCGCCGCAAAGTCGCCTGTCTATCGGTATTCTATCGAATTCATTTCGGAGAGTGCGCGCAAGAACTTCACGACCTCATTCCCCCTGCTCCATTCCACCGTCGGTCAACGAGACGCAGGGAGGGGTTGCACCCCTTTGTTGTTGATGTTCCACCTTTTCGCACGAATCGTTACGCTTCTTCATTTATTATGCGTACAGCGCAGGAGTGGAACTCCTTGCCTGCGTCAGTGTTTCCAGATTCCTATAATTTGGGGATCTTCAAGGCAAGAGTGAATAGGCATTATTTGAGTTTGCGTGTACCATCCTCGACTGCATCATCACTTACCATCAGGTGAGTTGCAGTCAAACGCACTCAAATTTTTAATAAAAAAAAATAAAACAAATATTTCTAATTTCAAAAATGCTTCAAATTCCATTTTTATATAGCACATATAATAAATTTAAAAGGAAAACTAAGAACGTAGACGTGATGTCTAAGTAGGCTTTCTTAGTTTAATTTCTGCTGACCGGTTGTCGTGGAAATCCTTGGGAGAAGCCTTTGTCCAGCAGTGGACGTTTTTCGGCTGATTGATAATGATGATTACATATTTGTTTCATAGTGAAAGCAACATATTTTATATTTTACTGACTACTATTGATAAACAGTGTAAGGAGGCCTTTATTTCTACCAGGTAACGGGACCCTTTTACTAAGTCTACACTTTATGTCTGCCAGTCCGTCTGTCTGTCAATCTGTTTGCCATTTAAAATGCTGTATATTTTGAACCGTGATAAGCAGCTGGTTGAGACTTTCACAAAAATATGTGTTATTTACCAACCAAAAAAAGAAAAATTAAAAAAGTAATAAATCGTCACCATGAAACCTGTTTTTATAGGTTCTTTTGTTTTTGCTTTATCGTTAAAATGGTAATACATATGAGGGTGAAGTTTTGTGCGATTATAGGACCTAACCTAAAGTTTAACAACATATAATAAAAACTGGCCAAGTGTGAGTGGTACTCGCACTAAGGCGTCAGAACATTTCTTTTGTTTAAATGAATAGTTACCATTGTTCTACTTCTGTGGAGAGGTGTGGTAGTACGGAACTCTTGATGCGCTAGTCCGATTCCTATTTGACTGTTTTTTATTTCATTTTCTACGAATAATAACTAGGTATTCAGGAAAACGAGATAGAACCTCTTTCATGAGACTGCGATTTATGGTTTTTGACAGACTCATCCTGGGTATAATGAGGTTTCTGTTCGACTAGCCAAGGATATTTCGATCAAAAAGACTACGTTTCCATTTATGGCATAGATGACTAAACTCTTCGGTGTGAGAAAAATCTGTGTATAATCTGTGAAATGCTGCATATTGTAGCGAAAATAATTAAAATAGGTAAATAATACCCAGGAAAGATCCGTTACATCATACGTGGAATTTTGGGTAATTTCAGGCAAACGGCGGAATAATGGAAAAAGTAAAGTAATAAATTAAAATATAATTGAAAATTTGTATCTAATAACAGCTAGTATCAAAAGGAATTGGTCACCGCGAAAACTAAAATGGTACATAAAATAATATCAATTTGATTGAGAGACTATGATTAAAATTGAACATGGAGTACAAATGTGTGATTACACTTATGGTTTTTGTTAAACTTTAATAAGTAGTAGAAGGGACAATCCATACGTATAGATTGTTACTTTTAATTCTGTGATAATATCTTAAATTATAGGTAAAAAGGCACACATAAAATAATAACACTGTTCAATTTCTAAAGTTGATGAAACCAAAAGGGATCTTGACCGGGGAATAGGGAAATGTGAAGAAAAAAGGTGTCTACTTCCCTTCGCAGGTGGCACGATGGTAGATGCTCAGGCTGATGGAAAAGGTGTTCGAGCTGTACCAGCCAAGACTCGCTCAGTTATTTGCTTAGTCATTAATGCCTTCGACAAGAGTAGGCCATGACAGCACCCGGTCACGAGTATAACGCGAGAGTCAGCCATTGAACATTGATGTGTACCGGCTTGAAGATAATATAGACAGTTCTCCATAGCGTTGGGGAATCTTGCCCGCTTCCATCTTCGGCATCATCGTCAGTTACTGTAGTGAAATGATGCCAAAGGCTTACCAATTGTGAATAATAATAAAAAAATCACTCCCAACAACCATATTAGAGGGAAAGGAACGACCCTGCTCCCGATGCGACACAAAAATGTCAAACTGTAACTTTCTACGTCAAACAATCTGTGATAAAAGAACGTGATTAGGACATGGACGGACGGACAAATGGACGCGTGAGTGATTATAAAAAGGTTAAGTTTTTTTAATTTTTTTATTCACAATTAATTGGTGAACCCTTGACAACATCTCACCTGGTGGTAAGTGACTATGTTGCCGAAGATGGAAGCGGGCTTACCAAGATACCCCAACGCAATGGGGAACTGACTATCTTATCTTCACGTCGGATTTCACCAATGATATTAACATTAATATTTGGCGGCAAGACTTAGATAAGATGGTGGTAGCTAGTAGCTAGCCAGGCGGGCTTAGAAAATGCCCTACCACCAACCAAACCGAGTCTTACAATCGACCCCGCCGGGAAACGAACCCGCAACCTCCTGTGTAAAGCCAGTGAACTTTGCCTCTGAGCTACGGAGGCGGTTTTTAGGTCCGTTTGGTCCCCGTGAGGTGCGTAATCCAAAACAGGTTTTTAAAAAAAATCTCAGCAGCAGTGGATTTAGATTACCGTTGGACGATGTAGCAGCTCTCTACTCGTAGATCTTTTTGAATTTAGGTCACGCGCCGCAAACCGACTCCTATTTAAATTCAGCCAATGTATTCTCTGCACAGGAATTAGATCGATCGTTGTTTGGGTTTGTAGAAAAAAAAACCTTATCGGGCATAGCCAAAAGGGAGGGTTGTTTATGAATCTTACGGCTATGTATTACCTACTGATATTATACTGATCTACGTGTTTTGCCAGATTTCCGACAAAAATCTTTCTACATAGATATTAGTTAATAGGGATGACCAATGCTAGTCATCTGATTTACTTTTTATCATCTGACAAAAACGACATTTTGTTCTACAAAAAGTTTGAAATACCTAGGCGTGACGTCATTGTTTTGAAGCGTCATTTATGTAGACATTTTGTGATTTTGGTGAATTAAAAATCGAAGACTTGATGGAAAACAGAACGAGTAAGGTTTTCCGAAGTTTAAGTAGGAGGGCAATTTAGTGATCAAGAGTTCATAATTTATTTCTGATGCTGTCGTCACCCCCATTGTACATGAGTACCGTCTAGCTAGAACATCGCGTAATTAGTTTTTATGGTTTTGTACTCAAAGAGTACAAATGGGACCCTGTTACTAAGACTTCGCTGTCCGTCTGTCACCAGCCTGTATTTCATGAACCGTGATAGCTAGACAGTTGAAATTTTCGCAGATCATGTATTTTTGTTGCCGCTAAAACAACAAAATATACTAAAAATTTGAAAAATTGAAAAGATAAGGCGGTTCTCAAACTTTGTTATTTTGTTAGTAAAGCATTAAATTAGAAAATGTTTTTTTCTATTAAGGTATGATTTAAAAAAACCGCGATATATTGACTAAGTGGACAACCCTATGTGTTGTGTGTAGTTGATTTGGGAAATCCCCTATCGTAAATGTAAACGTCATTGAATGTTGCCAATATATTCACATATTCTATCAAAAAGTACGTTTTAAAATAAACAGAAAACTATAATGTGTACTCTTAACTATCAACCTTTAACGGAAACTACCTTAGTATTTTTAAAATTTTCTGTATTCTTGAAAAAAAAAACATATTCCAGAAAAATCCTGTTTTTTCCGCTTTTTGATCGTTTTTTTTCATGACAGGACAATAACTGTTTTTTTTGCAACACTGGCTGTAATTTACTTATTAAGTCTTCTTGAGCGTTCTTCAGAATTAGGCGGTATGACCATGGAGTCTTAGCCTTGTAGAAAAGATGACTCACATAAAACGTGACACTGTAGTCAAAAATCAATGTCCAATATTTTTTACTGTCGATCTCGATTTACATATGGAAATGTTCCATATACCTATGAGTGTTGTGACATGGAATCAATTTCACCGGTCATTTTATTACTCGGATAACATGTTTTTTTTTTGTTGGTGAAATTTAGCCTACATTAGTTACACCTACCCTACATCTATTATTAAACGCTATCGTCATTGTGATAAATGTTGGTGTTAGCTGAAAAACCTTTATTTTCAAAGAAGACAAAACCGGCCAAGTAAGAGTCGAACTAACACTCCGAGGTTTCCGTACCACCACACCTCTTCACACAACTACATAGCATAATGACAATGATACCTATTCACATTACGAACAAAAGACATAAACGCGAGCGACAAAAATATTTTTCTATTGTCATTCAGTTCGGACTTCGCCGATTTTTATTACTTGTCGTTGTACTTCAGTATTATTAATATAATCACACCAAGTTTCACGCTTGTATGTTTTACCGTTTTTACGATAGAGCTTAATCAAAAATACTACTAAATCATCATCATATCAGCCGAAAATCGTACACTGCTGGACAAAGGCCTGCCCCAAGGATTTCCACGACGACCAGTCCTGCGCTGCCCGCATTCATAGGCTTCCCGCGATCTTTACCAGGTCGTCGGTCCACCGAGTGGGAGGCCTGCCTACGCTACGTTTTCCGGTGCGCGGTCGCCTTACTTAAATAAATAAATAAATCATAAATATTTAAATACTTCTAATAATACTATTTTATGTTGTTTTAGCGCCAACAAAAATACACATTCTGTGAAAATTTCAACTGCCTACCTACCTATTACGGTTCATAAAATACAGCACGCTGACAGACAGACAGACGGACAGACAAACAGACAGATAGCGGAGGCTTAGTAATAGGGTCCCGTTGGCCACCCGTTGGGTGCACGGAACCCTAAAAAACATTCATCATTACAGCTCATATATGTCCCCACCGAGGGGCTCGAGCCTACCCTGAATCAGGGCGATTAGGCCTTAGTAAAAACATTATTCGTTCCAAATTCTGCAGGGCTTAAACAAAATGGTGGTTGAAACATTAAGGCGAGGTGTTGATTGGAACAGTTGTCTCTGTCTTTTTCTTTACGTGTAAACAGTAAAGAAAATAACCACACTTTTTCACCTTTTCAATGGTTTTTCATTTCAATAAAAAACTACAATGAAATTATAAAAAATAATAACATTACTCACTTTTTTATATCATAACAAATATTGTTGTTAATTAAAAAAATATATACTTCATAGTATTAGTCATAACTAGAGTTGAATATAACGGTGTAGGCTTATCTTAGGGATTTTTCTCTATCGAGCCACAACTGCTCAATGGTGTTTCTAATAGCTTTTAACTTTAAGGAACATCATCAACACTAAGGGTATTTTTTCAACCTTAGGTTTTCTATCGTTAAGGAGTAGTTGACGTCAAAAATAACGAAAATCTGTTTATTACCGCCTTAAGACAAAAAGTAATTGAAATTCATAGGGCACCGGCAATCCCTTGTGAAATGCAATTTAAACGTGGGTATGATTAGAGGAAGAATTTACGAAAAATTTTATGAAGAATTTTTTCGTTGTAAATGGGAGGTAACTGTCTGCTTTTTATAATAAGCGAAGGTAAATATCTTAAGCTTTAAGATGCTTGTCCACAGGCTGTATATATTTAATTCGCCTCCATGGCGTAATGGTTAAGTCTATTAGCTTCACATCAGGCGGAGTCTTACTTTGGAAGACTCAGTTTGGTTGGTGGAAAGACATTTCCTAAGCCCGCTACCACCATCATATCTAAGTGTTTCCGCCAAACATCAATGTTAACAGCAATAACGTGTTCCGGCTTGAAGATAAGATAGCCAGTTCCCCATTGCGTTGGGGAATCTTGGTAAGGTAAGCCCGCATCCATCTTCGGCATTATCGTTACTTATAAAGTATATCGTCGTATATAAAGGCCAAAAAAACAACTATTGAAATTTTTGTCTGTCTGTCTTTCTGTCTGTATGTTCGCGCATCACGCAAAAACTTCCAGGCCGATTTTAATGAAATTTTGTATGGTGGTTGCTTATAGCCCGGGTTAACATATAGTATACTATTTACCTTTTTTACCCGGAATATTCCAGAGTTCCCGTGGGAAAATTCAAAACCTCCACGCGGACAAATTCGCGGGCACAGCTTGTCGTAAATAAAATAAAAAAATTAGGATGAGCTAGAATGGAAATCTTGGCGGCCCTTCTCGAACAAACGACGACCTTCTTGACGTCTAGCGCTATACAGGGTGAGAAGGAGTATACCGACATATTTTAACCAAAGATTCTAGTACATATTTGGACAAAAAAAGTTATAAAAACATTACTGGATAAAGCCTAAATTTCGAGATATTCAGTAATACTTAAGTTCAAAAAAATTAAAAATCTCAAGGGTAACACCATAGTTAAAAGAAAGAATAGGTTATCTTCATACAATGGTACATCGCGCGATTTGTATGTGTGCGCGTCAGAAGGCACGCACGCACACTACAATAATAATAACGACTTCTTTCCTTCGTTCCTTTTACTAAAGAAGTTGTTCTTATTATTGTAGTGTGCGTGCGTGCCTACTGACGCATTACACATACAAACCGCGCCATGTACCATTGTATGAATATAACCTACAATTTTTTTTTCCTATGGTAACACGCCTTAATAATGCTACGTAACCACACACACGCACCCACTCGCGAAACGGTAGTGGTAATATCAAACTTACCTGACATCTGCCATAATTTTGAGTACGAATATGTATTTATTAAAAGTTGAGTTTAAACAGCAAAAAGTTTTCATTAGGTATTGAGAAAAATGCTCACGTAACGTAGGCAGGCCTCCCACGCGGTGGACCGACGACCTGGTAAAGATCGCGGGAAGCGGATGGATGTGGGCAGCGCAAGACCAGTCGTCGTGGAAATCCTTGGGGGAGGCCTTTGTCCAGCAGTGGACGTTTTTCGGCTGATATGATGATGATGATGACGATTGAGAGAAATAAATGTTATGTCTAATGTAGGTAGCGATTGCTGTGTAACAAATTATGACACAGCTAGTCACTTATACCTTTGCGTATGATTTCTTTAATCAAAAATAGTACTCAAAAGTTATCGACTTATCATTATTAGCTTGTGTCTTTAGTTTTACTTCTGTTCTCTATGTACCAACAAGAAATCCATGGTTAAAATCTGTTGGTATACTCCTTCCCACCCTGTATACAAGTAGTTATGACCAATATGACCATCGTCGCTAGACTACGTGAGATTTTAGAATAGAAACTATAGAACCAGTGTTATATTATTTTCCCCATCTCTAGCTTCTAGCTATACAGGATGTAAAAAAATCGTGTAGGACCCGTTAACAACTTTTCCCAAGGAACCCATAGTCAAATCTCAAAAAAAAATTTAGACCTTCCATACAAAAATGCACAAAATTAGTCGATCAGCTGATCGATTTGTATGAAGAGTTTTTTTGCGATTACAGCAAAGTTGTAGAACAAAAGTTGTTCAGTGTGATGATTGATGAGTAGAAGCCCCAGTTAACGGGGCCCACGCCAATTTTGTTACACCCTGTATAGCATGCTGATTTTAAGTCGCGGGCAGGGGTGAAATTGAAGTCGCTGATCATGCATAATATTTTAAAAGTACGGTTCTCATCAATGAAACGCTTCCTACCCAGTAGTACCACTGAACTGTACCACACCGGTGGTTCTAGTGGGAAATGTCATTCTCTTTAGTACCACTTACCATATTTTTAGGGTTCCGTAGCCAAATGGCAAAAAACGGGACTCTTATGGATTCGTCATGTCTGGCTGTCTGTCCGTCCGTATGTCACAGCCACTTTTTTCCGAAACTGTAAGAACTATACTGTTGAAAACTTGGTAAGTAGATGTATTCTGTGAACCGCGTTAAGATTTTCACACAAAGATAATAAAAAAAAAACAATAAATTTTTGGGGTTCCCCATACTTAGAACTGAAACTCAACAATTTTTTTTTATTAAACCCATACGTGTGGGGTATTTATGGATAGGTCTTCAAAAATGATATTGAGGTTTCTAATAATTTTTTTCTAAACTGAATAATTTGCGCGAGAGACACTTCCAAAGTGGTAAAATGTGTCCCCCCCCAGTAACTTCTAAAATAAGAGAATGATAAAACTAAAAAAAATATATGATGTACATTACCATGCACTTCCTCTGAAAATTGGTTTGAACGAGATCTAGTAAGTAATTTTTTAAAATCGTGAAGAAACTAGCGCCATCTAGTGTAATGATAAGGAACCCTATGTGTGCAGTTCTGACTCGCACTTGGCCGGTTTTTTTAAATCTTAGTAGTACAAATAAGAGTGCTTGTTCCTAATAGTACTACTGTCAATGCATTTAAATAAAAAAGTAATAGATATCACAATACTTTATTAAAAAAAAAACTAACTTGACGCATGTTAAATAAAAAACAAAAACTTAACTTTTGACGGATGTCTGAAGAACTTTTCCAAAGCTACCTTTAAACTCAGAGCAATTAAAAGTTGACTAATCAGCTAATCTATGAGTCTCCCCCTCCGGGACAGGAGGTCGTACCAATCAAAATGGCACTTAGTTTGCACATCACGATTTTGAGAAGCTTGTGAATGCACAGTTGGATTATGAAGGATTACGACAACTCATCAAAAGCCATAAATTCTCATTAAAACTAGAGAAGCTCCCGATACCAGGTAGTGATTTAATGATGTATAATGAATGAGGTATCGCTTTCAAAAGCTTGATATATCTCCCTTTTGCTCTCAACAAGTAGGCACACACTGTTGTACTACATGTATAAGAAATCAAATTTATTTTGTTTGCCTGTATAAGAGCGTTCCTAAGAGCGTCGGTGGCGTAACGGGAGTGGTTCGTTAGTGGTTCGAATCCTGCCACGTACCAATGTGTTTTCGAATTTCGATTTCATATGTACGTTTATCCGACGCTCTTACGGTGAAGGAAAACATCGTGAGGAACCTACACACGCCTGCGCAGAAACTCGAAGGTTGGTGAAGGTGAACGTGGTCGACTAAGGCCCGATCGGCCTAATTCAGGGTAGGCTCGAGCCTTTCGGTGGGGACGTAATATGAGCTGATGATGTATAGATTTCTTAGGGAAAAGTGTTCAGTTTCTTTATTAGATAGTGAGTATTTAATGCTACACTATGCCTGGCGTTTGTGGACTATGAGAAAGCCTATGATTCGGTCAAAACCTGGACTGTGCTACAGTCTTTCCAGCGGTGCAAAGTGTACCCTCATGTCGGTTCGCCTCCAGGAGTAGAATTCAAACCTATCCGGCTGCTGCGAGGGGTTGAGAAAGAGAGACGTTATAACTCCGAAACTGTTCAGCACCGCCTAGCTTCTAGACTGGGGTGGACTTGGCGTCAACATCAACGGTGAGGAAATCATCCACCTTCGATTCGCTGACAGTATTGTGGTCATAGCTGAGACTGTAGAAGACCTAGGTACACTGCACGATGGTCTCAGTAGAGCCTCTTAACAAGTGGGTCTTAAAGTGAACATGGATAAGACAAAAATAATGTTAAATGTCCGTGTTGCATCTACTCCTCTGAAGGTTGGATACTCTACACTCGGAGTTTTTGACGTAGATGTATACCTGGGACTGGAACAACCAATCCAGTTAGGTAGGTCCAACTTTGAGAAGTTTTTGAATGAACAAATGAAAGGTTTGTTTAAACTGTTTATCTTTAAGGTTAAGCCCTCGGCATCATCTTAGCTGATGGAACGTTGAAGCGTTGAAGTTATCAAGATTCCTCGACATAATGGGGAGCTGGCTATCCTATCTACAAGTCGGAACACATCGATGCTGTTTATATTGATGTTGGCGGCAAGACTTAGATAAGATAGTCGTAGCTAGCCAGGTAGGCTTAGAAAATGCCCTTCCATCAACTAAACCCAAATAGTCTTACAAAGTTAAACGCCACCGGGAATCAAACCCTGATGTGAAGCTGACTAACTAGACTAACCATTACGCTACTGAGTCGGATAAAAACTTCCTACCCACGTTACTCCCTGGTCTTTATAAATATAAGTGAGAATAATCACCATTTCCTTAACTCATATTACTCAGACTTAAAATCCATCTACCTACATTGTAGCTTTAACTTTATGATCAAGACTGGTCCGTATTCAGTTTATTATTATAGGACCACGTTTCAACTTCTAATTAGCGATTGGTACCTAATCTTAAAATGACATCTCAGCTACCTAAGTCTATCGAGGACCTTTAATTGGGACGAGTTACCTATGTGATTAGCATATCTTTAACCGGCTCAGTGCATTTTAAGAACCCATGGTGTAGAGTCCTGAAGTCTTTACCTTTTTTTATTACACAATTGATAAGCCCATAGTATATGGTAAGTGACGATAATGATGAATATGGAAGCGGGCTTATTAAGATTCCCCAAAGCAAGGAAACTGGCTATCTTGACTTCAAGCCGGAATACATCAATGATGTTTGACGGCAAGACTTAGATAAGATGGTGGTAGCTAGCCAGGGGCGCTAGGAAAATGCCCTACCACCAACCAAACCGAGTCTTACTAAGTTGACTCTGCCGGAAATCGAACAAAAAAACCGTACACATCGACTTCCCAAGATACCTGCGATATTCGATACGCGTAATTGATGGCAAAATAATGGGTTATTTCGATTCCTTCGGGAACTCCCCGATTTTCCGGAATCAAGAGTATATTTTCGTAGCTTTAATCAATTACTCAGGTGTTAACATATCGAATACCTACACCAAATCTAATATTGAAAGTTTCATCTTAATACATTGAACCATTTCAGAAATACAATGTTCTTCCTTTCGTTTTAAACAAAATAAGGTTTTTATGTTTTAGCACACTCCTGACACTTCATACAACGGGCGCGAAATGACATTTCTAAAAACAAATGACGAAACAAATGAAATCATGGCGAATTTTTATACGTTCGAGAACCAAACTTAAACCAATATGTATCAATCTGGGTAACGAGGGGGTGAGGTCGGAATCTAGAGAGCGGCAGGGAGTGCCCATACTGAATGTTAGTACACCTACTAATATATATATATATATACTTTGGTTTTAGCATGCCCAAGATACCTGTAATATTCGACACGACTAATTGGAGGAAAAATAATGAGTTATTTCGATTCCTTCGAGAAACACCCCGATTTGTCGGGATCAAAAGTATATTTTCGTAACTATGATCAATTTATCAGTCTATTCAATATCCAGTCTACATTTGTGAAAAATTTCGATGGATGGACTGAATGAGGGTTTTTGCATAACCCCGTTATACGCGAGTTTCACATAACTCTAAATTGTCTGGAACGAATCCCTCGCGTAAAGCGGGGTATTACTATATTAGAGCTTTTTTAAATATAGTTCGCGAAATTGGTGGGGCACATAGCTCGTAGAACGGATAGCCGTTGGGGCAGCAAAGTTATCGACCATTACATCAGCTCATATATACCGAGGGGCTCGAGCCTACCTTGAATTAGGGCGATCGGGCCTTAGTGGACCACGCGGGCCCATTGCGGGTTGGTCAACTTCACACACAACCTTCGAGTTTCTTCGCAGGTGTGTCCAGGTTTCCTCACGATGTTTTCATTCACCGTAAGAGCGTCGGATAAACGTACATATGAAATTGAAATTCGAAAACACATTGGTACGTGGCAGGATTCGAACCACGGCCTCCCGGACACAGGAGGTAGTGGCGGTAACTGTTATGCCACCGACGCTCTTAAGCGCTCTTCCGGGAAAAGTGCCTATAGACTCTCAAACTTAGTTGGTTCATTGACGTTTGAAAAAAGTACACGAAAACTCTTGCGATCTCTGTCAAACTATACCATAATGCTGTGGAGGGACTGATCATATTTATCGTTTATTTGAGTAATTCCATAGATTTTTTTCCAAAATAAATGTTTCTAAACTTTTTATTGTCAGATTTCATACAAACTTTTTAAAAAATCGAGATATTTGCAAAAAAATGGAACTCAAATTAACATAGATATGAAAAGAGTACTTATGGCGAGGCGCATAAATTGAATTGCAAAGCGGACGTATTGAAAATTCGAATCGGACATAAATTCTCACTCTTTATCCTTGCGAGTTACTTGTGACAGATGCGAGGACAGGGATGCACTAAGAACTATATTTCATCATCATCTTATCAGCCGAAGGACGTGCACTGCTGGACATACGCCTCCCTCAAGGATTTGCACGACGACCGGTTCTGAGCTAGATCATTAGTCCACCGAGTAGGAGGCCTGCCTAAGATACATTTTCCGGTCCGCGGTCGCCACTCTTACGGTGAAGGAACGAAGAAACTCGAAGGTTTTGTGTGAAGTTGACCAACCCGCACTGGGCCCGCGTGGTCGACTAAGACCCGATCGCCCTAATTCAGGGTAGGCTCGAGGCCCTCGGTGGGGACGTATATGAGCCGATAAGAAGAAGGCACTTTCCTCGCTTAAACGCTTGCAAGCCGCTTGCAGCCCGCGCGCCTCTCACCTTTGTAAACAGTTTTAGGAACGGTGCGTTTCTACTCGAAGAGAGCAAAGGGAGATATCTCCGCCAGGCGAGGTGGTATGCCTGGGGTCCGGCCGTGGACCAATCGTTGATGATTGGTATCTGTATATATACTCAGCGCTGAAGAAATTTTCATAGCGCGTTCAAGATGTAGTATTTCTTTTGTTCTCTCGTCGCTTGTGCTAAGGTTCAGTAGCGGGTTACTGCAGTTGCCGCCACACAGTCAATACAGCTCGCGCTAACCTTTATTACTGATTGGATGATGCGAGTGGTTACTGCGTCGTTCTAACCGAATTGTAGGTACCTTTACGTCCTACTTACACCCAAAGTTCGCTACTGCGACGCGCCTTGTGACCAACTTCAGAGCCGAAATAAAGTTTGGCGCTAAAAACCATGTCAACGCGGGTGAAGCCGCGGGCAAAAGCTAGTGTGAATAGAAACTAGAGAAAAGCTCGTGTTTTGTAGCGCCAGCCAAATGATTGGCCATTAAAGGCTTTAAGATGACTGAATCCGAGTAGGTTGATACGTGTTAAAATAATATCGAACGTAAGTCTATTCATTTTAAGTTCAAATCAATGCGGGCTTCGTCGCGGCTGTTACGTTGAAATCGAACGCTCAATTCTCGATTTTTGCATGTTTCACACTTTCAAATAAGTTAAAAAAAAGTGTTGAATTAAAATGAAAGGTCTTAAAGTCACCGATTTTTGTGTGTTGGTTTCATTCAACATTAACTATTTGTTTTTGAGAAATTTTGCAAATAATGGCAAAAACAGTGTATATTTTTTACATAAAAGGTGACAAAAATTTTAAAATTGTATTCAATTAAATCGATTTTTCATCACTTTAAATATATTATATATTTTTTTCAAAGTGACAGCTTCACACAGTCTTTCAATAATTTGAATAGGGATGACGAATGTTAGTCATCTGATTAACTTTTTGTCATCTGTCAAAAACGACATTTTGTTCTAAAAAAAAATTAAAATACCTAGGCGTGACGTCATAGTTTAGCAGCGTCATTTATGTACTCATTTTGTGATTTTTGAAGACTTGATGGAAAACAAAACCAGTAAGGTTTTCCGAAGTTTAAGTAAGAGGGCAATTTAGTGATCAAGGGTTCATAATTTACTTCTGATGCTGTCGTCATCCCTATTGAATATGGTCTTTTAACCCATCTTAAGGCCTGAAGGGTTCGTGGTCCCACCGATGTGACCTACCGTTGGGACCACGGTTTTGTCGATAATACTTGCGGTGCTACTAGATTAGGGCGATTATTAAACCGCCTCCGTAGTCAATTCGCTTCACACCATGAGATCGCGGGTTCGATTCGGGGTCAACTTTGTACGACTCGGTTTGGTTGATGGTAGGGCGTTTTTCATAGCCTGCCTAGTTAGCTACCACCATCTTATCTAAGTCTCACCGCCAAACATAAGTTCCGGCTTGAAGATAAGATAGCCAGATCTCCATTGTTTTGGGAAATCTTGATAAGCCCGCTTCCATCCTCGGCATCATCGTCATTTACCATCAGTTGAGATGATGCTAAGGGCTTCTTAATTGTGGATTTAAAAAAAAGGTTAATTGAATTGTGTAGTAGTAATATTTAATGTCTGCATTTAATTAATGAAATTAAGCAATTCAAATATTTTGCTTATTAACTTACTTAATCTAAATCGCTCGGACACTAATGACACCACATTAAGACATTGCATCCGTGCAAAGCCGAGCTGGGTGGCTAGCAATATTGTATAATCTTGTGTGCGTCTGTTAGTAATCGTTTACCTTCTAAATGACTCGACCGATACCGATGAAACTTTGGTGTGTTGCTGCACGCACGCCCGAGAAGGTTCACAATAAAAACCCCGCTAGTGACTTGCCCGAAAAAATGGATAATTATTTTTTTAATGAATAAATTGGGATTTACAAAAAAACTATATTTTAGCAGGCGAGGCCGCGGGAGAATCTAGTGAGTTTAATTTTTTTTGGCCTTGTAACAAGCCCAATTGCTAATATAGACCAAGTTAAGAAGAGAGTTAAGGTGGAAACGTATAGAGAAATGAAGGAGATAGTGTGGGAGAGAGAGACCTGGAAAGAGCTACACCGACAAGAGCACGACACTTAAATTATGATGATGATGATGAACAAGTCCAAAAAAATAAACTGGATGGATGCATACTTACTTGGTAAAACAACTGGTATTCGGTGTCCGTCAGTCGTAAGGCCACCTCTTCAGGGAAGTGGAGTAGGGTTCGCAAAGACGCTAACTCCTCGAAACTGCTGGACTCCGCGTATGCCGACCCTGCAAAACAATACAGGATGTTACAAAATCGGTGTAAGGCGTTTTAACTGGGATGAGTAGAAGCTTATGCTAACGCCCCCCCCTCTATAAGGGGGGGGCGAGGGGCGTCGCTACTATAGGCTTTTAAAGATACAGGGGGTTATAATTGTTCTGTAATTAACAGGATATGAGGAGTGATGTAGATTTCCTTGAATTCTATTTTAATACACAGAAGTAAAGAAAAAAAAAATAATGCCCCTTTTTTTCTAGTTGTAACTGCTTCTGATGATTCTTTTCCCTCTCTCTCTTATCGTTTGGCACGAATAACCGTTCTATCTAAGTAACGGTAACGTGTAGGGCATTTAGATTTACACTTCCTACAGCCCGTGTGTGAAAAGCAACCATCATACACTGCTAAGAATCAATTATGCAACTAACATGGTGGCATGTTTCCTTCGCCGTTACATTAATTGGCAAGAAAATGTACGTGAATTTAGAAATCTCATTAGTATGTTGGCAGTCCGGATTCGAACCCGGGACCTCTGGTTATAGGAGGACCGAGTCGTTACCTTTGAGCTACCAACGTTTTTCCGAGTTTTGATTTGCCTAAAGTAAGTTGGTCAGTGTTATAAGAAGGACACACAAAGTTACAGCACTTTAACTTTAATTAAGGAAGGAATTTATCTGAAATGCTTCGTTCCGATAACTTTTGCGCAAGTACCGACGAGGTTACGCGGTAGCACAACATACAGGGGGTAGTAAAGTCAAGGAACCGTTAACTGGGGCTTCTCATTATATTGAACAACTCTCCCCAGGAACTATCCACAAATTATAACCAATTCTAAAGAAAAATTGGAGCCTCCATACATTGGTCAAACAGCTGATGGATTTGTATGGTTACGTTTAGTTTTTTTCTTTTAAACTAACTACGAGTCTCTTGAGGAAAGTTATTCAGATGCTAGGTAGACGCCCCAGTTAACGGGTTTCACATCAGTTTGGTCACTTCCCGTTTTAAAGGATGTAACAAAACTCACCATATGAAAAATTAATAGTTAAGAGAGAGACAGAGAGAAAGCAAATCAAAAGAAATGGTTGTATCTCTCTTATAAAATTATAAGATCAACAATTTGTATGGATTATTTATTTTATCTTGTGGCAAAAGCGTCGGTGGCTCAACCGGTAACGACTCGGTCCTCCTAACCAGAGGTGCCGGGTTCAAATCCGGACGGCCAATGTACCAATGAGTTTTTTTTTTATCAGGAGGTAATCTTCAAAACTACTCATCCGATTCAAAAAGAATATTTCACCTCTAGTTAGAACAGAATTTCATAATGGCCATAGGCCGAAAGAACTAGAAAAAGAAAAGTTATTCAAAGACACTATATTATATCCTCAATATATAACAGTGGATCGATTTATATGAAAAAAATGTTTAGAATGATAAGTGTTCTCCATATACAGTGTTTAACCGATTTTGATTCCCCCTATACAAACTTAGTGGGGGACTGCTTCAGTGGACACTGCAAAAGTAAGAATTATTCAAGCTTAAATTGAAAACTTGAATGTCGCAACCACGAGCACATTGGACTCGACAAAATGACGTGTAAAATTTAAAATTGAATTCGTCTTATTCAATTTAACTGGCATAACTTTAACGGTTGCAAAATTCAATCTATGAAAAAAGATTGCACTTAAGTAATCTTTATCGTATCATCATCATATCAGCTCATATACGTCCTCACCGAGGGGTTTGAACCTACCCTGAATTAGGGCGATCGGGCCTTAGTCGACCACTCGGGCCCAGTGCGGGTTGGTCGACTTCACACATAACCTTCGAGTTTCTTCGAAGGTGTGTGCACGTTTCCTCACGATGTTTTCCTTCACCGATAAAGCAATTGGTGAATATGCACGTAAGTTTCGAAAAACTCATTGGTACATTGGCCGTCCGGATTTGAACCCGGCACCTCTTGTTATAAGGACCGAGTCAAAGTATGTATAAATATAAGTACTAACATACAGTATGGACATTCTCTGCCGCTCTCTAGATTGATACAGATTGGTTACTGTTTGGTTGTCGAACGTATAGGATTTCGCCGCCATTTTGTTTGTTCCGTCATTTGTTTTTTGAAATATCATTTCTGGCCCGTTGTAAAAACGGGTGGGGCTGTGACGGGGCACACGGCCGTTGGTTTTAACGTGAATACGTCTCATAACGGGTAATATGTAGTTTCTATATAAAATATTATTATTATTAATATTATTATCTGCGTAATTTCAACCGTCCCAGCTGCAGATGTACTGGCACCGTCGTTGATCCGCTCGGCCGCATTCATTACTTTACGTTGCCGGCACTGCTTGACTCGATCATATGGTGTTTTATTGGTACCATTCGATTGCTGTTGAGATGCCCTTTCCAACCGTATACGATCTCTGTATTTCGATTTGGCTTTTCGACGCGTATAGGCCGGCATTATATATTTTTTGATATTATTTTTTTATTTAAACACCTTATTATAATCACAGTTACTATTTTACACTAATGTTTTATATATAATCGATAGATTTTGACGAGAGCTGACGATTAAAACTTGAATGAACGTCGTAGCTTCACCGAGTCGAAAGTTATACTAAATGGAAATCTCGATACGCAGCAAAATGACCTTCAAAATGGCGGGGCTGCCCCCTCCCCCGCGCGCGATGTGTTACAGTCCTTACTTAGCGTAATAAATTCTTTGATTCTTTAGCTATCAAGTGGTGTAAACGAAATTTGGATGGAGATGATAGATATCTAGTTACAACACTAAACTGTATCCCCCGATTTTGTTATCATTCGTTTTTTTGGATTGCATCCCTATGGAGGTAATTTCAAAGACGTATTCACGTCAAAAGTGTCCAGGGTGTGACCGAGTCGTTACCGGTTGAGCCACCGACGCTTTTTATCGTGTCAGTCGAAAGAAATTCACTGTTGAACAAAGACTTCCCACAAGGGTTTCCGCAACGGCCAGGCCTGCGCTCTGTATGTCGTTTACTAGTTCTCCTATGGACCTTCTCCTTGCTTTTCAAGCGACTTCCAAAAAGGAGGAGGTTCTCAATTCGTCTGTATGTTTTTTTGAAGTGAAAACTTCTTTAGCGGCGTTGTGCACTTTTTTTGTAATGGGTAAAAAATGTTAAACTCGCGTCAGGACACGTGACCTGATCGAAAATTCGTAAGACGGATGGTTCAAGTTTTCACTTCTGCCGGCACTCCCGGAGTGCAACCCGGATTTTTTTTATGTGTATTACCTCAGAACTTTTGACTGGGTGAACCAATTTTTATGATTCTTTTTAAAGTGAAAACTTCTTTAGCGGCGTTGTGCACTTTTTTTGTAATAGGTAAAAAATGTTAAACTCGCGTCAGGACACGTGACCTGATCGAAAATTCGTAAGACGGATGGAGTAGTGAAAACTTCTTTAGCGGCGTTGTGCACTTGTTTTGTAATGGGTAAAAATGTTAAACTCGCGTCAGGACACGTGACCTGATCGAAAATTCGTAAGACGGATGGAGTTGATTTTTCTGAGATATAAACTTTTAATGTAATATAAATTGTCATGTTTGTGTACGATAGCGCGATAAATAAATATTGTATTCTACCACTTATATGATAGTACTTTTATACTGATAATCAAAGCAATCCGTGCAAAATTATTCCCTAACCATTCCAAAATATCAAAAATGCACAACGTTAATATTCAAGTTTTGACTTCTGCCGGCACTCCTTTCTGCCACTATGCGTCTGAACCTCCCGGAGTGCAACCATTTTTTTATTTGAAAGCTAATGCTTCTCGTGTGGTCCCATATAAATTTTATCAAAATCGGTGTAGTACTTTATTGGAAAATTAACAAAAACCAAAAATAATAATGCAAATATGTACTAAATTGTTGAGATGGAAGTCGGTTTTTTAACGTGTTTAGCGTTTTCAATTATATTTTAACAGTTAAGTAGGCAATTTTAATTCACCGTGCTTCCGAATGGAATATTTAACGAATCTAAATTCAAGCTATGATTATTATAATAATTCTTAAGCACTAGCTTTCACATAAAAAAGGAATCATAAAAATCGATTCCCCCAGTCAAAATTCTGAGGTAATACACATAAAAAAAGTACAGTCGAAATGAGAACCTCCTCCTCTTTGGAAGTCGGTTGAAAAAGGACCCTATGTTTCTTGTTCTCCGCCCTTTAGGTTTCAGCAAAATTGGTTGAGTAGTTTTAGCGTGAAAGATTAACAAACGGACAAATAGATTAACACACTTTTATATAACGATACTTATTAAGGATCGACTACTGGTTTCGGAGTTACATGAAAAAAAGAACCGGCCAAGCGCGAGTCTGGCTAGCACCACAGATTACTAAATAGTTACTTTGCCAGCACTCAGACGGTTCCGTATCTCTCTACACAACTACATAGTATAATGAGAATGATGCCTATTCACATTAGAAACAAAAGAAATCAACGGACATTCGGACTCCTTAGCGCGAGAACGAGTCACACTTGGCCGATTTTTATTATTTGTTGTTTTATTTCAGTACTATAACTATAATAGTACCAAGTTTAACGCTTTTATGTATTACCGTTTTAACGATAGAGCTACATCAAAAATACTTCTATAGACCTATAAAATAAAAACTCTGATTTTGATTCTAAAAAACCCGTTTTTGTATGGAGACCCCCTTATTTTTTTAACTTTTTTGAATTTTTTGTATTTCCTGTGAACACATTCTGTGAATATTTCAACTGCCTACCCATACGGTTCATTAAAATACAGTCCGCTGACAGACAGACACACTGATAAAAATTTTTACTTGATTCAAGAATTTTCTCGAGTCAAGAGAATACATTCTTGAGCCAAAAATTAATTCTCGACTCGAGAACATCATTTTCTTCAAAATGGTATTTTTGGTTCAAGATTTTCTTCCTTGAATCAAGTGAAATTTTTTATCAGTGCAGAAGAACAGACGGGCAGACGGACAAACGGACAGATAGACAGACAGCGGAGACTTAGTAATAGGGTCCAATTGGTCACCCGTTGCGTGTGCGGAACCCTAAAAAAGTTAACAAACCCTTATGGTTCCACATGAAAACATTACATCAATATTGTGGTATAATGTTGGGTATTCTGTTCAATTTTTAAATAAGGCGCAATTTTTGTGTCGCGAAATTGCTGTTCGGTATTTTTTTATGAATTTTTCGAGCATTTTCCAAAGTGCTCATAACGGTTAGGGAACATTTTGGCATTGGAGCGTAGCCTTTGAAAATCTTTTGGCACACGATTGAAGGAATATTTTTCGTTAAGGAATGCAAATGTTTTTTTTTCTTTTTAATATAAAATATAATGTACTAGTATTTATGTGTGTGTTTGCAGTGACAAATAAAAGTGTTGTCTATCTATCTCATAGTCATCATCATCATCATATCAGTCGAAGGACGTCCACTGCTGGACATAGGCCTCCCCCTAGGATTTCCACGACGACCGGTTCTGTGCTACCCGCATCCAGCGGCTTCCCGCGACCTTCACCAGATCATCGGCCCACCGAGTGGGAGGTCTGCCTACACTATGCTTTCCGGTGATAGGTCGCCACTCGAGAACTTTACTACCCCAACGGCCATCTGTTCTACGAGCAATGTGCCCTGCCCACTGCCACTTAAGTTTAGCAATTCTGAGAACTATGTCGGTTACTTTGGTTCTCCTACGAATCTTAATTTTTAATAAATATGTAATTGGTAACATGAAATAAATAATCTAATCTAATCTATGTACGTAAGTTAAGAAAAACTTATTGGTACATTCAATTGGCCGTTCGTATTTGAACCCAGGACCTCTGGTTAGGAGGACCGAGTCGTTACCGATTAAGCCACCGACGCTTTTGACATCACTTAATAACATCATATCATCATCATCAGCCGAAAAACGTCCACTGCTGGACAAAGGCCTCGCCTAAGGATTTCCACGACGACTGGTCCTGCACTGCCCGCTGATGGATACGGCTTCCCGCGATCTTCACCAGGTTGTCGGTCCACCGCTTGGGAGGCCAGCCTACGCTACGTTTTCCGGTGCGCGGTCGCCACTCGAGAACTTTACTACCCCAACGGCCATCTGTTCTACGAGCTATGTGCCCTGCTGACAGCCACTTCACTTTAGCAATTCTGTGAGCTATGTCGGTTTCTGATTCGAACACGAAGATAAACTACCAGCATAACACGCTCCATTGCCATTTGGGTGACCTTGAGCCTTCTTATGAGGCCCATAATAGTAAGCGACTATGTTTTAGTTCTGTAAGTCATCACTGGCAACACACACTGGTCAAAAACCTTAGTCTTGAGATACTGCGGTCTTTGGGACGTGCAAATATTGCGAAGCTTTCGGAACGCTGCCCAGCCGAGTTGGATTCGTCGATTGATCTCTTTCTCAAAGTTGGACCTACCTAACTGAACCAGGTACAAATATTCGGCAACAACTTGACGTAACACTTTCGAACCAGTGTTTTTTTTATCCACTATAGGGATGACGAATGTTAGTTATCTGATTTACTTTTTATCATCTGTCAAAAACAAAATTTAGTTCTAAAAATGTTTTGAAATACCTAGGCGTGACGTCATAGTTTTTCAGCGTCATTTATGTAGTCATTTTGTGGTTTTGGTGAATTAAAAATCGAAGACTTGATGGAAAACAAAACGAGTAAGGTTTTCCGAAGTTTAAGTAGGAGGGACTTTAATGATTAAGAGTTCATAACTTATTTCTGATGCTGTCCCCGAATCGAACCCGCGACCTAGGGAATGGACTAGCCATTACGCCACGGAGGCGGTTAAGATATCCTTAGGAAACATATCTACAATAAAGGGTTCGCTGTCTGTCTGAGAAATTTTTTTTTTTTGCTTTTGTTGATGTCTTTTGATTGAAATGATTATGTATGGGGACCGGTCGTAGTGGAAAATACTTAGGGGAGGCTTTTGTCCAGCAGTGGACGTTTTTTGGCTGATATGATGATGATGATGATGATCATGTATCACTGTTGTACTCGTGTGAAGAGGTGTGGTGGTACGGTACGTTATCACTTCAAAAACATACAGTCGAATTGTAAAACCTTTATAGAAGTGGGTTGGAAATCCGGCCAAGTGCAAGTCGGAATCTCGCATCGAGGAGTCCGACTCGCTCTTGGCCGGTTTTTCAACCGACTTCTATAAAGGTTTTACAATTCGACTGTATGTTTTTGAAGTGATTACGTACCGTACCACCACACCTCTCGTTTTTGAAGTGAAAACTTCTTCAGGCGCGTTGGGCATATTTTGGGATGGAAAAAAAACTATTGAACTCGTGACATTGTAATGTAACCGCCACATTACCAGGAACACTCGCAGGGTCAAAACTTATAAAGCTGTAAAAAGTTTTCACTTTTGTCGGCACTCCTGTAGTGGTTAGGTTTTTTTGTGTGATTTTCATTATAATTTTTTTTATTCGATGTGTATGCTTTCGAGTCACGATTAGTCCCGTATAAATTTTTTCAATATCGGTGTAGTACTTTAACATAGAACAAAAAATAATAATGCAAAATTGTACTGAGTTGTTGCGATGGAAGTCGGTTTCTACGAGTTAAGCTTTTTTACCCGACTGCGACAGAAGGAGGGTTATGTTTTTCGAGTGTATGTATGTATATTTCTTTGGCACGCTCTGTAGCCTAAACGGCTTGATGGATTTTGGAGTGCGAGTTGTCATTAGATTGGTGTTAATCCCGTGAGTGACATAAGATTCGTTTTTACCCGACTGGCCGAAAAAGCAAGTTTTTGTACCTTAGGGTTTTAAATTTATAAATAATTCTTAAAATTGTTCTTATTCTTATCGTGGGGCACAATTAACCGTGTTATCCAAGGGATAGACGGCGGTCGCCTGGTGTTGCACTTAGCATCACCCGCGGTCACGAGTAGGGCATTTATATTTACACCTACGGACGTGTGCAACGCGATCTTCATACACATCTGGAATCCCGCAGATTTCCTCACGATGTATTCCTTCACAGTTAAAGCAATCGGTAAATATATGTACGTAAGTTTCGAAAAACTCATTGGTACATTGGCCGTTGAACCCGTGACTTCTGTTTAGGAGGACTGAGTCGTTACAGGTTGACCCACCAACGTTTTTTTTTCAATGTTATTTAAATGGTGCTGTAAAAAAATCTGTCGTAGCTCAGAGTACCTTGGGTGGTACTCAGGTATTCGTGGTAACGCAGGCCAACTGAACACATTTATGATCATTACCAGGATGGGTTTAACTGATTGTAACTGAGAGGCAAGTTTACCGTTAGTGCTGGTAGCTATCACTAGATTGCAGTTGGTGTCATAGGCCATATAATAGGTGGTGGGTGACATTGGGGGCTAGACCTTCAACCTCCAATAATTTGATTTTGTCCCCCATGTGTGGAGTATTCCCAGTACAGAGGTTCCCGTGAACACTTCATACAACGGACCAGAAATGACATTTCAAAAAAGGAATGACGGAACAAACAAAATGGCGGCGAAATCCTGTATACGTTCGACAACCAAATCTGTATCAATCTAGGTGACGAGGGGGTGAGGTCGCAATATAGAGAGCGGCAGGGAGTGTCCAAACTATGTTAGTACTAATATATATACTTTGCCTTAAGGTAGGGTTGCCAAGCGTCCTGTTTTCCCAGGACGTGTCCTGCTTTTGGGGTGTATTGGATAGTTTTTAAGTAGTGTCCTGGGTTTTGGGTGAATTGTCTGATTTGAGAATCTAGTATATTTATACCCATTACAGGTGCGATAGACATTGAAGAGCATCAAAAAGGCCACACACAAGATTACAGTCTCAGGAACAAAGCCTTAGACACTTTCTCTAAGAAATTGTCGATGGATGAGAAAACAATACCTACCTAGCTTTTGAAGTGGCTGCAGCTTAATTTTCGCTATTAGTTGAGTTTCATTGATCCTATATTCATTGCGTTATTGCTATTTACTATTGTTCTTATATTGCGTCCTGTTTTTAAACAGAAATGTCCTGGTATTCCGAATTTGGGGATGGCAACCCTACCTTAAGGCAACATTCCTACGCTGAAACGCTATAGATATTCTTTGCACCAGTACAGATGCGTAGCGTGAGTCATACCCTATATTTCTAAGTCAGCGCCTTAATTTCTCCTATGAAACTTACCCCAGGCCGTTTTAACTGCGAGGGGAAATTCGATATGAAGAATCATCATATCAGCTCATATACGTCCCCACCGAGAGTCTCGGGCCTACCCTGAAATTAAGGCGATCGGGCCTTAGTCGACCACACGGGCCCAGTGCGGGTTGGTCGACTTCACACACAACTTTTTACGCAGGCGTGTGCAGGTTTCCTCACGATGTTTTCCTTCATCGTAAGAGCGTCGGATAAACGTACAACATCATATCAGCCGAAGGACGTAGGCCTCCTCCAAGGATTTCCACGACGACCGGTTCTGCGCTGCCCGCATCCAGCGGCTTCCCACGACCTTTACCAGGTCATCGGTCCACCGAGTGGAAGGCCTACCGTGCGCGGTCACCGTTAGAGAACTTCACTGCTCCAACGGCCATCTCTTCTACGAGCTATGTGCCCCGCCCACTGCCACTAGCAATTCTGAGAGCTATGTCGGTTACTTTGTTTCTCCTTCGGATCTTCTCGTTTCTGATTCGATCACGCAGAGAAACTCCGAGCATAGCTCGCTCCGTGGCGCTTTGGGTGACCTTGAGACATCTTAAGAGGCCCATAGTAAGCGACCATGTCACAGTTCCGTATGTCATCACTAGCAACACGCACTGGTCGAAGTATGTTTTATTAGAAACGCACATATGATTTCGAAATTCGAAAACACATTGGTACGTGGCAGGATTTGAACCATGACCTCCCGGACAGGAGGCAGCGGCCCTTGCCATTACGCCACCGACGCACAGAGGAGTATTCGACCTTAAAATCCATACAAAATAATTTCTGTCTGTTATTTTATTGGATTTTTTTCCCAAAATAGCGACAAACTAACATGATACAATGTTACAAATAATAGAAAAATTCAACAAATCATCCTTAATCAGTCACAACTTGACATACTGAGTTATATTTTTTTGAGTTTCATTAAAATACCTACAAGATTTAAACTGTCCTAAAAATGGTGGCAAGATGGGTGTTGTATTTTTATTTTTATCTTCTCATAAATCGTAAAGTTTCCATTATCAACTTCAAAACGAGTTTATATTGGCATACTTTATAAACACAATACCGTATTTTTTTTCCATTACGATACAAGTTAAACCAAAGAGATAATATCACTCAAGAAGTTCCATATCTTTTTTTTTATTGGAACACAAACATGCGGTTCGCGCCATTTTTACAGCAATAATTTAAAAGAAAATTATAGTCTTATCTTTTTTTTTTAAAAAAAAGAGTGCGTTTGGCTGCACCTCACCTGATGGTAAGTGCCGATGCAGCCGAGGATGTGACACGCAAGATTAAATAGTGCCTATTCACTCTCGTCTTGAAGATTCCTAAATTATACGAATCGGGGATTACAGACGGCGGAAGGGAATTCCACTCCTTGGCCGTTCGCATGATGAACGAAGACGCAAAACGCTTCGTGCGTAAAGGTGGAACATGCCCGCAACTAGTACAAAAGAAATCTTTTTCAAAAGTATTTAGTCCAAAACATTAATATTTTATGATTTATGTATTTTTCACCTAAAAATCATCTAAACATGTAGAAAAACCACATGAATTTTAATATCACTATTTAGTACACACCCTGAACTGCAGTATCAATTGAAAATCTTCTCAAAAATGATTACGAACAACTCAAAACATAAACGGCAAAGTGGTTGAAATTGAGGGCGTATCGAGAACAAAGACGTGTGTATTCAACATTCGACTAGATACCGACTATCTGCGCTTTGAGCAGGCGATTTCCGGGCCATTTTCAGAATCGGTTTATAATAGATACATCAGTGAGGTGTGCAAAGAGTGCAATTAAAAAAAATATATATTTTACTGAATATAAGGTTAATTCTCAGTTATTGCTCTGTGGGTTAATTGAGACTAAGTCTGGGCTAAAGTGAAAACTGGACTTGGCAACACTGGTTATACCTAGTTGTTTCGTAACAGCTCAAATTTTCTTAATTTTTTCTGTAATTTTTACGAACTGGGTAATCATGTGCCACCAACTCAGCAGGATCAGCGGTAGGCTCGTTGCCGCTTCCAACTTGCAAAGCCCACTATTCCCTGTGGCATCGATCGCTCTGCAACGAGTGGAGCCTCCCAGCATCGTCTACAACACTAACCAGTTCTCGACAGTAAATGAGGCGTGTGTTGCCCCCAGTGGCAAAGGAAACCTAGTGCCTGGCACTTACGTTCCATACCCTGAAGTGCCTGAAAAAATCCGCAAGCAGCAGGAACTGTTCCAGAAAGACAATGATGTGCCTGTGTTCCTGAAAGGTGGATCCTTTGATGGTATCCTGTACCGTTTCGCCATGCTACTGTGCATTATTGGCCTTGGTGGCTCAGCCCACACTGTCTATGGCCATGCATTTGTCAAAAAACCATAATTAAATAAAATATAAATTGTATTAGTCATTTATAGTATGAAATGTTATGTATGATAGAAATTGAACTCTACTAATTAAAGGGGAAAATATAGATTTTGTTTTCGACTTTCGTCCGGATTTAAAGGTTAAATTCTCCTCTGTGCGACGTAGAGATTAGTTTAATTAAAAAAAAAATAACTCACCTTCGTCATCCTCGAAAAAATGGCCGTGCGAGGCACCACTAGGGCCGGCCCGTGACCCCTCTCGCATCTCACAAACACTGCTGAAACTTACACTGTAACTATGTCACTACATTACTTTTATTAAAGCCTCATTCATTTACAGTGGCATCACAGTACACTACTTATACTGCGTCATCTGTCAGAACTTGCAGAGATTTAGAACGAAACTTCAAACAGCGCCATCTATTTTCCGATCCTTGAACTTCATGGTTGCATTAGCGACATCTGTTATCGCGTAATTGTAGCACGTGTGTATTTGTAATCTGTGACACTCTTAGGTCAAAACATCCATCCCTGTAACAATAGAAAGTAAATTTGTATTCGTCAGGTACTCTATATACTTCCTTTGAGACCTCAATTAAAGAGAATATCCGAGGAGATCGAGAAAGCATTCTTCTGAGGCTCAAAATGTGATTTGCACTGAGAGAAAGATAAAAGCTCTATTATCTAAGGCAGAATGCAATGGATTTATTACTTTTTGGGACGGAATGAAAGAGATGTTGTGATGTGATTTAACCGCCTCTGTGGCGTAAAGGTCCATCCATTCGCTTCACAACAGGAGGTCGCGGATTCGATTCCCGGTGGGGTCAACTTTGAAAGACTCGGTTTGATTGGTGGTAGGGAATTTTTATTGCCCGCCTGGCAGCTACCACCATCTTATCTCAGTCTTGCCGCCAAACATCAATGTTAACAGCATTGATGTGTTCAGGCTTGAAGATAAGATAGCCAGATCCCCATTGCGTTGGGGAATCTTGGTAAGCCCGCTTCCGTCTTCGGCATCATCGTCACTTATTATCAGGTGAGATTATGTCAAGGGATTACCAATTGTGGATAGAATAAAAGATGTTAGTATGTAAAGTTGGAAAGTGTTGTATTTATTGGTATTTATTAGATTACTTCAGGGCCGCCAGGAGGCTCGAGTTTCCATACAAACGTAGTTCCGCTTTGATACAAAAAATACATGCCGGATTGAATCCAAACTTTTACAAATATATTGAGGAGACACATAACGATGTTTGTAATTAGTTTTCGATGTACTGATATAAAACGGAAAAAATAAGAGCAGTATCAAACTTTCAGTACACAACTAGTTTAAGCCTTCGTTTAGTTACGTTAAAATTTACTACGATGAAAACTAATTACTAACATCTATTTGCGTCTACTCAATATATTTACAAAGTTGGGATTCAATCCGGCATGTAGTTTTTGTACGTTTGTATGAAAACTCGAGCCTTCCGGAGACTCTTAATTACTTCAGGGTTTTTTTTTAAGGAAGCCGCATAGTGGATAAAACAGTTCGAAAGCAGTAATTTTCAACCGACTTCCAAAAAAGAGCAGGTTCTCAATTCGACTGTATGTTTTTTTATGTGGGTTACCTCAGAATTTTTGACTGGGTACACCGATTTTTATGATTCTTTTTTCATTTTCCCGCGTGTGGTCCCATATAAATTTTATCAAAATCGGTGTAGTAATTTATTTGAAAATTAACAAAAACCAAAAATAATAATGCAAAAATGTACTAAGTTGTTGTTGCGATGGAAGTCGGTTTATTTAACGTGTTTAGTGTTTTCAATTATGACAAGCATTGTTAGGCGAATTATCTGAAAAATCGTGGATCTAATTAAGCATTTTAAAAACAATATAATTAGAAAATTGCAAAATCCAAAATGTCAAATAATAAATAGTCTATATAATAATATTATTGAATAACCTTCCCCAAGATACCAATGATGATCTTTTTGGACTTCCCACACACTGAAAGCGGATCACTTGATCAATTGGTTTGGGAATTGAAGTGTGTGGGAAGTTGTTCAACGACCACGGATTCTGATATAATTGACAACATTAAAAACAAGCGCAGAAACTACATTTTTGTTTTTTTATTAATAAAAAGTTTTAATTAGATTATAAAACTGGTACATAATACTTACCTAATTATGTGTAGTTACATACACTACTTTACCTAATCTCATACATTAGGATTGAACCCACTAAATGAAACATCAAAGTTAAAAGAGTAAAAGAAAAAAAAAACACTAAATTCAGTACAACAAAACGTATTAATAGCACCAAAACCCAGCAGATAACCGTGCATGTACAAAAGCGGGCGCTGTCACAAATAGGTAAAAATTGAAATCAAAACTTTTTTAATGCTATGCGTTTCATTAGAAGAAAATAATTTATGGAATCTTTTTGGTGATATTACATTTTTTGATTTTCTCTGTTTCGTTTTAGACAAAAATAATGTTTCATAACATTATTTTGTCATAGAAACAGTATAAAAATATGATTCTATTTTTAAATGTCACTATGGCATTCATGACAGCCTCCTCGGATGTGTTCCGGCTAGGGCCGCTACCTTCTGACTTTAGTTCGTGGTTTGAATCCTGCCACGTACCAATGTGTTTTAAAATTGCGATTTCATATGTAAACGGTACGTTTATCCGACGCTCTTGCGGTGAAGGAAAACATCGTGTTTTGTTAAATTTTGGTACATCCTGCAAGGTGGTTTGGGGAAAGTTGTTAAATTTAATGAGTAGAATCTGCCCTATACCGCTTTTGAGAAATTAAAAAGTCACCTAGTATCGATACTAAGCGATAAGGCCGCCTATGCATTGCACATATTTCAATTAAGTTTATGTAATAATTTTTCTCTGTATTCTGTATTTCTGTATTCAATGACAGTTCTACTTTATCACTTTCATACACCAGTTGTTCTAACATCTAGTAAGCTTTTTGAATCTTCGGAAATTATAATTAGATCGTCTGCATATCTTAGATGGTTGTCGCGCTCTGTTGATATTTAATCCGTAACTATCCCACTCGAGACGTCTTAACACGACGTGTTCGAGAATAGTTAATAGAAGTTTGGGTGACAAAGGATCACCTTGTCTTACTCCTAATTTTTATCGAAAAAAACTCTCCATCACTTTCAGTTCTTATATAATATGTTGGTAATCAATAGAATATATTTTTCTCCACTCCTTGTATTTCTAAGGGCTCCTAAATTTTGTTTTTTTCTGTTGTGCTTTAAAGGATATTTACTTTATCATCATAATATCAGCTGAAAGACATCCACTGTTGGACAAACGCCTCCCCCAAGGATTTCCACAACGACCGGTCCTGCGCTGCCCGCGTCCAGCGGTTTCCCGCTACCTCCATCAGGTCGTCGTTCCACCGAGTGGGAGGCCTGCCTACGCTTCGTCTACCGGTGCGTGGTCGCCGCTCGAGAACCCACTGCCCCAACGGCCGTCTGTTCTACGAGCTATGTGCAGGTAACTTACCTACTAATATTATAAGATATGGTAGGCCAGTTAAACCTAATCTTAATTTCTATTTGTTTTATGTTGGCACTATGGCTGTGTTTGGATGCAATAAAGAATTATTCATTACTAGCTTTCGCCAGCGGCTTTGCTCGCGTGAACATAGTTTCTATGACTGTCTCCGAGGGTGCGTAGTGCGCGAGCTGCAACAGGCTCACGAGCGTGAATAAAAAGTTGTCTATAAATAGTCCAGGTCCTAATCCAAATTTCATCCAGATACGTTGCGTGAAAAGTAACAAACATCCATACATCTTGGTAAGCCCGCTTCCATCTTCGGCAACATCGTCACTTACCACCAGGTGAGATGTTGTCAAGGGTTTACCAATTGTGAATAAAAAATAATAAAAAAAAAATTCGAGCGAGACCTACAGTACTCGCATATGATGTGTAACATGTGACAAAATACTTTAGGTTAGTTAGATTTGATGACGATATTGTACCTGGGTGGCGGATCTGACAGTAACGAAAAAAACCGACCAAGTGCGAGTCGGACTCTCGTAAAGTAGAATTCCGCGCTTTCGCGACTTCCTGTTACACATTTCCGTCCCATGTTACACATTTCCGTCCCATTTCACGAAATCACTCCCACAAATTGCAGGAAAGCGAGAGCAAAGATGTTACACATCAAAAGATAAAAGGACAGCAAAGATACGGCAGACTAGGCTGTATGGTCATAGATACCTTTGCCTTTTCCGCGCTTTTAAAGCCTGAAAAAACGCGACTTCCTGTTACACATTTCCGTCCCATGTTACACATTTCCGTCCCATTTCACGAAATCACTCCCACAAATTGCAGGAAAGCGAGAGCAAAGATGTTACACATCAAAAAACATAGAAACTTTTGCGTTTTTTATTTATTATCATTATTATTATTTACTTATAAAGAGGTAAAGTGACTATGTAAGTTTGATCGTAACATGTACTCCCTAACTACTAATCCTTACTAATATTATAAATGTGAAAATGTGTTCGTTTGTTTGTTTGTTACCTTTTCACGTTTCAACGCCTTGACCAATCTTTATGAAATTTGGCGTGCAGGTAGCCTGTGTCACGGGGAAGGACATAGGCTACTTTTTATCCCGGGAAAATAGCATAATCTGATGCAGTCCCTGAGGGAACTAAAAAAATACTCGATTGTTGTGTTGAGTAGGTGGGAAACGACATAATTTACAAATCACCCTTAAAGACAGTCATAAAAAAGATGTCCACGCGGACGGAGCCGCGGGAAAAAGCTAGTCATACATAAGAAAAAAAAACTTATACCCATATGCACAACTCACACTCTTGTAACCTTAAATAAATTAAGCCTTTTATTTTCAGGTTTTCGTAAATAACACACGCATTACGTAACGCTAATTAATGTGTGACGCAATCGCGACTTAATTACCCATAATAACCGTTTAACTGGCTAACGAGTTCATTAAGTTGCCGTGGCTTGTGTAAAGGTTGTTTATTCGGTCGGGGAAGAAGACTATAGGTATACGACATAAGGTGTTAAAGTTCGTTCGCGTATCTTTGACGGCCCCCGAAAAAACACTGTCAAAGGTGCCGCCCTCGACGCGGCGGGCGGCACGATTGAACCCAGAGCGTCACCTTTGACAGAGTGTTTGTCGGGAGCCCTCAAAGATGTGGTTAAAGGACTCAATCCTGTATTATTTTTACAAACTTTTAGCTTCACCTGTATGTTTGCATGTTTGTAACCGACTCCTTTGCATTCGATTTTGACCCACTTAAAACAGATTTAATTCAAACTTTGTGACAATACAATAATTTCATAAGTTTATTTCATTATCCTGAACTAAAAATTGAAAAATAAATATAGTTTAAAGAAACTAAAAAACACGCGTTTAAAGCACATCAAATTAAAAAGTGAAAAATAATTCTTAATATAAGCTGAAAACAATAATGAACGAAAAATACTAGTATTATTGTGAAAAAAGCGTGGGGGTATGTTTTTCGTATACCGAGCAACCCACGATTTTGCACAATAATACTAGTATTTTTCGTTCATTATTGTTTTTAGCTTATATTAAGAACTAGCTGTTTCCCGCGGCTTCACCCGCGTGGACCACGTTTCTATGACTTTTCGAGGGTGCGCAGTGCGCGAGCCGCAAGCGGCTCGCGAGCGTGGTAAAAAGTAGCCTATGTTTTAATCCAGGTCCTAATCTGTCTACCTACCAAATTTCAGCCAAATCCGTTCAGTAGTTTTTGCGGGAAAGCGTAACAGACAGACAGAGTTACTTTCGCATTTATAATATCAGTAGGGATTATTTTTCACGTTTTAGTTTGACGTGCTTTAAAAGCGTGTTTTTTAGTTTTTTGAACTATGTTTATTGAATTAAATCACAATCAATTTAGTTAAAAGCTTGAATCGAAAACCTTTAAGACAAAATTGTTGAAATGGCTTATTGACAAAAATTATTATAGCGTTAATGAATACCTCTGTGACAAAAATAAACTTATTGACATTTGAATTTTTAAAGTTTACGTGACAAAATAATTATAATCTATGTTAAACATTTGCATGCCTTGCACAGGCGAAACATGATTGCACTAAAAATTCTATTAAACATCCTACTACCATGTTTGATGCAAATAAATTATCATTTCATTTCATTTCATTAAAAATTAAAAACCCGATTGCATAAAATATTCCCCTTCTGTTTTGGGAAAATCCGGGATCAAGTCGAATTTAATAAGACCTCGCATTCCAAAAATCACCAAGCCGTTGAGGCTACAGGCACAGCCAAAGAAAAAGCTATACATACACACAAATACATACATACAAATACATACATACATACATATATAGGTATACACCCGAACAATATTACGACCGTTTTTGAGAAGTCAAGTTAAAATAGTGTTATACCTATACTAGCTTTTGCCCGCGGCTAAGCCCGCGTGGACATCGTTTTTGTGACTAACTTAGAGGGTGCGCGGTGAGCGAGCCGCAAGCGGCTCGCGAGCGTCGACTTGAATTTTCTCAACATCCCTCGGGAACTATGTCAGGATATGCTTATTAGTAAATCGTGTCATTTCCCACCCCCGCAACCATCTCGGTGCAAAAAATAACACGATCCATTGTTCCGTTGCGATGTTAATTAACCAAAAGAGTATATTTTCAGTTCCCTCGGGAATTCTATCGGGCTATGTTATTTTCACGGGATAAAAAGTAGACTATGTCCTTCCTTGTGACACAAGCTACCTGCATGCCAAATTTCATTAAGATTGGTCAAGGCGTTGAAGCGTGAAAAGGTAACAAGCAAACTAACACATTTTCACATTTATAATATTAGTAAGGATAACCAGCTAAGGACCTTTTTATGTCCCTGAAGATATTGTCTCTGCCATGTATCCTGGTTTTCCAGTTAGCGGTTTATGTGTGGGAGAATATTAATAGCTATCCTCAGGTGGGTGGGTAACTCTCACACGTTTAGGACGCGACCACGTAGCAGGATCGCTCCTATTCCTCATGTATAGCTAAGGACACTAAAACAACGTACGTAATGGGTCCCTATGTCTATAACAGGCTCCCAACTGACGACACTAGCGCCCCCAGTTTGCCATCTATCAAAATCAAACTGTTTTTTTTTTTAAAAGCCTAAAAACTTTTTGGTACAAGATTTAATTTGAAAAGAATTTTAATTATTTCGTATTCTTCTCAGCAAACCCTTTCATTTGATACCCAGATTGTAGGAGTGCATTAAAAATAACTAGTCCGCCATCTTGGGTGCGCCGCCATGTTGGATTTAGAATGACGTCATACAGTTAATCATGCATTGTCATCCAAACTGAACGAGTATACAATATTTCAGCTCAATTGGTTGAAGATATCCGCTTCAAAATATAGTTGCAAGATTCCACCCGAACAAACATACATACATACATTGCAAGTTAAATGAAAGCTTGTAAAAATGGCTTATCGAGAAGGCTTTTTATTTTTTTGATGAATTTTTAAAATTATATGTTCTTTAATATTTACTTTTATTGTTAGTAAATTTTTGCGATGTAAATATTTTTTCCTTTGTAATCCCACCCAATGACGTACCTATAATTTTATTTTTCGTAATAAATTATTAATGTAATCTTTTGACCTGTAACTTACTATTACCAATAAATATGTCTATGTCTATGTGTACTTCTACGTCTATGTCTATGTCTAGGTCTATGACTATGTCTATGTCTATGTCTATGTCTATGTCTGTGTCTATGTCTGTGTCTATGTCTAAGTCTGTGTCTATGTCTATGTATATGTCTATATGTCTATATCTTGGCTATGTCTATGTCTATTCACTAATAAAATCTGACAGTGAATCTTTTTTAAATCTAGCTTTTGCCCGCAGCTTTGCCTGCATAGGTACATTTTTATGACTGTAATCGAGGGTGAATCGTTCGGGTCGTGAGTTATGGTCTTGAGTTCGTACAAAAATCCCGTAGATAAAGCTCTTTCAGTTTTTTTCCAAACTTTCCAATTTATCAGCAAAACTTTTCCAATTTTCTTTCACCTAAAAACCTTATTCGTTCCATTTAAAAAAAAAGAGTAGCCGAATCGTTCCAGACGTTCTCAAGTGGTGCGTCTACCAACGAGCAACATATATTTTTAACTTTCCAGCGACGAAGAAGGTATTGTGATATCAAAATAATAAAAGCCTTAAATATTTTTTGAGGTCGGTATCAGCATATAGCTCACGTATCAAATGTTTTAGATTCGATGGCATTGCTGACACCAACCTCAAAAAAATTTTAGGCCCCTAATTTAATTCCTAGCCACCTTTGGTTTCATTATTGTTGGTTAATGTCGTGTATCTAAGTATAATAATATTATTTCATACGTTTGAGTGAATTTCATTTTGAAGTCGGTTTTTAAGTTTTTTAAACTTTTATTTTTATTTTATTTATTTTTAGTGATAATGCTATCTATCTAACAACGTAAAACCCAATCACCTACTCGCTAGTGTTTCATTAACAGGTACAGAGTCCTGTGGATTCCATCATCATCTCGGCAGCATGATAGTTAAGGAGTTAAATCGTCCATCATCAGCTCATCTGAATAACCTGAAAGAATACAACTATTGGTCTACGTGAAATTTTTAAAGAATTATCCTCCAACTCCTAACCGTTGAGGAGTTGTACCTTCCTTCATCAGCTCATCTGATGATGATGATGATGATGAGATGATGACTACCAGACGCCAAAACTTGGATAGTTTTAGGAAATACATGAAACACGTCATATGTGCCTATAAAATTTGAGGGTAGTTCTCGATTTCCCTGGGATCCCATCATCAGATGCTGACTTGGTGACAATGGGACCCCCTCGGGAGTCTACTCTTTCAAATAAAAAAAGAATTTTGAAAATCGGTTCACAATCGGCGGAAATATCGCTTAGCAAACATAAATTTAAAAAAAACCTACAGTCGAATTGAGAACCTCCTCCTTTTTGAAGTCGGTTGAAAAACAAAGTTAAGATTTTGATAGGGATTAGTTGTCTTGCGCTAATAGCACACCCTGGACACTTCATACAACGGGCCAGAAATGACATTTCACAAAAGGAATGACTGAACAAACAAAATGGCGGCGAAATCCTATACGTTCGACAACCAAATCTGTAACCAATCTGTATCAATCTGGGTGACGAGGGGGTGAAGTCGCAATCTTAAGGGCGGCAGGGAGTGTCCATACTGTATGTTAGTACCTACATATCAGCCAAAAAAAGTCCACTGCTGGACAAAGGCCTCCCCCAAGAATGTCCACGACGACTGGTCCTGCGCTGCCCGCATCCAGCGGCTTCCCGCGATCTTCACCAGGTCATCGGCCCACCGCGTGGGCGGCCTTCCTACGCTACGTTTTCCGGTGCACGGTCGCCCCTCGAGAGCTTTACTGGCGCAACAGTCATCTGTTCTACGAGATATGGCCCTATTCACTGCCACTTCAGTTTAGAGATTGTGTGAGCTGTGACGGTTACTTTGGTAAATTATATTATCTTAGACTTATCTATCTATAAAAAATACATCCTGTACAACACAAGGCTGCGTTGTATGTATGTAACAATATTACTGAAATAAGTAAAATATAAGAGTGGTCAAAGCAAGAAATGATGAATTGGTACGTCGTTGTAACGAGCTTGGAAAGTAGAGTCAGCGAAAAAAACAAATATGGCAGCGGCTAGCATTTTTTATTAGCAATAAAGAAAAGGGTTTGAAGTTGATCGATAAGCAGAACGTTTAATATATTACTAGCTTTTCCCGCGGCTTCGCCCGTGTCGATATCGTTTTTATGACTGTCTTTAAGGGTGATTAGTAAATTATGTCGTTTCCCACCTACTCAAGCATCCGTCGCGATGTAAAAGAAATTAACCAAAAAAAGAGTATTCTTTTAGTTCCCTCAGGAACTGCATCAGATTTTGTTATTTTCCCGAGATAAAAAGTAACCTATGTCCTTCCCCGTGATACAGGGTACCTGCATGCAAGATTGGTTGTGGTGTAGCAACGTGACAAGGTAAAAAACAAACAAATTTTCACATTTATAATATTATAGTAAGGATAGAAAATTGTAGTTTTCAAACGTGAGTGTAGGAGTGACGGAGCATTCTTTCCTCGGTATTTCTTTACGTGATCGAATCAGAAATGAGGAGTTCCATAGTAGAACTCAAGTAACCGACAAAGCTCACGGAACCGCTTAGCTCAAGTAAGCATCGGCAGGGCACATAGCTCGTAAAACGAACGAGGGCAGTAAAATTCTCGAGTGGTAAGTGCACACCGAACGGAAAGCCGTTGGATGAGTGCAGCCTAGGACCGGTCGTTGTGGAAATCCTTGGTGGGGGAATTTGTCCAGCAGTAAACGTCTTTCGGCTGATATGATGATAATGAATTGCGCAGTGGAGGACGAAGAGTAGACAGACCTCCCACTAGGTGGACTGATGACCTGTTGAAGATTGTGAGAAGCCAATGGATGCTGACAGCGCAGATCAAATCGTTATGGAAATTATTGGGGAATGCTTATGTATACGCAACGAGCCTACAACGTCCTGCGTGTGCAATATAATAACGCCTTTATGATGCTGTTGAGACTGCCACGTTTCTGTAGTGCATCTGGTATGTTCACGGAGGCACGTACAGATGACTTTAATGCTATAATGCGGAAAAAAGTGCCTCCATGCTACTCAGACTTCAGGGCAGTGACAACGGCATCCTAAAGATGATCGCAGACCGAATGGATTGTCCCATCCAGAAATCCTAGTGGAACGATCCATTGGGCTATTTAAATAAGTTATTTGTGTTCTTATGTGCACGTCTTTCGATTGAACCGCCTCCGTGGCGTATTGATTAGTAAGTCAATTCGCGTCACACCTGGAGGTCGTGGGTTTGATTCCTGTCGCAAGCTATAGCTTTGTAAAACTCCGTTTGGTTGGAGGTACGCATGCCACAATCTTATCTCAATCTTGCTTCCTAACATCAATGTTAACAGCGCTGATGTGTTCCGGCATGAAGGTAACATAGCTCGTTACCCATTGCTTTGGGGAATTTTAGTAAGCTCGCTAATATTATGAAGAGTTATAGTTTGGAGTAAAGAGGCAAATCTACGAAACTACTCATCCGAATTCAAAACTTCTTTCAACAATATTTAGCTTAGACCTTCAGGGTGCATATAGACTAACAAAATAGCGAGCCATTTGCTGCGTTCTTTCCGGGTACTGTTCCACCACACAGCACACACTGCGATAGCAACCCACCTGTCAAGCGTGACAGCACTATGAAAATCCCCTCAACCTTTGTCCAGCAATGGACATCACTTAGTTGATGTGGTGATGACGATCATCACATTTTTTTAAAATTCATAATTGGTAAGCCCTTGGCATCATCTCACCTGATGTTAAGTGACGATGATGCCGAAGATGGAAGCGGGCTTACCAAGATTCCCCAACGCAATGGAGAACTGGCTATCTTATCTTCAATCCGAAATACATCAATGTTGATAAAACTGACGTTTGGCGGCAAGACTTAGATAAGATGGTAGTAGCTAGCCAGGCGGGCTTAGAAAATACCCTACTACCAACCAAACCAAGTCTTACAAGTTGACCCCACCGGGAATCGAACCCACGACCTCCTGGTGTAAAGCAAATGGACTACGCCACGGAGGCAGTTAAATCATCATCATTACATCAACCAAAGAAGTCTGAAAAGAGTTAGAATAATATCACTACGTGCCTAATTTATTGCCTTTTTTGTTGACGATACCTTCACAACCACGTCCGTGTAACTTTTCCCTTGTTACTTCAAATTATATCGGACGCTCGCTACGGGCTCGGTGCCCAAGTAGGGTAACTTTCTTATCGTAAGGCAAACTAAACTCATTTTGCCCTGCGAGTTCACTTTTGTATTATTACGGTGACCATGGACTCTGAATTTTTAGGACAATTATAAATAACAAAAAATACTTGTATTATTGTGAAAAATCGTGGGGCGCTCTGTGCCATATTTTTCGTCTATCGAGCAACCCACACTTTTTCACAATAATACTAGTATTTTTTGTTAGTTATTATTTTCTACTTTTTTTATTTATTTTTTGTTCAAATTTATGAAATTATTACATTGTCGCTGATTCTTGATAAGTCTACAAAGTTTGAATTAAATCTGTCCTTTTAAAGTGGGTCAAAATCGAGTCCAAAGGAGTCGGTTACATACATACAAACATACAGGTGAAGCTAATAAAAGCGTGAAAAATAAAACTGTTGATATTTCGAACCAAAAATTTTCTGATTAAATTGTCATCTTTTTTTTAGGTTTCATACCCCAACCCGCCTGCGCTGCTTGTCTGCTGCTTTTTTGTCCATCCGAAAAAAAGGGGATTTCCCTCCTCTTAGACTGAAAGTTCAGGCCATCGTTCACTCACCGCAAGTAGGTCAGCGGGGTCAGCAGACCCAGGAAAATTTAAATATCATTTACGTTCAATTTTCACCTATCAGCTTTTTATTATTAGTCATCGATGAAGGTTGTCTGGAAGAGATTGCTTTTAGCAAAAAGACCGCCTACTTCAAACTATATTATAATATCTCTATGTATTATCTTTACGAATTTGTTTTTGGTGTATTTTAAGTGTAAATAAATAAAAAAATCACTGCAAACCATTTCCAAGACCTTTGCATGTAAAACACTACAGTGCAGTGTAGTTTTTTGCGGAAACCATGATGCCTAATTAAATAAATATTTCCCTTTGCGGTCATTCTTAGCCATATTTTTCATTAGACAATAGACAATAAATAGATTTTATTTTGACATAAACACACACCAATTATACGAGATACCTGAAAAGACTAAAACATAGAGAAACAAAAAAATACGAGTGTGCTTTAGACCACACGACTGAAGTAAAATTTAATCACCGTTCGCGTAACGCATTCACCAGCTTACTCCCCAAGTCAAGCATGCGTAAAGAAGATTTACTTAAAAAAAAAAACTAAAGAAGATTTACTTCAAAAAAAAAAACAGAAACAACTAATAAAACGGATGGAATCGGTGTAGTGCGATGTCAAAATTAATATTTGATTTATAAATATTTTTTGGGGACAGCTTGATAGAGTTGTTAGAAAATCTTAGAACGACATATCGATATTAAACCTAATCAGTTCATTTCGGAAGCCTCGATCGACCTTTCAGGTTTTTTTTTCGAGCGACAAAGGAGTACATAAAATAAATTGTATGGCAACACTGTATTTTTTGCGATAACATGTAATCGAAAGCATGTCAAAACTTTCAATCGAACCACCACACCTCTCCACACTATCGTAACTATGAAATCTATTCATTTCAAAATGATATACTTAAAGTAATGAAAAATCGATTTAATTGAATACAATTACGAAAATATTACCAATTTGATGTAAAAAAAAAATATACAGTAGACCCTGATTTTGGCATTAATTGCAAAATTTCTCGAAAACAAATAGTTAATGTTGAATGAAACCAACACACAAAAATCGGTGACTTTAAAACTTTTAATTTTAATTGAACACATTTTTTTAAACTTATTTGAAAGTAAAGGAAAGTAATAAAAACATGTTCGGCTTCAACGCAACAGCCGCGTTGAAGCTAAAATGACTTAAAATGAATAGACTTACGTTCGATATTATTTTAACATGTATCAACCTGCTCGGATTGAGTTATCTTAAAGCCTTAACACGAGCAACAGAAAAAAACAGTTTTTAGGGTTCCGTACTCAAAGGGTGCCAGCGGGACCCCATTCATAAGACTCCGCTGTCCGTCCGTCCGTCCGTTCGTCCGTAATTTCATGAACCGTAATAGGTTGACAGTTAAAGTTTTCAGTGTGTATTTCTATTGCCGCTATAACAAATATTAAAAAATAAAATTAAATGAAATTATTCAGCTCACACTCATAAGCGCGAGATAACTCATATTAAAGTAAAACTTCTTTACGCACGCTTGACTTGGGGAGGAAGCTGGTGAATGCGTTACGCGAACGTTGATTTATAGCGTTGTACACGCCCGATCACATTTTCCTTTCCTTTCCCTCTAATATGGTTGAGAGGAGCGTTGGCCGACTCTCGCGTTATACTCGTGACCGGGTGTTAACCGTGTGAACTGGCCTACACTTGTCTAAGGAATTTATGACATTCAATGATTTTAATGTATAAATTCTCGTGTTTTCATGTTCTAATGACATAATTTGTTTCTTTATTATCAAAGATTGGATTTTGCCGTTATAAACTAATGATTGTTTATTTTTTGATTTTTTACAAATGAAATTATGTAATCATATTTTGTGACTATCAGAAAGTGTGTAATTGGCACCTATTTTGAATGAATATCTTGAATCATGAATTTAAATTGGGGAGTAAGCTAGTGAAAGCGTTACGCGAACGGTGATTAAGTTTTACTTCAGTCGTGTGGTCTAAAGCACACTTGTTTTTTATTTGTTGTTATACTTATGGATGTTCTATCACACCAAGTTTCACGGCTGTATGGTAACTGTTTTTACAACATGTGGAGTAAAACAAAACAATATAAAATGATCGTGTTTTCTTACTTTTAGGAAATTCTTCTTATTTTATTTATAATGATTTATAAACCGCAATTTTCATACGAGTCGCCCGCAGCACGATTGACGTAACAGCCACGTTGCAGTACGAGCTGACAAGAACTTTATTTCCAAGCTGTTGCGTTCGACGCTTGAAACATCGTGAATAGAGTTGCTAATTTTAGGGACGCAGGAGCCTTAATATGCTACAAACATGCTACGAACGTAGTTTGTAGCACGACCGCTACGTCAAAGGACATAATATATTAGTACTAACGTATGAGCTACGTGGCTCTTCGTCGCTGTAATTCAGCGCTACAGCAGAAACAAAATAATTTTTGTAGCGCTGAATATCTTAGCAAATTTTGATGTTTTCAAGTGCCCAGATTACGAATTTATTCATAAAAGTATTGAATGTGCTCTTGTTTTTATGATTATTGCACATCATATATTTTGATCAATTATCAGCTTGCTAGTAATAAAATTAATTTGCCCAGTTATGATTATAGGTACTTCTAAATCTTACAAAATTATTAATAGTTTCATGAATTGTGAGCATATTTAAAATTGATCTTATAACTAGGGCAACAAAACCACTGTAGACCAGTGATTATTTATTTTAAAACAATGAACACGAATTATAATATACAGAATTTTGAACGTATCTAAATATATATAACTCAAAGGTGTCTGACTGACTGACATAGTGATCTATCGACCACTGGACGGATCGGGCTGAAATTTGGCATGCAGGTAGATGTTATGACGTAGGCATCCGCTAAGATTTTGGGGAATTCCCACGGGAACCGCAAAAATCGGGATCTGCGCGGGCGAAGCTGCGGGCATCCACTAGTGATTTAATATTTTTTTAAATTCACAATTGGTAAACCCTTGGTAAGTGATGTACCCTTGGTAAGTCTCACCTGATGGTAAGTGATGATGATGCCGAAGATGGAACTTATCAAGATTCCCCAACGCAATGGAGAACTGGCTATCTTGTCTTCAAGCCAAAACACATCAATGTTGTTAGCATTGATGTTTGGCGGTAAGACTTACATAATATGGTGGTAGCTAGTCAGGCGAGCTTAGAAAATGCCCTACAAACCAAACCGATTTATACAAGTTGACCCTACCAGGAATCGAACCCGCGACCTTCTGGTCTGAAGCGAATGGACTAACTATTACGCCACGCAGGCGGTACAGAGTCGATAACTGGGGATTGTACTTAGCATACTGAACCAATTTTCAATCAGCAGATTAACGAATTTTGGCATTTTTGGAATTGACTTAAGGTTCTTTGTCCTTGGAGAAAGTTGTTCAGTATGATAAGTAGTGCTTTTTACCACCGACATCTAAAATGATTAAAAGTGAAGAAACTTTATGATTTTATAATGTTATTGATTAACTTTTTTATTTTCCAATTCTTTACTTCGTTTCAGTTTAGAAAAATAGACTTGAAAATAAATGAAAGATTTTGTGTAAAAGGAAAATAAATTTAACATTTTGTGTCAAAAGAAAATAAATTAAACATTTTGTGTAAAAGAAAAATAAATGAAACATTTTGAGTAAAAGGAAAACAAATGAAATATAATTGAGGAAAAGGAAAATAAATGAAACATATTGAGTAAAGGGAAAATAAATGAAACATTTTATGTAAAATGAAAATAAATGAATCATTTTGAGTAAAAGGAAAATAAATAAAACATTTTGTGAAAAAGGAAAGTAAATGAAACATTTTGTGTAAAAGGAAAATAAATGAAACATTTTGTGTAAAAGGAAAGTAAATGAAACATTTTGAGTAAAAGAAAAATAAATGAAACATTTTGTGTGAAAGGTAAGTAAATGAAACATTTTGAGTAAAAGGAAAATAAATTAAACATTTTGTGTAAAAGCAAAATGAATGAAACATTTTTTGTAAAAGAAAAATAAATGAAACTTATTGATTAAAAGGAAAATAAATAAAACATATTGTGTAAAAGGAATAGAAATGAAACATTTTTTGTAAAAGTTCGATTTTCACTAAACAAGGAAATTATATTATAAGATTTATAAGACATACATTGTCTTCCACAATCACTACACACATTAAGAAATCAAATAAGAAGTCTTACCTAAAACATACTAACAAAATTTACCCTGCTCAGTACACGAACCTACAACCCCCAATTTTGCGGTCACATTGCCATTGCCATGCGTTGTCATAACGTAATATAATAATGTGTTAGTATACACATTAACAACACAGATCTTAGATGTATCTATGGACTGGCCTTCATAATTTAAATGATCGTTAGAAATTTACTAAATCAAGCGTTAACAGCAAGAATGTGTCCCGGCTTGCAGATAAGATAGCCAGTTCCCCATAGCGATGGGGATTCTTGGTAAGCCTGCCAACATCGTCGGCATCATTGTCACTTATCATCATGTCAGATGATTCCAATTTTAATCTAAAAAAAAAATATAACAGAAGCAGCTTCACGTCTTCAGGTCGTGGGTTCGATTCCTGGCGGAGTCTAACCTTGTAAGACTCGGTTTGGTTGGTGGAAGGGCATTATTTACGCCCGCCTGGCTGGCTACCACCGTCTTAACTAAGTCTAGCTGCCAAACATCAATGTAAACAGTATTGATGTGTTCCGGCTTGAAGATAAGATAGCCAGCTCCCCATAGCATTGGGGATTCATTGATAACCCGCTTTCATCCTTGGTATCAACATCGCTTAACATCAGCTTAGAGCTAAACGATTATACATAATAATAATAAACTCTTGTCTTCTGTAGATACTGGGACGCGTAAATTTAAGCCACCATTCATACAACATTTGCATGCTTATTTTGGAAGAGTTTTATATTGGAGTTTACCTCCTTAAGGCGAGGCATTTGTAAAACAGTTGTCTCTGTTTTTTCCTTTACGTGTAAAAAGTCAAGAAAATAACCACACTTTTACACTTTTTCAATGTTTAACGTTGTTATTTCTCTTAAGACTTCAATTTAAAAACTTAAATTTAGCAGATTCTCTTTAGTACTTAAAAAGAAATATCTCCATATAAATGTGCAAATTTAGAAATTTTATTAATAAACAATTCGTTCGACACTTTTTTTAGACGTTTTACACCTGTTTTTGGGATTTTTTATGATTGAGTACACATTATCGTGTAACATATGAGCACATTCCTCAGACAATATCCTTAAGTATGTCCAATATTTTTTGCAAGACCGATATTAAGTAGTAATTACCAAAATTTTGATCTAGCAAAAGGGTTTCTCCGCTTCTCCACCGGTGCCTCGCCTTAAGAATCGATTTTCTTACATAAGCCCGGGGTATGAAAATGTATGGGGAGTAAAATCAAAACGTTATGCGTTATGCGATAGTTGTATAGTATAGTTATTAATACCCGTCTCCGCCGAAAAGAGGATTAAAATTTTAGTATAATGTATGTGTGTACATGCATGTATATGTATAGCCGCGGGCAACAGCTAGTAAACTATAATCACACTGTTTAATTTGTCTCACTCCCACTGAAGCAACGTATGAGGAGCAAGGAGTATGTCGTTAGGCATACTTCACGTAGGACTATTTACATGACTATATAGAAAAAACTAGAAAAAATAATTTTATAAAAAAAAAGTTGGCAATGCCTCGTCCACAGATTTAAACTCTTTGGTATTGGTTTGCCGAGTTAACAGGCTGCCCTTGCCCGAATGATATACGAGTCAGTTGTGGGTTTAATAAAAGCTTACCAGGCTACCAGTGGCCTTGCTAGGGTTTTCACATTAACCCATTTATGGCCATAATTTTTTTATTTTACCGATTTTTATAAATTTGGGATATGTTATTATTATAAAATCATAATGAAAACGAATTTCTGGTGTCAAAAACGTCCCCTTGGGCATATTAGGCTTCTAAATATTAGGATAAAGAAATAACGAACACAAATTTTACACACACACACACGCATGCATACGTTTTTTTTTATTGTTACCTTAAGTAGATTACAATAAAGCTTGGGATCAATAAAACCTTCTTTTAAAGATTACTTATTGCTTAGTGTGACCTATTGGCTCTGTGCACGAGTTCAGCGCCACCTAGCGTCCGCAACTTTGTTGGCTCTGACGTTTTGACATTTAATAACGACATTGTGACAAATATTATTTTTTATCCAAAATTATTTAATAATTTATTTCCAAAATACCTGTGATACCCTGATTTGGGTGGAGAAAGGGTTGTAAAATCATTTTTTGGTCAATCAAATCAAATGAGGTATGTAAAATTAATTCAAAAAATGTGTTTTATTTTGATTATGTCAGGGTTTTTTTTAGTTGTAGTTTTACTGTAAAACAAGAAGATAAAGCTACTTTAATGGTTTCATTCAATAATAATAAACATATATAATTGTTCCTGTATCCCTAGTGACAAATTAAATATCGTTTTCAGATCGAAATGAATATTATTATAAGGACCGGGTTTTATTAAAATTAGGTAACCAAGTCTGAACAGTTTACTATGACATATGACGGATGACAGAGTCAACAATTTTTTTAATTTTGGCCATTATGAGCGCTGCGATCGATTATATTACCCCCACCTAGTACTTCGCACCCAGTGAAATGCATCATCAAACTGTCTCTTTCTGACATAGGCCACCGAGGTATTTAAGTGAAAAAAGTTCACAAAGATATAATTCAAAGAGAATGTAATCAAACTAGCGTTATGTAACCTCTATTCAAAAGTATGTAAGAGTAACAAGATTCCGTATCTTTGTTTATTATATTTTGATAATGGCTAGAAATATCTTGTTCCTCTGAGCTAAAAATAAAAAAGTGGCAAATTAGAAAGCACGTGTGCGGTAAAATCAATTTTGCGCACAGTAAATTACCAAAAAAAAAACCTCTTCGAGCAGTTGTATTTAAAAAAATACTTACATTTGTGAGTTTGCAAGCGTTAGACTTTGACGCAAAAAAACTACGACATATTTTGCAGCTGAATTTTATGAAAGTAACGCATCATAATGCTACCGAGGTATTTATTCTCCTTTTTTCACAAAGATATAATCCAAAGAGAATATAATCAAACTAGCGTAATGTTATCATAATAATAACTTTAGGAATTAATTAAAAATTAAGAACTTGACTGCGTAAAAACATAGTCCCTTTTTTGGCCAGTCAGTTAAAAATGTATCCTATATCACTCACGGTATCAAGACGAATCTAACGATACGACATACGCTAAAATCCTTCAAGCCGTTCAGGCTGTAGCAGTGAACATAGAAATCTACATACATACATACATACGCTCGACAAACATAACCCTCATTCTGAGGCGGTCGGGGTGGGGTAAAAAATGTATTTCAAACCTCAAGGATATTTATCATACTCTCTATGAATAGCATTATCTACATATAACCGATACCTAGATTATTGGGTCGGTTTTGATCCCTTGGGCATAAAAGGGACTGACTACTGATAATCCAAAGGGACACTATAAGAATATTAAGTACCTAAAAGCTACTTGTTTATTTATTGAAGTGAAAACTTTTTTAAGCGCATTGGGCATTTTTTGAGATGGGAAACAACTATTGAACTCGCGACACCGTCACCGACATCGAACCAGGAACACTCGTAGGGTCATAGCTTTGTCAACCTTGTTGTTTGCCAGGAACACTGGGAGGGTCAAAACTTATAAAACTGTTAAAAGTTTTCTCTTCCGTCGGTGTGGTTGGTTTTTTTTTTGTATAATTATTATTAGGTATATATACAATTATTTAAAAGTAAAAATAAATAACAGCGTTTTCAAAAAATAGTTTAGAAAGTTTGGTGAGGATTATCCACTAAAGATTATAACCATTTTTTTATCCACAATTGATAAGCCCTTGGCATCATCCCACCTGATGGTAAGTGACGATGATGCCGTAGATGAAAGCTGGCTTACCAAGATTCCCCAATGCAATGGGGATCTGGCTATCTTATCTTCAAGTCAGAACACATCAATGATGTTAACACTAATGTTTGGCGGCAATACTGAGATAAGATGGTGGTAGCTAGCCAGGTGGGCTATGAAAATGCTCTACCACAAATCAAACCGAGTTTTACAAAGTTGACCCCGCCGGGAGTCGAACCCGCGACCTCCTGGTGTGAGGCAAAGGAAGTGTCCATTACGCCAAGTGATTACCGTGCTTATAGTCGGGTCTACGCAAGCCACACTGATCTACTACTACTTAACGTCCTAGAAACGTGAAAGAGTATTTGTCTATTTAGCACTTTTTTTTATTCACAATTGGTACGCCCTGCCTGCCGCGTACCAATGTGATTTCAAATTTAGATTTTTATATGTACGTTTATCCGACGCTCTTACGGTGAAGGAAAACATCGTGAGGAAACCTGCACACGCCTGCAGAGAAACTCGAAGGTTGTGTGTGAAGTCGATCAACCCGCACTGGGCCCCGCGTGGTCGACTAAGGCCCATCGCCCTAATTCAGGGTAGGCTCGAGCCCCTCGGTGGGGACGCATATGAGCTGATATCATGGTAAGTCCTGGCATCATTTCACTTGATGGTAAGTGACGATGATGCCGAAAATGAAAGTGGGCTTACCAAGATAAATCAGAATAATATGCTAAACCAGACTCTTTACGTTTCTCATCATCATCATCATATCAGCCAAAAGACGTCCACTGCTGGACAAAGGCCTCCCCCAAGGATTTCCACGACGACCAGTCCTGTGCTGCCTGCATCCAGCGGCATCCCGCGACCTTCACCAGGTTGTCGGTCCACCGTGTGAAAGGCCTACCTACGCTACGGTTTCCGGTCACCATTCGAGAGATTTACTGCCACAACGGATATCTATTCTATGAGCTATGTGCCCTGCCCACTGCCATTTCAGTTAAGCGATTCTGTGAGCTATGTCGGTCACTTTGGTTCTCCTACGGATCTCCTCATTTCTGAATTAATCGCGTTGGGAAGTTCCGAGCATATCCCACTCCATCGCCATTTGAGTGACCTTAAGTCTTCTTATGAGGTTTAGAGTTCTGGTCATGGAGGCGAGCCGACATGGTGGCGTTTTCATACAATCAATTAAACACTTCAATGATTGATAGTCAATTCGGCACCGCTGGAGAGACTGTAGCACAGCCCAGGTTTCGACCGAATCAAAGGCTTACTTATTGTCCACAAACGCCTAGCATAGTGGCTGATTGTACTCTTCAGTCTTCTGTTTAATCTGCCGCAGCGTATGTATATGGTACTTCCGAAGCCGGCTAGTTAGGGAGGCTGGAAGTCGTCAAACCTGCGTCCGACACAATTCGTAATGACTCTTGAAAGTAGCTGTAAACATGGCTTAGAATTCAGATAGTTTATTTTTTGTTTACATGCAGTGACTTATATATTACTTGCGTAAGGACCCGGCCAACGCGCGCGACTAATGGTCCCAGCGAATTGGTGCGAAAATCGAAAGTCTCGCACACTCGCGACTCAGTCGTCTGCAGGAAATTGTACAGTGCGGTGGAAAGATATTCCATATAAAAATGCCTTATTGTGTTGTTAGAGGCTGTAAAAATCATTAAAGAAAGGCTAAAAAGAAACATGGGATATTGTATCATCGTTATGTAACCTTACATTGTATTTTTTCTTGTAAACAAATTAAATAAACAAATTTTAAAGCGACAATTCTACCAAGGTTCTTTTAACGCGGCACTGACGTCAACTCTCGCCCACGCTAGTTCGTACGAGTTATGTTAGATGGCGCTACTTTTTGCTTGTATCAAAAAAATCTGAGTCAAATATGGAGACGGGCGGATCCTTCTATTCAAATCTGTGTTTACATGACTTTCTTGACGTTTCTATTCAGTTGAATAGCTAGCAACCCCGTATTTTTTTTTACAATATACGTTATTAACGTCGCTGGGTACAAGCCCTTTTGAGACAATCTTCAATTTTTTAACGGTTATAATTTCTATTAAGATTTGTTATGCTAGTGCCGGTGCATTATAAATCATCTGTGGAGTTCTTGACAACATTTTCAGCGATCTCATTTTAACGTAAACCACCCGGTTTGCAGCAGGGCGTCTAAAAAACGACACCCAGTGCTAGCTGGGTTTTCAGGTTCACCTTCATTTTATTTTCTTCAGGGGTGTGTCTCAGGGAGTGTGTCTCCGTCTACAGTTTCAAACGTCAAATATTATATTTTTGCATAGAAGAACAGAAGGCCGGGTGCACTACCCACCTTGCTTGAAACTGCCTTTTGACGTTTGTCTATTTACAATCGTTGAGGAGAATATTGTAAAATTTTATAATATTGGTTATACAGTATCTCCTTTAGTTTTCTTAATCTATGTAGCATTTAAAATAATGTATCTATCACAAAATGGTTGAAGGGTTTTAGTTTTTAGTTTTCCTTTTTTTTACTATGTTTAAAGTTTTATTTTGTTTATATTTTAAAAATATGATGTGTACTTCATTTAGGTCCACCCCCCTCCCCTGAAGGGGTAGTAGCTGAAAATCAGCGCTGTGATCTTTGTGATGACAGCATATGCTGAGCTCTTTTCAGTGATAGGTACAAACTATTGTATTTTAAAACTACGAAATATTTCACTTGTGTGTACTTATCACTGAATAAACATTTATTCCATTCTATTTCTCCACATTTCTCACGTGCACCAGACTATTTTCTGTGAAGAACATTACTTTTTGTAGAAATTTCTAGCAGAAGACAGTGCAAAAACACTAAATTAAAACTACAAACGTGATCACCACAAATCCCGTCAAAAAAACTACTAGACCTGTGCAGGCAAGCCAGGGTTGCCAGTTAATTGAAATTCCTCACTAATCTGTCACTTTTTTACCCCGAATAACTGTGGATTCAATTAATTTAGTGTCTATACACTGCTGATTGAAATAAACTTACAAAATCGTTTTTTCTAACTGACTCAACGCACAGCTTAAACTACTCGACGGATCGGGCTGAAATTTGGCATACAGATTGATCTCTCTCTCTCTCTTATTGTATGGCACAATTAACCTTGCTATCGAAGGTATAGACGACGGCGGTAGATAGATAGCAATTATGACGTAGGCATCAGCTAAGAAAGGATTTTGGAATACTGGATTTTTCCACGGGATCGGTCCAAAATGGAATCTGCCGCTGGGCATCCGCTAGTACCTTTTATTTTTAAAATATTAAAAACTGCTCCAGTGCAAGTCGAGGTTACGCATCGAGGATTACGTGTACCTCCACACAATTTTCACAGTATTACGATATGGTTTACAGTAGCGCAACGCCTTTGATGTCGCACGATACCGCCACCAGCGTAGGTACTAGCCTGTAGCCAGGTAGTAGTTACTAGGCTGTGCCCCGCCGTCCACTGCCCCGCAAGTACCCTTCCGTTGCTCTGCGTAAGTACATTCGTTGCACTACTGTAAGCCGCTATATTTTGATGCTGTTCGTTGCACTACTGTAAGCCGCTATATTGTGATGCTTTTCGTTGCACTACTGTAAGCCGCTATATTGTGATGCTGTGTAATTGTTTTGTGTTTTACCAAAAATTTATTTTTCTTTTATTCGGTCCGGGATTCATACAAAAAACACTATCGAGGCCGACAGTTCAAAATGTTTTTTTTTAAATTTAATTCGGGATCTTTAGAGCGGGTCCGACTCACGTTGGCCAATTTAACCGACTACAAAAAAGGAGGAGGTTCTTTAATATTAGTTGTGTTATTTGAGAGTTTACAATGCACACAGTTTATAACGGTGACATGTATTTACTTATCACCGTTACTACGATAGTGAAAAAACAACAAACCTCAATGTAACGGTTCAAAGATACAGTCTTTTCAAAGTAAGACAGACTGAAAGACCGATGGGGAAGGACCCCGTAATAGGGTCCCGTTTTTAACTTTTTCTGAAATTCACAATTGGTTGGCATGATCTCACCTGATGGTAAGTGCCGATGATGCCGAAGATGGAAGCGAGCTTACCAAGAATCCCCAACGCAATGGAGAACTGGCTATCTTACCTTTAAGCCGGAACACATCAATGTTGTTAACACTGATGTTTGGCGGCAAGACTTAGATAAGATGGTGGTAGCTACCCAGTTAGGCTTAGACAATGCTCTCATCATATCAGCCGAAGGACGTCCACTGCTGGACATAGGCCTCCCCCAAGGATCTCCACGACGACCGGTTCTGCGCTGCCCGCATCCAGCGGCTTCCCGCGACCTTCACCAGATCGTCGTCCACCGAGTGGGAGGCCTGGAGACAATGCCCTACCACCAATTAAACCAAGTCTTACAAAGTTGACCCCGCCTGGAATGGAACCCGCGACCTGCTGGTGTGAAGCGAATGGACTATCCATGACGCCACGGAGGCGGTTAAAAGGCCCTTTGGGTTCAGAACTCTAAAAATGAGATGTAATCTTGATATGGGATGAAACGAAAGACCATCCATCACGTTAAGTAAAAGCAACATCTACATTTATACAGGGTGTTAAAAAAAATATTGTGAAGAATTCGTTATACGTCATTATGAACAACTTTCCCCGGGAAACTGATGGTAAATTCACGAAAAATATGACTATCCTTAGATGGCCGATGGGGCAGTAAAGTTCTCGAGTGGCGACCGCGCACCGGAAAACGCAGCGTAGGCAGGCCTCCCACGCGGTGGACCGATGATCTGGTGAAGATCGCGGGAAGCCGATGGATGCAGGCAGCGCAGGACCGGTCGTCGTGGAAATCCTTGGGGGTGGCCTTTGTCCAGCAGTGGACGATTTGTGGCTGACATGATGATGACTATCCTTATACTAACATTGTAAACGCGCAAGTTTGTATGTATGAATGTATTGATGTTTGCTACTCTTTCACGCAAAAACTACTGAACCTGTCTGGATGAAATTTGGTAGGTAGACGACAGATTAGGACCTGGATTAACATAGAGGTATAGGCTACTTTTCTCTACGCTCGCGAGTCGCTTTCGGCTTGCGCACTGCGCACCCTCGGGGGCAGTCATAGAAACTATGTTCACGCGAGCGAAGCCGCTGGCAAAAGCTAGTAATTTATAAATGCATAATCTATCTATGTATTTAAAAATCTCGTGTCACAATGTTAGTTGCCATACTCCTCCGAAACGGCTGGACGGATTTCCATGAAATTTTCTGTGTATAATCGGTAGGTCTGAGAATAGGTATAGAACATTTTTCACCGGGATCTGAGAGGGCAAAGCTAGTGGAAACAGCTAGTTATAAATGTACAAAAAACATAAGTGGTCAAATAGCTGATCGGTTTTTGTGAACAGTTATTTTTTATGCGATTTGATATCCATCCTTAGGAAACTATTCTTTAGGAAAATTTTATTGATCAGAAAGAGCGTTGAGTTTTTTTATTCTGACTAAATGTGTTAACAAAACGTGTTACGTCTAAATTGGGGCTAGTTATTGAATAGAAAGAATATGGGAGCATCTGTAATGGAGCTAGCTTTGTTAAAATCTCTCTGTCATTATAAAGTGCACTTCCCCGTGGACATGAGATCAGCACTACCTAATAACGTTTTCACTATAGTATTGAATAGCTGTTCACACTACACTACACTCCACTACACCACCGCTACCGCTACACTACCACTACACTACCACTACCACTACGAAATTTTCAAGACATTTTGTAAACTTTTTTTTACCTTGTTATCTTTTTATTTGAGTTTTACTAAGGATACCTAATTTTTTGAAAATATTATATAGCATAAAGCAACCACGGATAGTGTACCTTCCCAACGGTAAAATATTTTTTAAAATCGGTCCAATAGTTTCGGAGCCTATTCAGAAAAAACAAACAATCAAATCTTTCCTCTTTATAATATTACTAGCTGATTCCCGCGGCTTCACCCGCGTGGACCACATTTCTATGACTTTTCGAGGGTGCGCAGTGCGCGAGCCGCAAGCGGCTCGCGAGCGTGGTAAAAAGTAGCCTATGTCTTAACCCAGGTCCTAATCTGTCTACCTACCAAATTTCAGCCAAATCCGTTCAGTAGTTTTTGCGGGAAAGCGTAACAGACAGACAGAGTTACTTTCACATTTATAATATTAGTAGGGATAAGTATAGAGTATAGATATGTTGTTGCTTGTCGCGTGTGTTGTATTTGTGTGTGTTTGTGTGTGTGAGTACGTGTGTATGCTTTTATATAGTGTCCGGACGCCAATAAACTGATCCAACACTAATTTTACTAAACACTTGTATAAGTATTAGCGGCGGGCCCGTGACTTTATCCGCGTAACGTTTTGACTTCGAACTCTTGTGAGACAAAATCTGTAAATGACTGTCCTCTTTATGTCTATGTGGATCTTTAATTCAACCTGAATGTAAAGTGGACAGTTTTTGTCTCAGGTTTTGATGGAAAACCGTCATAAAATTGATAATAACAAATATTACATCGATAAAACTGATTTTTTTTTCACATAGAACCATACAAAAAAAAACATCCAATAGGGTGTTTTTCTATTTGATCAAATCAATTACTTTTTAACCTGTCAAAAACGCAATTTTGTTCTAAAACGAATCTGCGAGCGAAACCGCGGGCAAATGCTAGTTAAATATAAAATTGAAAATTAAGAAAAGAGTAAAAACGAGTAAAATTTTCGGATATTTTATAAGGTGTGCTATTTGCTGAATAACGTTTTAGAATTTATTTTGGTCCTGAAAAATACTATGTCGACTTGCAAGTAGCAGAAAGTAAATTTTCACCGCCTCCGTGGCGTAATGGTTAGTCCATTTACACCAAGAGGTCGCGGGATCGATTCCCGGCGGGGTCAACTTTGTAAGACTCGGTTTGGTTGGTGGTAGGGCATTTTCATAGCCCCCCTGGCTAGCTAACACCATCTTATCTAAGTCTTAATAGTATTGATGTGTTCCGGCTTGAAGATAAGATAGCCAGATCCCCATTTCGTTGGGGAATTTGGGCAAGGCCGCTTCCATCTTCGACATCATCGTCACTCATCATCAGGTGACATGATGCCAAGGGCTTATCAATTGTGAATTTAAAAAAACTTTTTTGTTCCAATTGTATAGATTCCTCAGAGAAATTTGTTCAACTTCATAAGTAGCATCTACAATTGTAGCCGCTTTTCAGCGAATAAAAAGTGCCACCTGTATATTATCTGATAGATGGATGATTTTATCGATACTATTTGGGTCAAATAGGAAACATCGATATAGACGTCCATTTACAGAGAAAAGCTCGAATGGAAATGATTTATTGACGACCAATGCCAGAGATGATTAATCTGTGGACGAGGCACTCTGGTTTTTTATTTAAAAAATTCAGTAAAAATTATTTTAGTTTAGTTAGTTTTATTTTGTTTAAAAGGTGACTTGGTCAAGAGTGTTTTTTTTAAATCCATAATAGGGATGACGACAAGAGTGTTTTTTTTTAAATCCATAAATAGGGATGACGACAGCTAAGAAAAAAATTATGAACACATGATCACTAAATTGCCCACCTACTTCATCATCATCATCATTACAGCTCATATACGTCCCCACCGAGGGGCTCGAGCCTACCCTGAATCAGGGCGATTAGGCCTTAGTCGACCACGCGGGCCCAGTGCGGGTTGGTCGACTTCACACACAACCTTCGAGTTTCTTCGCAGGCGTGTGTAGGTTTCCTCACGATGTTTTCCTTCACCGTTAAAGCAATCGGTAAGTATGTACGTAAGTTTTTGAAAAACTCATTGGTACATTGGCCGACCAGATTTGAACCCGGTACCTCTGGTTAGATGGACCGAGTCGTTACCGGTTGAGCCACCTACTTAAACTTCGGAAAACCTTACTCGTTTTGTTTTCCATCAAGTCTTCGATTTTTAATTCACCAAAATCACAAAATGAGTACATAAATGACGCTGAAAAACTATGACGTCACGCCTAGGTATTTTAAACATTTTTAGAACAAAATGTCGTTTTTGACAGATGACTAGCATTCGTCATCCCTATTGGTAAGCCCTTTAGCAATGATTCAAGAAAATATGTTTATGAAAATGTGTATGAAGATGCTTAAATGTCTGGCGAAACGGTTAGATAAAAATGGGTGGCAAATTGACACCTGGGGTACATTCCCTTTAGCAATGATTCAAGAAAATATGTTTATGAAAATGTGTATGAAGATGCTTAAATGCCTGGCGAAACGGTTAGATAAAAATGGGTGGCAAATTGACACCTGGGGTACATTTTAGATGCAAAAAACCAAAAAAACCTAACCACTCTGAGAGTGTACTTTTTACAGTTTTGACCCTCCGAGTGTTCGTGGCGAACGACTAAGTTGACAAAGTTTTGACCCTGCAAGTGTTCCTGACAAATGGTTTTTACCTATCTCAAAAAATGCCCAACGCGCCTATACAAGTTTTCACTTCAAACAACAAAATGGCCGCCAAATGCAAAATTGCTGCGATTTGTCTGAAAACTAGAAATGATTAGTTACAATAGTGTGCCTTTAAATGTAGGCTCTACTAATAAAACTGAACAACTTTCCCGAAGCGCCTCCGTGGCGTAATGGTTAGTTCATTCGCTTTACACTACGAGGTCGCGGGTTCGATTCCCGGTGGGGTCAACTTATAAGACTTAGTTTGGTTGGTAGTAGGGCATTTTTTAAGCCAGCATGGCTAGCTACCACCATCTTATCTAAGTCCTGCCGCTAAACATCAATGTTAACAGGAACCTAAGAAACTCATATCACTGACAAAAAAAAATCGATTCTCCATACAAAGTTTACAATGAAAAATTATAATTCAGTATGGGTTTCTTCTTTTTTTTATTTACAATTGGTAAACCCTTGGCATCATCTTACCTGATGGTAAGTGACGATGATGCCATGGATGGAAGCAGGCTTACCAAGATTTTCCAACGCAATGGGGATCTGGCTATCTTAGCCTTGACGCCGTACCACATCAATATTGTTAACAATTGATGTTTGGTGGCATAACTTAGATAAGAGGTGGTAGCTAGCCAGCGGGCTATGGAAATGCCGTACCACCAACCCAACCGAATCTTACAAAGCTGACCCCACCGGGAATCGAACCCGCGACCTCCTGGTGTGTAGCGAATGGACTAACCTATACGCCAAGGAGGAGGTGTATTTCTGATATTCTAATGGCCATGTCCATAGATATAAAGGTCTGTGACCGATACTCTTTTAATACAATTTGTTGAAACGCAGCCAAGTTTTGTCATTGTATGACCAAGTATGACTTTGCGATTTGCAAAAAGCATAATCTTAATGAGAGTCCTTTTAATAAACTAGAGGCATAGGTTTGAGCACGGATCAGATAAATAAGGTTGGATTGGAAATGTGCGCTGGGCCTGCGCGCCACACGTATGATTAAATAATCATATTTAACCGAAGCACGCGTTGAAACTTTTTATTTGCGTGTGGTTGTGTGTAACGCACAGACTCTCCAAATGGTGTGAGACACAATTGCAGCCCTGTGTTATAAGTGTGTTTTGTTTATTAGTGTGCGCAATTCGTGTATGTATTATTTTTGCTTGTGTAGTGGAGTTGATGGGTGGGACACAGGCGGCGACGCTGGTTTTCAAACAAAATGGTGACTATTGCAAATCCAACCTTATTTACCTTATCCATGGGTTTGAGATAGCTTCTGGGTTCGTATCAGAGCAGAAACGCGGACCGATTAGAAGAGAGAAACAAAACTCCATACAGGGATCAAAGTATAATTATTAATTATATTTGCACTCATTGATAAAACAAATCGTCCGTTTTTCAAATAGGTGTGATGTGAAATGATTTTTTCTTTTTTTTCGGGATCATTAGTGCGACTGCGACTTACACTTGGCCGGTTTAAAAAAAAATGTTTTACTATAGAGTTTGTATACCAAGTTTGACACGTGAATGTATTTACATAGAGGTGTATTTATTGTCAATTAACCAATTTTACGATAGAAAAAACAACACCTAATACAATATGTTTTTTTAGACCGGACCCACTTTTAATGTTATTTTAGGGTTCTGTACCCAAAGGGTAAAAACGGGACCCTATTACTAAGACTCTGCCGTCCGTCCGTCTGTCTGTCTGTCACCAGGCTGTATTTCATGAAACGTGATAGCTAGACAGTTGAAATTTTCACAGATCATGTATTTCTGTTGCCGCTATAACAACAAATACTAAAAACTATAAAAAGTAAAAAAAATAAGGGGTCTCCATACAAAAAACGTGTTTTTTTTAAACGTGAAGAAACTAGCGCCGTCTAGTATGATGATACGGAACGGTTGTGACTCGCACTGGGCCAGTTTTTTTTTATCAATTGTAAGTAAATTCGCCGTAATGTCTCATTTTATTATATATATATTATTTTTATTTGTAAAAATTTCAACCAGGTAATTATTTCGCTTCAAAAGATACAGCTCTTTAAAGGTCGAACGAACGGACGGTGTAGGCTCAGTATTCCCGTGCAAACCCCTAAAAACGACCCTTTCCAAAAAAAATGTTTCGAACGAAAAACGAAAATGGATAACACAGTTTTGCTTTTTACAATACGCCATCGCTGCTCTGGTAACATCTGGCAACCCTACTCACGGGTGTTACCAGTTGCCACAAAAAGGGTAGTCGCTCCTAGTTTTAATAAAAGACTAACTGAATATTCCTTTTTTTTTGTGGAGCCACTCGTGCGTGCCTCATGTGAAATCACCTTGATTACTTCTGTTCTTAAATTGCAGGCTACGTAAAGACATTACCAGTACTTCGTTAAATTTATTTATTTGATTTTAATCCAAAACAGTCCAATTAGGTAGGTCCAACTTCGAGAAAGAGATCAATCGTCGAATCCAACTCGGCTGGTAAGCTTCGCAATATCTTTACGTACCAGATACCGCAGTGTCTTAAGACCAAGGTCTTCGACTAGTGTGTGTTGCCAGTGATAACATACGGAACTGAGACATAGTCACTTACTATGTGCCTCATAAGAAGGCTCAAGGTCACCCAAAGGGCAATAGGGCGTGATATGCTAAATGCTTGGAGTTTCTCTGCGTGATCGAATCAGAAACGAGGAGATCCGTAGGAGAACCAAAGTAACCGACATAGCTCTCAGAATTGCTAAACTTAAGTGGCAGTGGGCGGGGCACATTGCTCGTAGAACAGATGGCCGATGGGGCAGTAAAGTTCTCGAGTGGCGACCACGCACCGGAAAGCGTAGTGTAAGCAGGCCTCACACTCGGTGGACCGATGACCTGGTGAAGGTCGCGGGAAGCAGCTGGATGCGGGCAGCGCAAAACTGGTCGTCGTAGAAATCCTTAGGGGAAGCCTATGTCCAGCAGTGGAAGTCCTTCGGTTGATATGATGAATCCAAAAAAGTTCAGCCAGTCGAATTGATGGAATTTATCTTTAATTCGTGATTTTATCTGTTTTTACTTTCGAGCAACCAAGGTGAATGAAGGTAATATGATATAATAAAAAAATATTTTTTTAAAAACATAAAAGCTTTTATATTTTATTTAAAAAGAGTTTTTATTCTCAAAAAGCGCAATGCTCAGTGTGCCAAATGTGAATACAAGAGGAGCGCAGTATTTCTAACGATTTTATTGAAAATAAAAAAACGATCCTGGGGCTTTGATTACACCTCCAAAGTTGATCATCAGATCAACTATCCTTTGTCACTGGGAATACGGCTTCACACCAAATTTCAGCTCAATTGGATTTGTGAAGTTTCGCTATAAAAATGCCAAAATTTTACCTAGTAATAAAATAACTAATGAGCGAGCGAAGCGAGTGATAATATGTTCGTTAGGTTTGACGATGATACTGTTGGATGAAAATACCCCTGGGTAGTGGAAGGCAGTTTAGGTTAGGTTAATTTCACATGATAAGGCCGGCCATTACATGATCTGGCCAATCCATTTCACGAAATGGCCAGTTCTATGACATTTGTATGACAGGATGACGACAGCATCAGAAATAAATTATGAACTCATGATCACTAAATTGCCCTCCTACTTAAACATCGGAAAACCTTACTCGTTTTGTTTTCCAACAAGTCTTCGATTTTTAATTCACCAAAATCACAAAATGAGTACATAAATTACGCTGCAAAACTGTGACGTCACGTCTAGGTATTTCAAACATTTTTAGAACAAAATTTAGTTTTTGACAGATGATAAAAAATAAATCAGATGACTAGCATTCGTCATCTCTATTTTGTATTGCGACGCCGACGGGCTCGAGGGTGGAAATAAGTTTTCCCCGGTTCCTTCGGGAACTCGGGTCGGGATGTCGGGCTATGTTAATTAGTAGTCTATGTCACTTCTCATCCCTTGAGCATGTCTGTGATGGCGTGGAAATGAATGTTTCCCAGATCAAAATTGGTGTAGGTCCCGTTAACTGAAGCTTCTAGTCATCGTATTGAACATATTTTGTTCGACGACTTTGCTGCTAAACGTAAAAAAAAATTTTACTCAGCTGATTGACCGATTTTGTGAATTTTAGTATGGGAGGTCCAAATTTTATTTTGAGAATTGACTATGGGTTCCTTGAGGAAAGTTGTTCAGTATAATGAGTAGACCCCCAGTAGGTAGTTTGCTTCAAAAAGTGTCAAAACTAGATGAGTTCCTAATGTCAACAGAAATATTATTATACACCTGTGGGCCCATAATGTGTATGGATCTCGCAGATTTCTCTAACCTATGCGTTACGGCTGTGAGCAAGCCTGCACTGCAGAGATGTATCTATTAGGCCGGTGGAAATTAACATTAAATTGGTCCGTTTTTCCCGAAAATTTGAAATGTTTAGTTTTGCTCCCGTTTGAAGCAAAATATTGGCAAAATCGCTCGTTATATGAGAAGGTCGTAAAATACAGTTGTAGTACATTTAATTTTCTTTCATTAGAGCACAGAACAAAGTCTGCGAGACAAATAGTTCACTCACAATATCTTAAAAATAAAAAGAGGGTAGAAATAGATTTTTAAAGAATTTAAACAGAATGCATATAAAATCATAAAAAGGATAATAACCAATCTGTATCAATCTGGGTGACGAGGGGGTGAGGTCGCAATCTAAAGAGCGGCAGGGAGTGTCCATACTGTATGTTAGTACTAAGAATATACTTTCATATCAGTAAGCAGGGTAGCGTCATTATTCCGAGTGATGTGAAGTAGGGCCTAGCTGATACATCAGAGGGTATTCGTGCAATCAGTCGGAAGGTGCGGTTCTGCATTCTGAAAATGCGCTCCCAGATAGCAGCGCGCCCCCAGAACTCAATGCCGTATGCAGAAGTGATTGCACGGTAGCGAAGTAACAATTTCGCACGACATCGCAGGGCAATGTAGCGGCGAGGTGGCTCAGAGCGAAGCAGGCACTTTCTAGATTGCCAATGACTTCAAGTTTACAAAGTATTAAACTTGCAGGTACCCATCCAATTGGACTTTGCATTAGATTTTACTACATTTAATACATAATATCCCTTCAAACGGGAATATCAAACGCGCCGCCGAGGCTAACGCGGTAAGAGTAATTTGGCCGCACGGGTGTCCGTTTGGCGCGTTTGACATTTTTTTTTATTTACTATTGGTAAGCCCTTGGCATCATCTCACCTGATGATAAGTGACGATTATAGATGGAAGCGGGCTTACCAAGATTGCCCAACGCAATGGAGAACTGGCTATCTTATCTTCAAGCCGGAACACATCAAAGTTTGTATGAAACACGTTTGTATGGAATCTGACACTTAAACGTTTAGAAACCTTTATTTTGGAAAAAAAATCCATGGAATTACTCAAATAAACGATAAATATTGTTGTATCAGTCCCTCCACAGTGATATGGTGTAGTTTGAGAAAGATCGGAAGTAAATTTAAACGTCCTTGATCGCACTAATTTTTCATCCGATTCAGAGGAGTCGAAGCGTTCGTATATAATCGTGGCAAATTCGGATGATCTTACGATATTGTACAGAGGCCAGCACATCAAACTACACACTTTGGACTTTGTACCGTTCTTATGTCGAATGCGCATGGATCAGAATCGCACTACGAGTGTATAGCTTGATATGCTGTCCTCTGTACATTATAGACTCTACAAACAAACCATGAAATTGAATCCACGCACGCACAGCTTCGGGCTCAAGCTAGTGAAGTAAAACGAAGACAGCGCAATCTTACTTTCACTGGGTGTATAACTTTACGTACAAGCGGAAAATAGGCAAAGTTAGAAAGCAATGTTTTCGCAAATAAAATGTTGCGAACAACTGTAATTTCGGACAGCCGGGCGCCTCTTTATACTCCAACACTAAAATTAATATAATACTTTCTTCAATAAAGCTAAGGTAAAACACAAAATAAACTGTAGGTACTCCTGCCCCCCTACCCCACGCCCCCCAATGAGAACAAAAACTATTCAATTTTGTTTGGGATGTACCTTTTTAGGATTTTCCTAGATATATAATATTAATTTCATTGTTATAGACGCTACCACACGCTACTAAGGTTTTTCCATTGCGTGAATTTGATAAATAAACTGAGCGCCATTTTAAAGAAAAAAATATTTTAAAACTTTTTTTTGTTTGACAGGTTCAATTTTTAGAGTATTGCAGATTTAGGATATATGAAATATTTTAGGAGCTTATAAGTGATAATAGTACCAAAAAAGGTACTCCTGGCATATAGGTCCAACGATATTCGTGTGCAAAGTTCCAACGTCGCATTAAATTCAATATGACGGCTAAGAAACACAAAATACCCAAAGACGAAGTAACTTATTCATTATTGAAATTAGAATCATGTATCTGTTGCGCTTACTATGTAATGTATCATTTTTGAAATGGAATAAATAAATAAATAAATAAAAAAAAACTAGTATCTCATCTGTGTCTGTGCCCAAAGTAAAAAAAAATGAAATACAGTTGCAAGTGTATCGAGTATCGTATCAAATTTAAGGTTTAAACGCACGCAACGAAAACATAAACTCAACATAATATTATTAGAATGTCATATTTCCACACCACAGGATAATAATTAAATGAATTTATATAAAACATGTGACTACAGCGTTTTTATTAATACAATACTGAATATAGTTTAATAAAACTTTTCCTTGGTATAATAATTTGATGTTCTGTCATAAATAACTTTTGTAATCTCGTTTCTGAAAAACTATATACTCGTATATATGTCGCCGGGATATTGTCAAAACCGCGATATTACAATCTCACTACACTAAATTCAGTTGGATTATAATATGACGGTAAATTGTCAACCGGCTTACAATTTCACGGCCCATTCTTGTATCGCCGAATAAAACCGATGATTTCTTCTTCTGCGAAGAATTCTGCTACCCGGAGCGAGGCTCTTTGACTGTTAAATCAATCAAACCTGACCGAACCTAACAACGCTCACTTCGCTCGCTCATTTATTTAATGTTATTCACTTCGCTCAGTGACATTGTAATGTCACTAGTGAGATTATAATGACACTAGTAAAATTGTAAGCATTATGTTACGGTTCACAATCTTTCGACAGTTCACAATCTCGCGAGATAGATCCCGCTCGATTATAATCTAACGGTTTTTAAAATTTTACTGTGACATATATTTATAATCATTATTGTATAATAGCAGTAAGTTTTCCAAATATAGAAAAATAATCATCATTTCAGCTCATATACGTCCCCACCGAGGGGCTCGAGCCTACCCTGAATTAGGGCGATCGGGCCTTAGTCGACCACGCAGGCTCAATGCGGGTTGGTCGACTTCACACACAACCTTCGAGTTTCTTCGCAGGCCTGTGCAGGTTTCCTCACGATGTTTTTCCTTCACCGTTAAAGCAATCGGTAATGATATGTACGTAAGTTTTTGAAAAACTCATTGGTACGTTGGCCGTCCAGATTTGAACCCGGTACCTCTGGTTAGATGGACCGAGCCGTTACCGGTTGAAAGCGCCTTTTATGATCACATTTTGTTGTCCGTCTGTCCGTCTGTTTGTCTGTCAAGACCCTTATCTCGGGAATGCGTGGAGGTATCAAGTTGAAATTAAAACAATATACTCCGGTCTGCAGTCCCTTGAAGATGAAAAAAAAAATCTAACTTCTAAGTTAACGTAAAAAAAAGATACGGCCGTTTATGCCGCAAAAATCGTATATTTCGACACTCAAGGGAATCAAAGGTATTTTCCGTTCACCTAGAACTATGAAATTTTGCAAGTAATACCGTCTTATACTACAAGTATAGAAAAAAATTTGAAAACTCTACATTTGTGATTAAATCATAAAAAATATAGTCTTTATGTAAATTACGTAATCAATTATGCAAGGAACGGCGGGCGGTCCAAATTTTGAATTGAGTTAACCGTGTCATGTGGGGTATCGTCTAAAAGGTCTTCATTGGCAGAAGCTTAAACAGATATTTCATAATTTTTATGATGTATTGTTTTCAATTTATTATCTTTAAGGTTCCATAACCAGAGATGTGGTGGTACGGAACCCTCGGTGAGCGAGTCCGACTCGCACTTAGCCGTTTTTTTAAGCTTAACCGTTAACTTTACAGAAATCGAAGTGTCACTGACCCCTTGACCTGTCCTATTATTAAACGCACTAACAATTGGGTTATGTGCCCATAAATTTTTAATGATCAATATCGATCGTAAAACTTGCGTGGACATGTTTATCGAGTGTGAAGCATTTGTGTTACTTTTAGCGTATAAACGAGAAACATAGTAGAAGGTTATATTCAACCGACTTCCGAAAAGGAGGAGGTTCTTAAAACGACTATTTGATTTTTTTTCTTGTATGTTTGTTACGCGATATTTTCCTAGATTATGAAGCGATTTTCATGATTCATTTTTTATTCGATAGGATACTGTCAACTTTGTCCCATATCAGTTTTATCAAAATCGGTGTACTTAGTACTTTTTTAAGAAAATTAACAAAATCAAAAAGGAGGTCAGTTTCATAAAGTTTTCAGCATTTCCAATCATATTTCGATCACTTTTGTTAACAATCCTTAGGCGAAGTGTGAAGCGAATGGACTAACCATACGGATGAGGAGGTTACGCCAATATCAAAGGATTAGGATCACTGTATGGATCCTGACACTGTGGTACGGGTTAGTATATACTGCTAGTGCTATCTGCCACCAAGCAGCCAGGGCCTTTTCAATCAGAACATTTTTTTATTTGTATGAGATACTGTAGTTTACAGGTTCACCGAGAGATGGCGCCACAAGTCATTGTAATATGCGCGAGTTCGCAACTAAGATCATCTTATACGTCATAGCCGAGTGTTTACAGCTCAGTAATTACAATCCGGAGTACGCGAGTTGGAAACCAGTTAAATTTCTGTTCTAGTTTGGGAGCGGTCCGCTAGGGGTGCTGTCTTATTTCAAAGAGTGACTTCTCTATTTCACTTAAGTCAAATAAAGCAGCTTGCTACGTTTCGGCGGGTCGCGCCAGGGAACCAGCGAGATTACTGGCATACTAGGCCACACCCCGGACACTTCATACTAACGAGCGAGGAATGATAATATACAAACAACTGACGTAACTATTGATATGAATGCAAGTAGGGCTGATCACTGGCGGCATTGGTCACGAAAAATATTTAGTCGAATTTTCAATGTATTTTCAAAAGGTGAATAATGAAAAAAATGTATGCAAAACACGGGAAAAACGGCACTTTATAGTATCTTTCCCGTATGTGACAACCCTTTCGTTCGGTAACTAAACTGTAACCAATCCTTGTGACGGGGGTGGGGGGTGAGGTCGGATCTAGAGAGCGGCAGAGAGTGTCCATACTGTATGCTAGTAATAAAATTATATGGTTGGAGCCGAGGAGGGTTGCCACTTAAGTTTAGAAATTCTGAAAGCTATATATTTTTTTTAAATTCACATATGGGTTAGTCAAGGCGGTAATATAGCAGATCTTCGTTATTTTTGACCTCAATTACTCCAAAGAAATACCCTTATTGAAGTATAAATTTTAAAGCATAAATTTTAAAAAATATACAATAATATACTTCAAAATATTAGTCATAACTGGAGTTGGTTTGGGATTTTTTGCTATCGAGCCAAAACTGCTCAATCGTGTTTCAAATAGCTTTTGACTTTAAGGAAAACCATTAACAATAAGGATTTTTCTTCAACCCTGGATTTTCTATCGTTTATGAGTAAATGACGTTAAAAATAACGAAAATCTGTAATATTACCGCCTTTAAGTTAATCTGCGCCTTCATATCTGCTCAATTAAAATCTTAATTGTAAGTTCCTATCTATTGACAGCTCACTTAGCCCGGGAAACTAGGTCACCGACAGGTATTCTAGATTATTTTTATTGTTCACTTGATTGCGCTCTTCCAGCCATGAAAAACATTTTAATTAAAAGCTAGTTATCTAGAACTGGAACTCTTTGTTTAATGGAATGAATATTGAACGTTTGATGGGATAATCATCGATGTATCTACTCTAATAAAACTTCCCTATGGGCTAGAGACTTAAACTTGAAACTTAGTTCAGTACTGGATGACAAAACAAGGCTATGAAAAAAATATATATTTATAAATAAATAATGGTTCGCCCCGCATTAATTCACGGGGTGTTATAGTAAAAAAAGCTTAGTAAAAAAATACTTATTAGTAAAAAAAAATAAAAAAATATATTTCTTGGTCCTACTCGCACTTGGTTGGATTTTCTGTGATTCCGGTTGAAAAGTTGTAGATGAAAATCAGTTTGTTATGTAATAACCGCCTCCTGGCGTAATGACTAGTCCATTCGCTTCACATCAGGAGGTCGCGGGTTCGTATCCCGTCGGGGTCAACTTTGTAAGACTCGATTTGGTTGGTGGTAGGGCATATTAATAGCCCGCCTGGCTAGCTACGACCATCTCATCTCAGTCTTGCCGCCAAACATCAGTGTTAACAGCATTGATGTGTTCCAGCTTGAAGATAAAATAGCCAGATCCCCATTGATAAGCTGGCTACTTACCATCGTGATCGTCACTTACCATCAGGTGACATGATGCCAAGGGCTTATCAATTGTGGATTTAAAAAAAATCAGCTAAGTGCGAGTCAGAACCGCACACAAAGGGTTCCATACCATCATACTCGATGGCCCTAAATTCTTCTCGTTTAAAAAAACACTTTTATTTTATAGAGACTTTCAATTTTTCAAATTTTTAGTATTGTCGATACGTATATTACATCATCTGTGAAAATTTCAACTGTCTAGCTATCACGGTTCATGAAATACAGCCTGGCGACAGACGGACAGAGAGACAGACGGACAGCGGAGTCTCAGTAATAGTAATACGGAACCTTAATAATACTACTATTTCTTGTAACACCCCGTGAATTATTATGTCTAGGAAGCAAGCAGAAGCAATTTCATATAAGCTGATAGATGAGTTACTTAATGGCTTGAACGAACACAAAATAACAAGCATCATTGACTCCAACGTAGATTGACCTTGACACATGAGAAATATTGTATCTTTTATCGTAACGACTTCTAAAAAAAATGTAAGACGTGTTGAAATAACGTCGAGATAAACGGAACGTAATGTTTCGAACTAAATCTGTTGCTTTTTATGGTTCCTTAGTTAATATTACAGATTTTTGTTATTTTTGACGTCAAGTACTCATAAACGATAGAAAACCCTTATTGTTGATGATGTTCCTGAAAGTCAAAAGCTATTAGAAACAAGGTTGAGCTGTTTTGGCTCGATAGAAAAAAAATCATAAACGTAGGTCTACAGTGTAGACTCTACACCATTACTTTCAACTCTAGTTATGACTAATATTTTGAAGTATAAATTTTGAAAAATATACAACAATATTTGTTATGATAATACAAAGCGAGTAATGTTATTATTTTTTAAACTTTCATTGTAGTTTTGGATTGAAACGAAAAACCATTAAAAAAGGGAAATAGTGTGGTTATTTTATTTACTCTTTTCACGTAAAGAAAAAGACAGGGACAACCTGGTTCAATCAATACCTTGCCTTAAGCTGAGGTAGGAAATCTTATAGTTTTGCCATGTCCGTCTGTCGGTTTGTCCGTCGCCTCGATATGTTACAACCGTTTTACTACAAGTTTATTACACCATCTTCAAGACGAGAGTGAATAGGCACTATTTGAGTTTGCGTGTCACATCCTCGGCTGCATCGGCACTTACCATCAGGTGAGGTGCAGCCAAACGTACTCAAATTCTTAATTAAAAAAAAAAAAAAAAAAAAAACCCTTTATACCTTGAAATTTGGAATGGTTATACAAATCTGTGATGTTCACAAAGTTCGAGAATTAAATAAAAAATAATTTTAGTACATTGTCCTCCTTTTTTGTGAAATTTCAGCTTTATCGGTCCAACGGTTAGTGCTGGGCGTTGATAAGTCCGTCAGTCAGTTCATGATGTAGGAATTTAAACATTGATTAATTACGCTCTGTGACTGACTGACTCTGTTTCCAATTCAGTAATATACTACTTAACTGTATCCTAAAAACGAAAGTGCGTTTTAACTTGAAAATCAGCGTTCATTTTAACAGTATTTTTCAAGCGACTTCCAAAAAGGAGGAGGTTCTCAATTCGTCTGTATGTTTTTTTTTTTTTTTTTTTTTATGTTTGTTACCTCAGAACTTTTGACTGGGTGAACCGATTTTCATGATTCTTTTTTTATTTGAAAGCTAGTGCTTCCCGTGTGGTCCCATATAAATTTTATCAAAATCGGTGTAGTACTTTAGTAGAAAATTAACAAAAACCAAAAATAATAATGCAAAAATGTACTAATTTGTTGCGATGGAAGTCGGTTTTTTAACGTGTTTAGCGTTTTCAATTATTGTATCGTAAAGCTATCATCATATCAGCTCGTAAACGTCCGCATCGAAGAGGATCTTTATGAGTCCAATTATTCAGACATCGAAATATTAAACTTTCAAGTAATAAGAAAAATGGAGTACAACATTTTAAGCATATTACTTTTTGAATGACTCAAATCCATTAAGAAATGACAAACTCGAAGAAGTTTAAACTTTAGCTCTTTCCAAACGCGCCCGGCTGGCCTTGAACCTATTATGACGTCATACGTTCCAGCCGGCCGGTCAGTTGGCCGGCGAATAGCGACTCTCGCGTACATTTAGATCATTTCGTTTCCATAAGTGTGTTTAATAACTTAATTTTAGTGTTTTCCATTTATTTGAAAGTTAATAAAAGTTTATTATTAATTTTGGAGTACAGTAAATAATCTTATCTTCGGAAAACGTAGCGTAGGCAGGCCTCCCACGCGGTGGACCGACGACCTGCTGAAGATCGCGGGAAGCCGATGGATGCAGGCAGCGCAGGACCGGTCGTTGTGGAAATCCTGGGGAAGGCCTTTGTCCAGCAGTGGAGGATTTTCGGCTGATATGATGAAATACCTTAAAGGACGGAAATCGGTTATTTTAAAACGCAATCAGATTATTGACCAAAGATAGACTAGTTTATGGTGGCTATGTTTTTTTAAATAACAATACGAATTATTCGAGTGCAGATATTCGGGGAGACAAAACCAAAAGTTAAGTACTTTCTTAACTTTCTTATTCACCGTACAGTAATGGCTTGTCCATTAGCTTCACACTTGGAGGTCGCGCGTTTGATTCCCGGCGGGTTTTAACTTATTAATACTCGGTTTGGTTGGTGGTAAGACATTTTCTAAGACCGCTTGGCAAGCTACCGCCATCTTATCTAAGTCTTGCTGCCAAACATCAATGTCAATAGTATTGATGTGCATGAAGATAAGATAGCCAGTTCCCCATTGCGTTGGGGAATCTTGTTAAGCCCGCGTCTTCAGTATCAACGTCACTTACCATCAGGTGAAAGGATGTCAAGGGCTGATCAATTGTAAATAAATCGGTACCTAATAGGTAAGCGAACTGTGACTGTTAACAATGTCTGCGACTATAATCTCGGTAGGTACTGCCTAAACTATAAAAAACCTACCCAGACTTTTTGGTTCATACTAGTAAGTAGTGTAACGAAAATAAATGATAACCGGCCTACTATTAAAATTTATGTATTTGGTATTTTTTTAATTCAAGTGAACTTTTTAAATTTTGGTTTTACCGATGCATTTATATAATTTATGTTAAAACGTACCTTTTGACAACATCGTCATGTCGTCATCTTTTTAGTATGTTTTCCCCTTATTTTTTAATTTAAATTGTTTTAATATTAAAGGTATTCTGATTTACCCCAAAATTATTTTTCTTTCGCTATTTCCTCCGAAAGGCTGTGCAAATTTTACGTATAATGTGACGAATCCCTTGAGGGTATTTTAGCCCGATTATCATTTATTTTCGTTACATAAGGTACTTATCGTAAGTGTTAGTGCTTAGTTAACCTACTTATCTTTTGAAGAATATAATTGCAAGGTAAGTACGAAAAATAGAATTTAAAAAAAATAAATGAGTATTTCTATCTATTTTATTAGTTTCGTCTTCTGGAACCCGAAAAAACAGTTTATCGGGCGCAGTCACAGTCATATTCTTACATTTTGGCACAGTACAGTATTCGTATGCCGACATTTTCACTTAAATAACGTTAAAACGACACGCGCACACATCATATTACTGAGACAGCTTGAAATCTTATTTGCGCGGCAACCAAGCGCGCGGGGTCATCGGGACTTGTGACGTGTCAAGCGTATGGCGCCAGCTCTCGCCCGTTTTTGGTACATGTGCACTAAAATCGCTGCCACAGCGTCATTTATTATCCGATTTCGATTACTTTTTCACAGAATATATTGTATTTGATGTCTCGTCTCTATAAAACTGAATACTTGGTTAAAAACGTGAACGATCCCCGCGATCGGGTCTTATTCGACCACGCGGGCTCAGTGCGGGATGGTCGACTTCACACACAACCTTCGAGTTTCTTCGCAGGCGTGTGCAGCTCACCTCAAGTCGTTTTCCCTCACCGTAAGAGTTACGGATAAACGTACATAATAATTAAATAGAAATTCAATCACATTCTCCCGGACCGAAAGTAGCGGCACCAGCCGTTACGCCACCGACGCTCATATTATGAAAGTTTCATATCATTTGGAAGGTATCCTGGTAGGTAGGTAAACTTACAAGTAATTGAATATAATTTTGGACTCCTAGATCGATACTGGCATTTGTAAAAGGTACTAACCGCCGGCAAGTAAACAATAATTACTCGCTGAATACAAACGAAAATTTTAAACGATCAAAATGATGAACACTGTATTTTATTCAGAAACTATCAACTCTGTGAAAAATGGTTCGCTGTGTAGCACGACGGATAGGAGGTAGGTACGATGGACAGGGCGTGGGTAAAATAAATCGTACGTATTTACTGATGAGAAGTAAAAGACACGAAATGGGTCTTTTAGAGTCATATCACACTAGCGAGTTGCGAGCGAGTGCAAAGCGAGTGCGCCACCAGTGTTGCCAATTTAGCGACTTAGTAGCTAGATCTAACATATTTTCGAAGCAGTCTAGCGACAAAAAAAAACGACGCTTCATACATTTTAGCGACTTTTCAAGCACCACACATCTAGCGACAGAATTGCCAATTTTATATTGTTCTAGTGACTTTTTAAACATTATTTAGGTACATTTAACAAAAGTTATTTGGCAACACTGTACGCAACGTTTGCGTGGCGAATACGCCGCGGGCGCGCTGCGAACAGCGCTGTCGACGCCATTTTGTACACTCTTGTACATTCATTTTTGGTTTTTATTTTTTTAGGGATCCGTTTGGTTCACCGAAAAATAAAGCTAGCCTAGTGCGAGTGGGACTAGTGGTGGTAAGGGTGACGAACATGCAAACAGAAGGTAATAGGAGGTGAAGCGCGCAACTCCGACTCACACTTGGCCGGTAATTGGTGATGGTTAGAATATATTGAAAGATGATCGAATTTTGGTTTTGAATCAAATGTCCTATAGATGGCAGAGCAGGCGAAATAGATCAAACAGATGAAATGAAATCCTTACATAATAATAATATTATAAATGTGAAACTGTGTTTGTTTGTTTGTTACCTTTTCACGCTTCAACGCCTTGACCAATCTTAATGAAATTTGGCATGCAGGTAGCCTGTGTCACGAGGAAGAACATAGGCTACTTTTTATCCCGTGAAAATAGCATAACCCGATGCAGTTCCTGAGGGAACAGAAAATATACTCTTTTTTTGGTTAATTTCTTTAACATCGCAACGGAACAATGGATTGTGTGATTTTTGGACAGAGAGGGTTGAAGGGGTGGGAAATGACATGATTTACTAATAAGCATATCCTGACATAGTTCCCGAGGGATCTGGAGAAAATTCACGTCCTCTATAAGACAGTCATAAAAACGATGTCCACGCGGGCGAAGCCGCGGGCAAAAGCTAATAGGTTATATGAAGAAAATTATGTAACAGCGTTACCGCGTTACAGCTGTAGTTAAAGTTAGCACAAATGAGTTACTATTATCTCATTAATTCCTTGACGGCGGTGCCGGCGGCGGCGGTAGTTAGGTAGCCCTTAACAACCGATTCATAGTTAAGGCCTTAAGATGGGTCAAATGACAATATTCAATTGAAATTATTGAAAGACTGTGTAAAGCTATCACCATAGAAAAAAATACATAATATACTTAAAGTAATAAAAAATCGATTTCATTGAATATAATTTCAAAAATATTACCACTTTTGATGTAAAAAAATATACTGTAGACCCTGTTTTTGGCATTCATTGCAAAATTTCTCGAATACTAATAGTTAATGTTGAATGAAACGAACACACAAAAATTGGTGACTTTAAGACCTTTCGTTTTAATTGAACACTTTTTTTTAACTTATTTGAAACTGATGAAAAGTAATAAAAACATGTAAAAATCGAGAATTGGGCGTTCAGTTTCAACGTAACAGCCCTCATTGATTTGAACTTAAAATGAATAGACGTACTTTCGATATTATTTAAACACATATCAACTTGCTAGGATTGAGTGATCTTAAAGCCTTAAGCGTGCATTTAGAGGCCTTTGTCCAGCAGTGGACGGTTTTCGGCGGATATATGATGATGCAACCTATTAGGAAAAGTACTGAAAAAAATCGGAAAAGCAAGATTTTTCTAAAATGGGATGTAAAGTCTAGCACATCCAGGCCTTTGTCCCACTGCTGGACAAAGGCCTCCCCCAAGGATTTCCACGACGACCTGTTGCATATTCCTCTATAAATACGTCCTATGTCACTAGTAACAAAAAACTTAACTTTTTTGTCCCGTTGCAAAGGGTGGTGGTCGGTGGAAGTGGTGGCCCCATAAGAGCGCCAATTCGTAAATTAGATCCATTCAGAGCTCGAGCTTAAATTTAGACACTTGAAAAAAGTTTTATTTTTAAAACAGAATTTAGCAACTTGACATTTTTATGAAAAGTTTTGAGTGACAATTTAAGACTCTTGTAAGATATGAAATAGATTAAGATTAAAATTTGTAAATTGTGAATACAGAGCTCACAAGAGAATTTGTTTTTTAAATTCTTTTTCACATTTTGTTCAGTAATAATAACCATACAAATGTACAAAAAATACTAATAATAGTAATTTAATAATAATATTTAGGGAAAATAAAAATTAAAGTATATTTCATTTTAAATGATCGAATCAGTTTAGCAGTTCTGTGATCTATATCTGTTACTTTGGTCCTCCTGCGGATTCTGCGGTTACTTTGATTCTCCTCAAGGTCACCCAAAGAGCAATGGCGCGAGCTATGCTCGGTATTTCCCTATGCGATCGAATCAGTTTTCTTATATAGAACAGTGTTGATTTGTACCTCATAATCTCTAGATTCATCATCATCATCATCAACGTATCAGCTGAAAATCGTCCACAACGGCCTCCCCCAAGGATTTCCACGACGACCGGTCCTGCGCTGCCCGCATCTATCGGCTTCCCGCGTCTTCACCAGGTCGTCGGTTCACCGCATGAGAGGCTTGCCTACGCTACGTTTTCTAGATTACAGTGCTAATATTATAAGTACCTCATAAGAAGACCGTTGTTACTGTTTAAATTATAAATTTAATGTCACCCGTTGTTGTTACTATTTTAATAAATTCAGGTCTAGTTATTTCCTAGTTCTTTAAAATGCTTATGTCTAAGTATAGTATGACCACGAGGACATACATGTCCTGGTGGTCATACTAGTATGACAAACTAGTATGACCACGAGGAAACAGCCCATCTAACGATAATATATTGAGATATTAATTCAAATACCTACAAGTTGGCACATCTTCAGTTGTCTGTGACAGCAATTGTCTTCCCACAATGCGTTGAATAAAGTCTGTTTACTATGTGTTGGTTGAGCCTTAAATCCTTACTAACATAAACGTGAAAATGTGTTTTTTTGTTACCTTTTCACGCTTGAACACCTAGACCAATCTTGATGAAATTTGGAATGCAGGTAGCTTGTGTCACTAGAAAGGACATAGGCTACTTTTTATCCCGTGAAAATAGCATAGTCCGATGCAGTTCCTAAGGGAACTTAAAAATACTCTTTTTTGAGTTAGTTTCTTTAACAGCGCAACGGAAGAACGGATTGTTGTGATTTTTCGCCAAGTGATGGTTGAGGGGGTGGGAAATGACATAATTTACTAATAGCCTTATCCTGATACAGTTCCCGTTAAGGGATCTGGGAAAAACTCATTTCATTGAGGAACGGATTAAAGTGATTATTTGCGTAGGAATGGTTTAAGGGGGTGAAAAGTGGCACACACTGCTAACTAGAATAGCGCGATATAGATCCTCAGAAATCTGGAGAACACTCACGTACACGCTTGCGAGCCGCTTGGGGCTCGCGCACCACTCACCCTCAAAGACAGTCATGTTTTGTGTTGAGTTGTAGTGTTATGTCTAATAGATATTTGAATCTGAATCTGAAAATGATGTCCACGCGGGCTATGCCGCGAGCAAAAGCTAGTCTGTTATAAATGAATCTATAATTATTCTCTATAGGTATCAAATTATTTTTGGTTTGCGTTCCTTTACTAAATTTATACTTATTTAGTCAAAATGCCGTACGGCAGATTGTAAATTTGCTCAGCAAAGCTAGCGATGTTAGGTTCGGTCAGGTTTGATTGATTTAACTGTCAAAGAGCCTCCCGAATCGAGTCTACCCGCCCTCGCCATTATATAATTTACCTGAACGTATGTTTAATAACGAATTATACAGTATGCCAACGACTTCAATAAGGCAAGAGCAAAGACACAAATCTAGATGTACAGAGGCCAGCACATCAAGCTAGACACTTTGGACTTTGTACCGTTCTTATGCCGTACGCGTATAGGTTAGAATCGCACTACGAGTGTCTAGCTTGAAGTGCTGGCCTCTGTACGTAGGTGCACCCCTAGAGATATATACAGGTAAGTTTATTAGTCACTATACAATGGCACACGTGGCGCTGTATTACGAAACTAAGTGCAATATTTATTTTAATTTATTAAAATTAGGTACGGGCTTAGTTTTAAGTTCTACTTTACAAGTATTAGGTAGATACTTTGACACGACTTCATAGGTAGGTACGGTAGTAAGCGTGGGTTTTAAGTAGATATTGTGACACGACTTCATAGGTAGGTACGGTAGTGGGCGTGGGTTTTAAGTAGATATTGTGACACGACTTCATAGGTAGGTACGGTAGTGGGCGTGGGTTTTAAGTAGATATTGTGACACGACTTCATAGGTAGGTACGGTAGTGGGCGTGGGTTTTAAGTAGATATTGTGACACGACTTCATTGGTAGGTACGGTAGTGGGTGTGGGTTTTAAGTAGATATTGTGACACGCTTCATAGGTAGATACGGTAGTGGGCGTGGGTTTTAAGTAGATATTGTGACACGACTTCATAGGTAGGTACGGTGGTGGGCGTCGGTTTTAAGTAGATATTGTGACACGACTTCATAGTTAGGTACGGTTGTGGGCGTGGGTTTAAAGTAGATATTGTGACGTGACTTCATAGGTAGGTACGGTAGTGGGCGTGGGTTTTAAGTAGATATTGTGACACGACTTCATAGGTAGGTACGGTGGTGGGCGTTGGTTTTAAGTAGATATTGTGACACGACTTCATAGGTAGGTACGGTAGTGGGCGTGGGTTTTAAGTAGATATTGTGACACGACTTCATATGTAGGTACGGTAGTGGGCGTGGGTTTTAAGTAGATATTGTAACACGACTTCATAAGTAGGTACGGTAGTGGGCGTGGGTTTTAAGTAGATATTGTGACACGACTTCATAGGTAGGTACGGTAGTGGGCGTGGGTTTTAAGTAGATATTGTGACACGACTTCATTGGTAGGTACGGTAGTGGGTGTGGGTTTTAAGTAGATATTGTGACACGCTTCATAGGTAGATACGGTAGTGGGCGTGGGTTTTAAGTAGATATTGTGACACGACTTCATAGGTAGGTACGGTAGTAAGCGTGGGTTTTAAGTAGATATTGTGACACGACTTCATAGGTAGGTACGGTAGTGGGCGTGGGTTTTAAGTAGATATTGTGACACGACTTCATAGGTAGGTAAGGTAGTGGGCGTGGGGTTTAAGTAGATATTGTGACACGACTTCATAGGTAGGTACGGTAGTGGGCGTGGGTTTTAAGTAGATATTGTGACACGACTTCATAGGTAGGTAAGGTAGTGGGCGTGGGTTTTAAATGATCAAAGGATGGAGCTCCTCATTACGTGTCCTTCTTGCCCTGCCACCTGCACGCGGGAGGACTTGATGCAGGATACTGACAAGGCAATTTGCGTGGTTCGGTTTTGGGATGCGGATGGTGGCGCATCGGGAGCCGGGTCCTTCCTTTCCCTCTAATATGGTTGATGGGAGCGATGGCTGACTCTCGCGTTATACTCGTGACCGGGTGCTGTCCGTGGGAACTGGCCTACTCTTGTTAAATACATTCAATGATTTTTATGTATAAATTTTCGTGTCATATTGTTTTCATGTTCTAATAACATAATCTGGTTTATATCAAGGATTTAATATTTAAGTTATTAACAAATTGTTGTTTATTTCTTGATTCTTCACAAATGACGTTGTTAGATATTATTATTTTATGACTATCAGAAAGAGTGTAATTTGCACCTATTTTGAATAAATATATTAAAAATTGAATTGAATGAGACTATCTGAATTTGCCGTCGACTCGAAAAGAAGAAGAAGAGAGAATTAGTGTGAGTAAAATTTATTTTATTTTAAAATATGATCGTGAGGCTATCCTGGCTTAATGAATAGAATGGATTTTAGAAAACTGATGTCAGCGCATGCTTGAAAAGAAATAGATGTAATAAAATAAGATCGAATGAAAGAAGAACAATATATCGTCTACAACATGAATAAACGATGTTTCTAATGAGTCCAAATAATTGACTTCTTCGAACGAGGCGATGAGTACACCTAACATGCATTCACGTTCGAGCAGATAGGCTAGCGTTAATGGGTTTTGCTAGGGTGGCAGATATATTGCTAACTAAGTCCTTATTTATGAGTTTGTCTTTTACTCCAAGCTGCTAAAACTTCTGAACTAGTTTGACATAAAGCTGACGTACTAAGGGTGGTGAATTATTCTTTATTTGAAACACATTCGATCTCGGAAAAAGCATAGTTCCCGAGATATCTGGAGAAACTTATTTCCAAAGACATTGGATTGGAATTTTTTAACGCTGTCATTATTTATATGTTCACAAACTGCTTGTAATGTAGCACAGTGCGAGCAGTTTCTATTTATACAGGATGCAAAAAAATTGGTGTAGGAACCGTTAACTGAGGGTTCTACTCATCATACTGATCAACTTTCCCCAAGGAACCCATAGTCAATTCTCAAGAAAAAACTGTGACCCACCACACTGCCACTACTACTAAATGCATTAAATTGGTGGATCAGCTGATCGATTTGTATGAAGAGTTTTTTTTTTGCGATTTCAGCATAGTCATAGGCTAGCTACCAACGTCTTATGTAGGTCTTACCGCCGAACATCAGTGTTAACAGCATTGATGTGTTCCGGCTTGAAGATAGGATAGCCAGATCCCCATTAGGTTGGGGAATCTTGGTAAACCCGCTTCCATCTTCGGCATCATCGTCACTTACCATCAGGTGAGATGATGCCAATGCTTGTAAATAAAAAAACTCGGCCAGTTTTTATTATTAGTTGTTTTACTTTTGTATTTTAATCACATCTTGTTTGATGCTTGTATGTATTACTGTTTTTACGATAGAGCAAAAATAAAATACTCCTTTTTAATTTTGTTTTATTTAACTTTTTTTAAATTTTGTTGTTAGTAAATTAGCTATTCTGTGACCATTTTAGTTTACTAAATATTTCGGTTTAAAAGATGTAGCTTTTTAAAGGTAGGACATACTACTCTGCACTACCCTACCCTACACTTCACTACACTGCACTACCCCCTACCCTACTCTACCCTACAACCTTCTCCTGACAATAACAAACTCAACAAAAAATAATTAGTGAAATCGGTCCAGCCGTTCTTGAGTTATAAATGGTGTAACTGACACGACTTTCTTTTATTTAAAGATTCGTACGAGTCAAATCTTGCGAACGATTTTAGAGCGACTACCATGGGTCCGATAAAGCTGAAATTTAGTATGTAGCTCATTTGGTGAAAGTAGATTATTTTGGTATTTGAGGTTGATATGATGATGAACTCTGAAGGCAAAGTCAAGTTGAAATTATAGTTTTTTAATTTTATCCGCAATTGATCGTCTTTTATTTAAAACAGAATTGCTGAACTACTGCGCCGAGACAGCTTTCGCCTTTTCTGAATTTGTAAACATCAATGAGTTTAGTCGTCTCTAGAGATGCAAAGTCATTTCTTCTTTCGTGGACACTGAAATAAAAGCTTGTGCCTAAAATTTAAATTAAGATTTTGATAACGTTCACTAAACTCTCGGAGAACGCACCGTTGACGCGAGTACTACGCTATCTTTAACCGAATGGGTGAACAGATTGATTTGTTTTTTTTTTTGGACTCTGAGTGAATTCACGAGGCACGGCGGTGGGGCAAGATTATTAAAAAGTGTCGTTGATTCATAATGCTATTTTAGAGTGGACATTTCGATATGACTAGACAAGTTTAGCAAAAACCGCATTGCAGACTGTGCCATCAATCATCGCAAAAATCATGCTATGATTAACTTTTAAATTGTGTCCGCCTATTTGTACAATACTGGTTTGAAGATCTTTTATTTGATCGTCTATCCTTTTCTTTTCTTCTATGGAAACCGCGGTTTTCTTAATTAAATATAATAATAAATTCTATTTTTAAAGGTCTTCAATACCTCGTTGAACTTGGTCTAGGGTTTTGCCAAATAATCTTCGACTCAGATGTCAAACGAAGGGGTACAAAATATTTTAAAGAAACAGCTGCATCATTGGCTTCGGACCCATAGAAAGCTTGTTTGTAAGAGCTATGGCCACTAATCATCATCATGATATCAGTTGAAATACGTCCACTGCTGAACAAAGGCCTCCCTCAAGGATTTCCACGAGGACCGGTCCTGCACTGCCCGCATCCATCGGCTTCCCGCGATCTTCACCAGGTCGTCAGTCCACCGGGTGGTAGGCCTGCCTACGATACGTGTTTCGGTGCAATTTTCTGCCCCAACGGCCATCTGTTCTACGAGCTATGTGCCCTGCCCACTGCCACTTCAGTTTAGCGATTCTGTGAGCTATGTCGGTTACTTTGGTTCTCCTGCGGATCTCCTCGTTACTGATTCGATCACGCAGAGAAACTCCGAGCATATCACGTTCCATTGCCCTTTGGGTGACCTTGAGCCTTCTTATGAGGCCCATAGTAAGCGACCATGTCTCAGTTCCCGATGTCTATTGCCATCATATTCCCATTTTGTAAATGGACACATATTTTCTAACTTGTAACCATTAAGTGTATGCAATATTTCTCTCTGAACGAAGATCAAACGGTCTGTGGTAAGGTCAAGCATTCTCTGCAGATCAACGTGTACGGAAGTTTCGCTTACACTGATTTTATTAGGCTCTGGATAACATTGTTTTTATGCAGCTTGTACGATTTTATGAAAAGGGTATATTTTTGGAGATTTCGATCTCAATATATTATTATATTGATGACGAGATATAATCGCTTCCACTAAAAGAGCTACAGCATCCTCTCATGACATCATCGTAACTGTTTCAAAATCAAAATCATTTTTTTTTATTAGGTAACTTGTAACAACATCTCAAAATAGAGGTTGAGACCTCCTTTTAGGTTTTTTCTTGTTAACCTGTGTCAGGAGGACTTGCACTTCCAAAACAAAAGTCTGATTGTTGATAGACTTTTGAATATTCACTACATTTCGACGGATTAGACAAAATATCTTTAATTATTTTTGAAGCCGCGCCTTGTCCTGAAGCTTTCAATTTCATTTGTGTAGCATAAACGAGCTCAAGGCGTAGATTTTCTCAAATCTTCAGTCTTATTTCGTTTCATCCTCTCTTTGCGTTCCTCAAAAAGGAATTTCTGGACGACCGGAAATGCTTCGTTTTATTTCAAGTGTAGGAAATGAAACGACGAATCCAGCCACGTGTTAGTTTTGTCGCAAAATCTTCTTTCCATGCGCTCCGCTGCTTCCCATCGTGTTTTAAAGTCACATTTAAAACGATTTATCGTTTGCGAAATAGTTTTCCGTAATTCACCGACACATCTCGTCATTTTAGGGTACCGTAGTACAACAAGGAACCTTTATAGTTTCGTCATGTCTTTCTGTTCGTCTGTCTAGCTCCTAGACTATTAGCAGTTGAGAGCTGAAATTTAGTAAAGATATAAATAATAAAATCGCGGAGAGAACTAAAAAAATATTTTGGTTAAAAATATTTTTAAGGGTACCTCCCTGACAAGTAAAGTGGGAATGTTTTTTTTTTCTCGTCAAACCCAGTCGTGTGAGGTATCGTTGGTTAGAGCTTAAAAAATAGTTGTGAGTCTTTTAAGACCATTTTATAATTAAGGGTTCCGTTTTCAAAAAAATAGGCTTGAAAGTGCTAAATTTTGTTAAAGTCGATTGTCCCCACCCCCTAACAACTAAACCGCTGTATTTAGAAATGTTATAATTTTATATGGACGCGATAATGGCAACTACGGAACTCTACATTGCGCAAGGCCTCACATGCACTTAGCCGGTTTTTCTATTACCTTTTGAAGCGGCTCAATCTGATCTTGAAGTTTATTATGTACAGAGTTCTTCATAATCATAAAGAACTCACGTCTTGTCACATATAAGGTATTGGAGTCCGTACCTGTGTAAAAAGTATTAACCATTTTAACCGCCTCCGTGGCGTAATGGCTAGCCCATTCGCTTCACACCGGGAGGTCGCGGGTTCGATTCCCGGTGGGGTCAATTTGTAAGACTCGGTTTGGTTGGTGGTAGGGCATTTTCTAAGCCCGCCTGGCTAGCTACCACCATCTTATCTAAGTCTTGCCGCCAAACATCAGTGTTAACAACATTGATGTGTTCCGGCTTGAAGATAAGATAGCCAGTTCTCCATTGCGTTGGAGAATCTTGGTAAGTCCGCTTCCATCTTCGGCATCATCGTCACTTACCATCAGGTGAGATGATGCCAAGGACTTACCAATTGTGAATAATAAAAAAAAAAATCCAAACTAATAATAAAAAGTTGAAAGTTTGTGAGTATATGAGTGTGTATGTTTGTTACTTGTTCACGCAAAAACTACTGAACGGATCTGACTGAAATTTGGTAGGTAGACAGATTAGGACCTGGATTAACACATAGGCTACTTTTTTCACGCTCACGAGCAGCTTGCGGCTAGCGCACTGTGCACTCCCTCGAAAAGTCATAGAAACGTTGTCCATGCGGGTGAAGCCGCGGAAAACAGCTAGTAAACTCAAGTACAAGTCATTTGTTCTTGAACTCACAAAAGAAAGCCCGTAGAACAATGTGTTAGCGAGCGTTACATATACAAAAAAAAATCATACGGTGGAATTGAGAATCTTCTCCTTTGTGAATTCGCTTAAAAATACCCGAGGCCCAGCAGTGGGGACGCTATCACTTATTAACGACTAGCTTTGACCAGCGGTTTCGCTCGCGTGAACATAGTTTATATGACTGTCTCCAAGGGTCCGCAGTGCGCGAGCTGCAAGTGGTTCGCGAGCGTTGAAAAAAGTAGCCTATATGTTAATCCAGGTCCTAATCTGTCTACCTACCAAATTTCATCCAGATACGTTCAGTAGTTTTAGCGTGAAATAGTAACAAACATCCATACATACATACAAACTTTCGAGTTTATAACATTAGTAGAATATGATCATCACATGTCTCCAAACGAACACCAGGTAAATAAATATATAAATAGCATGCACTCTCATGGCCCCAATCTGGTTAAAAATGTATGGAGTTAGATTATGTCGTATAGGGGTTGACGGAATGGACAATGTAGGGTCGTGGCCCGTGGCGTTACGCGGCCTACTTTTTGCGTTGTTTTGACCTTTTATGGATTGGGAGTACTGAGTATACTCTCCACACAGAATTAGCCAGTAGCAGATCGATCTGTATGAAAGGTACAAAAAAAACTTGAAATTGTCATGGGTTTTTTATTTTTTATTCACAATTGGTAAGTCCTTGGCATCATCTCATCTGATGGTAAGTGACGCTGATGCCGAAGATGGAAGTGGGCTTACCAAGATTCCCCAACGCAATGGAGAACTGGCTATCTCATCTTCAAGCCGGAACACATTAATGTTGTTAACACTGATGTTTGACGCCAAGACTTAGATAAGATGGTGGTAGCTAGCCCGAGCGGGCTTAGAAATTGCCCTACCACCAACCAAACCGAGTCTTACAAGTTGACCCCACCGGGAATTGAACCCGCCACCTCCTGGTGTAAAGCGAATTGGCTAACCATTACGCCACGGAGGCAAATCTTGTGGTAAGTTGTTCAGTTATCTAAATATATATAACTCAAAAGTGACTGACTGACTGACTGACATAGTGATCTATCAACGCACAGCCCAAACCACGGGACGGATCGGGCTGAAATTTGGCATGCAGGTAGATGTTATGCCGTAGGCATCTGCTAAGAAAGGATTTTGGGAAATTCCCACGGGAACCGCAAAAATCGGGATCTGCGCGGGCGAAGCTGCGGGCATCCACTATTTAAGTATAAGCCCCAAACTATTAAAAAGACGAATCAATGGTCAATTCGCAAAAAAATGACATCCCATGACTGGTAATCAGCTAAAAGATCCTTATGAGAAAGTCAATGATTTCGCGAATTCATCAATGGTTCCTTGGGGACAGTTCTTATTCACCTTCCCTCCCCGCCACCCCAATGTTCCCTTCGCTCAGCCAGTCTCCCTATATTATTAACTTGTCTATCGATCGCTTATTGTTTTGCCGCCTTTGCGGGAATCCTAAAACTTTGATGAGATTTGATTCGACTGTTATTAGATTAATCCTAAGAGATCATAGAAATGCTTGTGATACCATTAATCCAGTTATATGTCGTGACAAAATCTATGGCAAGTCCCCTATACTAGAACCGTTTTATGCGCTCCTATGCTTTTCACAGTTTCACACACACACACGTACACACGCACGTACACACGCACGTACACACGCACGTACACACACACACACACAAACACACACACACACACAATTGGCGATAGCTGCGCCTTGCACTGTTTTCAACGACTATAGTGTGTATAGTGGTAGATACCTTGTCTTTAGGTCATGGTATTGTTTTTTTTTATTGCATTTAAAACAAATACATTTAATAATACAAAAGAATATAAATATAGCAAAGGCTGACTTATCCCTTTTAGGATCTCTTCCAGTCAACCTTGGAATGGTGAAAGGACTTCAGAGCAGGACAGGTAGAGTTTACGAGTAAAAAAAAAATATATTTAACTATCATATAATCGTCTCTAGTATAATAATATATTTGATATTGTGATGAAAACTAAAAAAAAATTGGCCTATTTCTATTTTTTTTTTGAGATTGATAGAATTGAACCAAATTTGGCATGGCTTTTTAACACGCTTTTATTAGCTTCACTTGTAACTAACTATGTATGTAAGAAAATCTTGGAATCTTAATTTGACCCACTTGCCGGTCTTCGATTAGGATGAAATTTTGCACACGCTCTGAGTTCTGACGACAATACATGACTAGCTAAGAAACGTCATTACAAATCAAATATGGCAGCCTCCCCAAGATGGTGGACTGGCTGTTTGAAATCCACCCCCATGATATGGGTATCAAATGAAAGGGTTTGCTGTCAGGATTACAAAAAAAATAGTCACGTGACTTAAATCCAATATGGCGGACGTCCAAGATGGCGGACAGGCTATTTGAAATGCACCTCCATGATATGGGTGTCAAATGAAAGGGTTTGCTAAAAATAATGCGAAATGACATTTTCTTACCAAATTATCATGTCATGGGTATCAATCAATAATTTTGTAATTTTTAGTGCGTGCTAAAAGCGTGTTTTTTATGTTTTTAATCTTGGTAAGCCCGCTTCCATCTTCGGCAACATCGTCACTTACCACCAGGTGAGATGTTGTCAAGGGTTTACCAATTGTTAATAAAAAAAAAAAAAAAAAATGTTATGCTGTAAAGCTGACCAGTTGTTTTTACAAAAGATACTTTCAGCTGTTGACATAGAGATATAATTATCTTAAGTAGGTAACAAAAGATTAATTTTCCAGCCCTTGTTGTCAAGTGTCAAGTGGAACGTGGATTTGGTGTTCGAAGTAGGCACAGATCTACTAAAAATAGATTAGTAATTAAATTGTTAGAAAAAGAAGGATAGTTACGTTATGGCACGAGTGCGAAAAAGATACTGATATTATTTTATGTCCTTAACGGCATGACCACTTTTTTTGCTGGCTAATTGTCAAAATCTGACAGTACTTAGCCAAACAATGCTTCTTTCAATGTTGCCAAATAAATTTAAATTTTACCTAATAAAAATAATAATATATTTGTAGATAGAAATGTGACCCCTGATTTTGAAGAGGTATATTGAAAAATAAAGCTGTACAAATGCTTTTCGAAAGCATTACTTATATTTCATCAGATCTACTATACAAAGGCGCTAGGTCGCGTTAATTATTTTGAAATTTACCCTGACTTAATGGAAATAATATAAAGGTGGCAACACAAACGCTTAAAACGGTTAAAGCGAGAGGCACTATAGTGTCCACGCGATATAGAAATCTATTTGTAGTAGATCTGTGGAAATAGGTAACTAGTCTATACCTATAGGTAAGTTACAATCTCCTTGGATGAGACAGGACCCTTTAGAACCTCGGCAGGAGTCTCGAGGACCCGATTGGCAGCAAAATAAAGGGACAAAGGCATTTTATAGCGGTAATCAACCGAGATAAGATGAGATAACGTCTATTTTAACAGTCCATTCGAACAAAGTGTTTTGTAGTTAAAATTGTTGAATAATCCTGCTGGGATTTAAAGGTTGTTTTTTGCTTTCTTGCGAGATTCTGGAGCTTATTAACACGCTTTTATTAGCTTCACTTGTAACTATGTACACTCGAGAGCGATGAATCCGGGTCACTTAAAGAATCCTAAAAATCTTGGAAACTAAGAAGGCTAGCGTAATGAAATAAATTGTGTTTAATAGACAATTTAATACTCCTTAAATGAAGTCATTAAAACTTCTTAGTTATTGTAAAGTTATGTCATAAAAAAATCAAATTTGAAAAAGGGAGACTTTCGAAGATGGAACTACGAAATTACTACATTTATTTTTGCTTTTGTTTCTAATCTGTCATTTAAGTGGGTACATAAACCATGTTGATAGTGTTCAATCTTTATTATTCAAGCAGTAATCATGTCGCTTACACCTGAAGAATGCACCAGAATTCTCACAATGCTGGAAAACGGCCGGGGTCAGCGCGATACAGCCACGACTGTCGGTGTGTCGCTCTCAACAGTACAAAGAGTTATGTATCGAGCATGCTTGGGACGAGCTAGGGAGATGCGTAAAACAAAGAAGCCCTCCCCCAATCACGCTTCGTGAGCTCAAAATTGCTCTCACAGAGGAATGGGAGAATATTCCCCAAAATCGTATAAGGAACTTGGTGTACAGCATGCCAAACCGCGTAAACACAGTGATGGAAGCACGAGGAGGCAATACGAAGTATTAAAATTCAAGTAAATCGTTAATTTGTTCAAAAATGTCATGTTTCCTATTTTTGTTTTAAGGCGAGATCAGCAGTTTTTATTTATTTATGTAATTTTTTGTAAATAAACTGTAGTGACTCGTAATTTTATTACTTTCATCTAAGGGGTATTAAAGTGTCTAATTTGTTTCATGAAGCTAGCTTTCTTAGTTTCCGAGATTTTTAGGATTCTTTAAGTGACCCGGATTCATCGCTCTCGAGTGTATGTATAAGAAAATCTTGGAATCTTAATTTAACCCACTTGCCGGTCTTCGATTAGGATGAAATTTTGCACACGCTCTGATTTCTGATGACAATACATGACTAGCTAAGAAACGTCATTACAAATCCAACATGGCGGACATCCAAGATAACTACTTAACGTGTTTACTAAAAGCGTGTTTTTTAGTTTTTTAATTTTCTTTTTAAATCGACTTCCAACAAAAAGAAGGAGGTTCTCAATTCGACTGTAAGTTGTTTTATTTTGCATGTTAGTTACGCGATAGTTTCGCAGTTTGTGAACCGATTTTCATGATTCTTTTTTTATTCGATAGGATATGCTCCCGAGTTGGTCTCGTATAAATTTTATCAAAATCGGTTTAGTACTTTATTAGAAAATTTACAAAAGTAAAAAATAATAATGAAAAATTGTACTAAGTTGTTGCGATGGAAGTCGGTTTTTTAACGTGTGCAGGGTTTTCAATCATTCTTAGACAACTGTATGCTATTCGCACAACAGTTGGTTAATTAAACCACATCCCAAAAAAGTCTTATATGTAAACAAACCACTACCTTTTTAGGATTCCGTAACCAAAGGGTAAAAACGGAACCCTGTTACTAAGACTTCGCTGTCCGTCTGTCTGTCACCAGGCTGAACCGTGATAGCTAGACAGTTGACATTTTTACAGTGAATTAATTTCTGTTGCCGCTATAACGACAAATATTGAAAATTAGAAAAAGTGAAAGTCTCCGTACAAAAAACTTGTTTTTTTTTTTAAACATGAAGACACTAGCGCCATCTGGTATGATGGTACGGAACCCTTCGAGCGGGGTTCTCCATAACAGCTAGGGAACCATGTCGAACCAATGTTTAGATAGAATAGCTTTGATAGTTGAATCTTTGGAGCTAAATAAATCAATTTGAGGTAAATCAGTAAGTATATTAAATTCCTTAGAAGCACGTATGAAGATTTCAGCATTAACTTACAGCGTCAGTGGCTCAACCGGTGAGGACTCGGTCCTCCTAACCAGAGGAGCCGGGTTCAAATCCGGACGGCCAATGTACTAATGAGTTTTTCGAAACTTACGTACCGATTGCTTTAACTGTAAAGGAAAACATCTTGAGGAAACCTGCACACACCTGCGAAGAAACTCGAAGGTTGTGTGTGAAGTCGACCAACCCGCACTGAGGCGCACTGGGTCCGCGTGGTCGACAAAGGCCCGATCACCCTAATTCAGGGTAGGCTCGAGCCCCTCGGTAGGGACGTATACAAGCTGATATGATGATGACGTATGAAGAACGAGTTTCGCCTGTAGTTTGTAACGGTTATAGGTATGTCCAAATATATGGGATGTCGGATAGTCTGTCTAGATGGGACATGAATGTAAATTTTTGATATAGGATCTGGAGAAAATTGAAATTTTGTTCGGTACGATGAGTAGAAGCCCCAGTTAACGGGACCTACACAGTTTCTCTTTTTGTTTTTATGTAATTTTTATATTGTTATGGTTCGATTCCCGCCGATGGGGTCAACTTGTAAGACTCGGTTTGGTTGGTGGTAGGGCATTTTCTAAGCCCGCCTGGCTAGCTACCACCATCTGATCGAAGTCTCGCCGCCAAACATCAGTATTTACAACATTGATGTGTTCCGGTTAAAAAAAAAGATAAGATAGCCAGTTTTCCATTGCATTGGGGAAGCTTGGTAAGCCCGCTTCCATATTCGGCATCATCGTCACTTACCATCAGGTGAGATGATGCCAAGGGCTTACCAATAATGAGTAATAAAAACAAACTAGTTGTTATTCTTCCAATTATGATTACATTAAAATAACATATTTTACACCATGCTCATAACATAGTTATCTTTAGACTAATAATTAACATAGCAAAACAAAGTTCACCACTGCCAGATAAAATTTAAGATTTAATGTGGTTCTGAGCTGAGCCGGCTTCACTGCTCATATGTAAATTGTTGCTGCAGGCTCTTCACTGGCGCGCCCCCATTCCCCAGGGTGGGGTCGCTTCCGATGAAGGCTTCAACAAGGCCCTACGGGCTAAAGTCAACAGCAGGCGGTGTCTAGTAGGGACGCACAGATTAAACGTAAGTTCCACATGGGTATAGTATTAACCTAAAAAAACCGACTTCAAACAGGAAACTAAGGTTCCCCTCGATTTCTCTGGGATGCCATCCTGGGATCCTGGGATCCTGTTTTTTTTTATCATGGTACCACCCTTGGGATATCTCTTTTAAAAAAAAAAGAATCATCAAAATCGGTTCATAAGCGACGAAGTTATCCGCGAACACACATAAAAAAATATATACGGTCGAATTGAGAAACCTCCTCCTTTTTTTTTGAAGTTGGTTAAAAAGAACAAAAAAGGTGATCTTGTAGCAGGGTTTCACATATTTAAATACGTGCTTATACTGGGTACCAGATCACATTGTTACAAGGTCGGAAATACTAACATAGCTTTAAGCATATTAAAAGAGATTATCCTTAATATTATAAACGCGAAAGTATGTATGTAATGATTTTTGTTACTCTTTCACGCCACAACAGATAAAAGGATCTGGCTGAAATTTGGTAGGTAGACAGATTAGGACCTGGATTAACATATAGGCTACTTTTTTCACCCTTGTCGAAGACAGCCATAAAAACTATGTTCACGCGAGCGAAGCCGCTGGCATAAGCTAGTTATTAATAAAAGTCAGTATATTACTATTTTGTCTGTAGAAAATATATATATTACTATGTAAGTAAGTGGATATAGGAATTCACCGAAAAAATATATTACTGTTAGGCACTTATTAAACTTACCTGACAAGTTTCAACGAATTTCCAAAATAGGCGGGCGAGTTGTAACTCTGAAATTAACTTGCTACTTTACAAGCCGTCAAAATTTCAAGATGGCGGCTGTGTTTGACGTTCAGAAGTTAAGAGCACTTGTCATCTCGCTAATTGCCTACCGAGAAATCTTTGTTACCTACCAGGTTTTGAAGGGTGGGGAGTATACACAGATAAGGACAATTTTCATTTGGCTCTACAGGGTGTAAAAAAAAAGGTGTGACAACATTTTATAGGAGAAATCGTGAACTGTACAGCTACTAGGGCCTCAGTACAGGCAAAGAACCTATTGTACTATAATATCGCATTAAAATCGGACTATTTTTGGATACGGTCATCAGTTTAATTGAGTGTGGGAGGCTCGACATTTTCTTTTGCAGAGAACATTGTTTCCTAGAAATAATCATTTTTTGTACATTAGTTTCCTAGAAATAATCATTTTTTGTACATTAGTTTCCTAGAAATAATCATTTTTTTAGGGTAAAAACGGGACCCTATTACTAAGAATCCGCTGTCCGTCCGTCTGTCTGTATGTGTCCGTCTGTCACCAGGCTGTATTTTATGAACCGTGATAGCCAGACGTTAAAATTTTTACAGGAGATGAATTTCGATAGCCGCTATAACAACAAATAAAAAAAAATTAGAAATAAAAAAAGTTTCTATACAAAAAACTTGTTGATTTAAAACGTGAAGGAAACGTTGTTTTATTAGTTATTTGTACAAAAACCCACAAACAAGTACAGTTTTACAAGTAGGAGCCCCTTCTATTACATTTTTTTAAACAACTCCAAAAGGAAGGAGGTTCTATGTAATATGTTTTGAATGTATGTTTACCGATATTTCCGCCAATTGTGGACCAATTAAAAAAAGAAGAAGACTTTCTTTAGTTTATAGTCTATGTTTTCGTGGCTGTTCCATATAAACTTTAGTCAAATGAGACTGGTACTTTAAAAATTAACAAAAACAAAAAATTGTATAGAAACTGAAGATGATTGTTTTTAACCCGTAAGCGTTGTCAATTTATTATTCACAATATTATTACACATTTTTTTAAAATTTCGATACTACAAAATCGTTAATAAATTTAATTAAGAGTTTAACTTAGGTAACGATACTACAGGCAAAGAACGATAAAACTCTATTTCATATTATGGCTAGTATTCCCGACAACTTCGTTACACTACACTACACTACCCTACCCTACCCTACCCTACCCTACACTACACTACACTACACTACACTACACTACACTACACTACACTACACTACACTACACTACACTACACTACACTACACTACACTACACTACACCACACTACACTATCCTACCCTTCCCTACCCTACCTCTACACTACACTACCCTACCCTGCCCTATACTACACTACCCTACCCTACACTACACTACACTACACTACCCAACCCTACCCTACACTACCCTACCCTACCCTGCCCTACACTACCCTACCCTACCCTACACTACCCTACCCTACACTACACTACACTACCCTACCCTACCCTACCCTACATAAGAACCTTCTCCTGACAATAACGAACTCGACAAAAAAAGAATTAGCCAAATCGGTCCAGCCGTTCTCGAGTTATGCGCTTACCAACACATTTTGCGATTCATTTTTATATATTAGATGAAGACGCTCTCGTCGGTGGTGTATCGGCAAGGGCCGCTACCTCCTATGCGGGAGGTTGTGGTTCGAGTCCTGCCATATACCAATATGTTTGAGCCCCTCGGTGGGGACATAGCTGATATTATGATGATGACTGCTCTTAAGTGTTATTGGTTTATATCAATTCGCTATCTATATATTTATTTAAAGGACTGTTCTTGATACTGAGGCGAGATTACACTAGTTTCGCTTCTATACTCTCCCCGGAGGCGAGTCTGCCCAAGTTATTCATAACAAGTCTGACACAAACTTAGATTGGAGTTGGCTTGACATCAACTTTAGCAGCACCGCAATGCTGCCTATTTCATGCCTTCATTGAGATTTTATTGTATACTAAATATTGCCCGCGACTTCGTTCCCGTTTTAATCCTTATACCGTATTGTTGTCTACAATTTACATCATCAATGGAACCTTATAACACGACTTGTAGGTATGGTTTGTAACTATTGTAAGGGCTTGTGGGTTAAAGATGCGTGCTCACATAAAATATTTAATGGTAAAATGAAGACCTAAAAAGAAAACAAAAGTTAGATAATACATTATACACTTAAATTTTAAACACAATTCACAAAAATATAACTATATCTTACCCAAAATTGGTCTTAAGAAAGCAGCAGAAATAATTATTTTATAATGAAAGTTTAATGATAGATTAGAACTGCTGGAAGGTAGAATTTTAATTTTTAAAAGATATTGTCAGATAGATGACAGCGCATGCGTGAAAAAGAAATAGATGGAGTGAAAAGAAGGTCGGATGAGAGAAGAACGCATAACAGAGTGCCGCGTTACAACCTTTACACAAAACTTCAGCTTTCTAGGTCTAAAGGATTGAGATGGGCGTTGATGAGTCAGCGAGTGAGGGAGTCAGGACTTTTTCTACCAAAAAAGGAGGGTAATGCTTTTCGGGCGTATGTATGTATGTATGTATGTATGTATGTATGTATGTATGTATGTATGTATGTATGTATGTATGTATGTATGTATGTATGTATGTATGTATGTATGTATGTATGTATGTATGTATGTATGTATGTATGTATGTATGTATGTATGTATGTATGTATGTATGTATGTTTCTTTGTTGACTGAGCCTGTAGCCCAAATGGCTTGATAGATTATTGAGTGCGAGGTGTCGTTAGATTAGTCTTGATAGACCGTTATGCACGAAGCGTTTTGCTTCTTCGTTAATTATGCGAAAGAAGTTGGAATTCTCTGCCGGCGTCTGTATTTCTCGATTCGTATAATTTAGGAATCTTCAAGACCAGATTAAATAAGCACTATTTTTTAGTGTTACATTCTCTTCTGCATCGATACTTACCACGAGGTGAGGTGCAGCGAAACGCACTTAAATTTTTAATAAAAAAAAGATCCGACTCCAAAAAAATGCTAAAAAATAGCCCACAAAATCTCCTACCTTGTATTTTACTTTTTAAACCAAGCGAGTCACATTCCAAACTTACAACAATGGTATAAAATATATTTAACTATTCATTTAAAACAAAAGTCATCAACAAGAGCGACAGAAAAACGTTTTTTTTTTTTAATTTTAAATTCAATTAGGACTCTTTAGACCGAGTACAATTCACGTATGGCCAGTTTCACTTATTTTTGTTTGTATATATTACCTTTTTTAAAATACAGCAAAATTAAAAAAAAAACCTTATTTCTAATACAAAGATACAGTTATTTAAAAATCAAACAGACAGACGGCAGTCAGACGTAAAGACAGACAGACAGACAAGGCTCAAGAGTCTAAACATTTTTTATGTAGTCAACAACCCTACAAGTTCAAGTTCAAGTTCAAGTTCATTTATTTCTAAGCAACATACATTGCGTTGAAAAATTTTATAATTGAATAATTAAAATAACCTAATCTAATTGGAATAAAACAAAAATTAAAACAAATAATTTAAATTAAAAATTGTATTTAACCTATAAGCCGTATCTATTGTCCGTATGGTTCCCGGCTAAGAATAGGACCATCCCATCTCTTCCAATGGGGGTCGTAAGACGCGACTAAGGGACTTAAAACCGGAGGATGGGCAGCAGCGTCTTTCCGTGCATTGCAACACAAGTGCAATCAAACTGCGATCGCCATCCGATTACGGCAAAACCCCCCTATGAAATCCACACCCAGAAAAAGGCCCCTAGTCCCCGGCGGCCCCGCTATCCGTGGCTCCGGTAGCAGTCATGGTAACGGCGGGGTGGGGGGTGCGAAGAAACCCCGGCAGATGCCAGGCTACCAAACCCAACGACCTTTGGCCTTGGCAACTTACAACACGCGTACACTGCGGACTGACGAGAAACTTACAGAACTCGAAGAAGTATTGTGCAGGTTACGGTGGGATATCGTAGGTTTATGTGAAGTCCGAAGAGAGGGAGAGGACACCATGATCCTTAAATCCGGAAACCTGCTCTACTTCCGGGAGGGCGACCAACAGTCCCAGGGTGGTGTCGGGTTTCTTGTCCACAAGTCCCTGATTAACGATGTGGTCCTAATCGTGAGCGTTTCGACAAGGGTAGCATACCTTATACTCAGAATCACCAAACGGTATTCGATGAAGGTCATACAGGTATACGCGCCGCCCACGGAACACTCCAACGACGAGGTAGAGACTATGTATGAGGACATCTCTACAGCCTTACATAGCACCCATTATACCGTTGTTATGGGGGACTTTAACACGAAACTGGGCAAACGAAGCGATGGTGAGCTGGGAGTGGGGCAATTTGGATATGGAGTAAGAAATGCACGTGGCCAGATGCTGGCCGACTTTATGGAGAAGGAGAGCCTCTTTATGATGAACTCCTTCTTCAAAAAGTCAAAACAGCGGAAGTGGACATGGTTGCATCCCAATGGCGTAACAAAATACAAGATAGACTTCATCTTGTCGACAAGGAGGCAAATATTCAATAAAATCTCCGTGATAAATTCAGTCAAAACAGGAAGCGATCGCCGGATGGTCAGAGGCACATTGAATCTAAAGACCAAGCTAGAAAGATGTCGACTGATGAAGTTTACGCTCCGACCGGCACCCATCCAGCTCCAAAACCCCGAGGGCTTTCAGCTCGAGTTGCACAATCGTTTCGAATGCCTAGGAGACTGCGAGAATGTGGACGATTATAATGACAGGTTCAAGGAGATTTTTCAAACGGTCGGGTCTAAGATTTTTAAAACTCGCCGTTCAAACAGAACCAAAAAAATCTCCGACTTCACCAGCAACCTCATGGAAGAAAGATGCAGATTGGTTTTGCAGTCCTCTGAAGACGCTACTCAGTATCGGCAACTAAACAGGCAGATCTCTAAGTCCCTAACTCGCGATTTACGCTAATATAATACAAATTGTATTAAAGAGGCGATTGAGCACAACAAAGGCTCAAAAGTGTTCGCGAGAGATCTGTCTGTTGGACAAAGCCAACTGACCAAGCTGAAGACTGAGGATGGCAGGACCATATTATTGTCTAAGACTGAGTTGCTGGAAGAAGTAGAGAAGTTCTATGGACAGTTGTACAAGACCACACGTTTGCTTGTCAGCGATCTGGCTGAAGACCCAAGAGCCAGACTAACCCGACACTATACCGAAGATATCCCGGACGTCAGCCTGTACGAGATTAGAATGGCTCTCAAACAGCTCAAGAACAGCAAGGCATCGGGTGATGATGGAATTACGGCTGAACTTCTGAAAGCAGGTGGATCACCGGTACTAAAAGCTCTTCAGAAGTTATTTAATTCCGTTATACTCGAGGGACAACGCCTAAGGCATGGCACAGAAGTGTGGACGTGCTTTTCTAAGAAACTATAAGATTGTATGTGAAGTTGACCAACCCGCACTGGGCCCGCGTGGTCGACTAAGGCCCGATCGCCCTAATTCAGGGTAGGTAGATCTGGCTGAAATTTGGTAGCTAGACAGATTAGGACCTGGATTAACACATAAGCTACTTTTTTCCACGCACTGTGCTCCCTCGAAAAGTCATAGTAACATTGTCCGCTGTGACCGGGTGAAGCCGCGGGAAATAGCTCGTATTATAAACGCGAAAGTTTGTAAGAATGTATGGATGTGTGTTTGTTACTCTTTTACGCAAAAACTACAAAACGGATCTAGCTGAAAATTGGTATGTAGACAGATTAGGACATGGATTAACACATATGCTACTTTTTTCGGCGCTCGCGAGCCGCCCCTTGAAAAGTCATAGAAACGTTGTCCACACGGGTGAGGCCGCGGGAACCAGCTAGTAAAGAAATAAATGAATTGAATTGAATTGAATTTATCAACAAAGGGAAGGCAAAACAAAACTTACAAACGATTTGGTAATACTCTAAGAAACACAAAGTAGAATTCAATTAGGAAACTTTTGCGGCCAAGGCATTTTCAATGGACTTGTGAAATGAAAAGAAGACCCATTAATCTTATTGGCTTTTTATAAATTACGACGACAAGACTATAGTTATTTACGGTTCAATCAATGCACAATGTCGTGGCCTGCGATTGTTTTTGACTTTTATTTGACGCAACGTCTTTGGACTCAGTCAGGAGGGGGGGGGGGGGGAGGGGGAAGAGATACAGCAAAGTGAGGTATATCGCCCTAATTTTTTTTATATTCATAATTGGTAAGCCCTTGGCATCATCTCACCTGATGGTAAGTGATGATGATGCCGAAGCTGGAAGCGGGCTTACCAAGATTCCCCAACGCAATGGAGACCTGGCTATCGTATCTTCAAGCCGGAACACATCAATGTTGTTAACACTGATGTTTGGCGGCAAGACTTAGATAAGATGCTAGCCAGGCGAGCCTTACAAGTTGACCCCAACGAAAATCGAACCCGCGACCTCCTGGTGTGAAGCGAAGGGACCAACAATTACGCCACGGAGGCGGTTAGTTGTTTCGACATGCCCAAACAAGATACTAGAACAGTTTACCTTAGAGCGATATTAGAACATTTTACGTATTCACAAAATCTTTTTCCATACAAGCATACATTACTATTTCTTTAAAATGAATAGGCTGATTCTAATGAAACTTTATAACCGCCTCCGTAGCTCAGAGGCAAAGTTCACTGGCTTTACACAGGAGGTCGCGGGTTCGATTCCCGGCGGGGTCAATTGTAAGACTCGGTTTGGTTGGTGGCAGGGCATTTTCTTAGCCCGCCTGGCTAGCTACCACCATCTTATCTAAGTCTTGCCGCCAAATATCAATGTTGATATCATTGGTGTGTTCCGGCAAGAAGATAACAAAGCCAGTTCCCCATTGCGTTGGGGAATCTTGGTAAGCCCGCTTCCATCTTCGGCAGCATCGTCACTTACCACCAGGTAAGATGATGGCAAGGGTTTACCAATTGTGAATAAAAAAAAAAGATAACCATGACAATTTCAAGTTTTTTTGTACCTTTCATACAGATCGATCTGCTACTGGCTAATTCTGTGTGGAGAGTATACTCAGTACTCCCAATCCATAAAAGGTCAAAACAACGCAAAAAGTAGGCCGCGTAACGCCACGGGCCACGACCCTACATTGTCCCTTCCGTCAACCCCTATACGACATAATCTAACTCCATACATTTTTAACCAGATTGGGGTCATGAGAGTGCATGCTATTGATATATTTATTTACCTGGTGTTCGTTTGGAGACGTGTGATGATCATATTCTACTAATGTTATAAACTCGAAAGTTTGTATGTATGTATGGATGTTTGTTACTATTTCACGCTAAAACTACTGAACGTATCTGGATGAAATTTGGTAGGTAGACAGATTAGGTTCTGGATTAACATAAAGGCTACTTTTTTCCTAGGCACTGCGGACCCTTGGAGACAGTCATATAAACTTTGTTCACGCGAGCGAAACCCACTTAAAAAACACTTAGTAATTCTAGTTTGTGGATATATTATGTTTTTGAAATACTTTATTAAAAAAAGATAAACAAATTATAAGATCGCTATGAAAACTTTGAATCACTATCATTAATAAAATATGACAAGCTTTTGTTTAACTTGCAGTGTATGTAGGATTGTTCGGGTGAAATCGTGCAAGTTAAATTTGACCCATTTGCTGAGCGTTCCATTTTAGATGTTGGTCAATATATGCACCAAGGTATAAGCATAGTAGACGCGCGTGACAATGATAAGCACTGACGATTTGGTGACTGCTTATTACAGAAGTGAGATTTAATTTCAAAGTTTAAAGGAGGTTATGAATTTGACTTCATTGAAAAAGGAACGTACATGGTTTTCGTTAAATTTAAAGTCAGAAGATTATTTTGTAGCCATTTCATCACAGTTTCAAAACATGTTTCTGCATGGTTTTTAACATCAGCCCAGTTAGACCCACTGACTAGGAGTGCTGTGTCATCGGCATAAACAAAAATTTCACAGTTTGTAGAACACAGATCATTTATGTTAATTTGGAAAAGAGTTTGTTTGCGGGTGCCATTTTTATTAATCTATCGAAAGGCTTTTCTATTATCACTAAGTGATCATGTCTCGTGTCTCTGTGCGATTGCATGGAAAGGCAGAAAGCGATCAAAGTTTTGCGGGATAGATGTCCTGTTTCTCGGCGGTATTTAAATCCGTAAGTAAATCCTTAACGTAGTTTACATGAATTAAGCAACTATCCTCTATGTGGGATATATGTCCCAAAATATAGATGTTCACAAAAATCGCCAATACTCTGAAAATATTAAAGATAATGTTTTTTACTCTTCATAAATTTGATACTTTTGATTGCAGGTTCTTGGTGGAACATTATATCACACATATTGGTGCATATCTACACTGATTCCACATCATCATTACAGCTCATATATGTCCCCACCGAGGGGCTCGAGCCTACCCTGAATCAGGGCGATTAGGCCTTAGTCGACCACGCGGGCCCAGTGCGGGTTGGTCGACTTCACAAACAACCTTCGAGTTTCTTCGCAGGCGTGTGCAGGTTTCCTCACGATGTTTTCCTTCACCGTTAAAGCAATCGGTAAGTATGTACCATGATTCCACATAAAAGAAACAAAACTGCGTTAATAATTTGTCAGCGACCGGTTTCGAACACATTTAAAAAATTTAAGTACCGGCCACTATCACAATTAAAGTATTTTGATTTTTTTACTGAGAGATATAGAGTGATTTCAAAAAGTGTTGCAACTATGCGGCTTTCACCCTGTGTGCGTGTCTCCGTCTACTGATCTCCGGATACTATCGAGACTTGCCAAGTGATTTTGATCTCTATGCGTGTACATACAGGTTTGAAGTGGTTTTGATTTACGTTAGGGTCTATTTAAACTTCTTTAATCTGAGTTCAAAAGATACAGCCTTTTAAAACTTCGACAGGTGGACATACGGCGTAGGAGAAAGTGCGGAAACATGAAAGTTATGTTTCATGCCCGCACTTTCTTTAAAGGTCCCCAGGAGGCTTAAATTGTTCCTCGTGCTCCACCGGCGTTCTCCATCTGGGTGGAGCATGAGGAATTGTAAGTCCTCATACTCCAACTGGTACGTGCTCCACCTAAGTTCTCCACCTGGGTGGAGCATGTAAGCTTCCATACAAACGTAGTTCCACTTTGATACAAAAACTACATGCCGGATTGAATCCGAACTTTTCATATACAGGGTGTAACAAAATTGGTGTAAGTCCCGTTAACTGGGGCTTTCTACTCATCATACTGAACAACTTTTGTTCTACAAGTTTGCTGAAAACGTAAAAAAATTTGTACTCTTCATACAAATCGATTAGCGATCGACCGATTTTGTGCATTTTAGTATGGCGGGTCCAATTTTTTTTTGAGAATTGCCTATGGGTTCCTTGGAGAAAGTTGTTTAGTATGACGAGTAGAACCCTCAGTTAACGGGTCCTACACCAATTTTGATACACCCTGTATATAGAGTAGATACATATCGATGTTTGTAATTAGTTTTCATCGAAGTAAATTTAAACAAACCTAAACGAAGGCTTAAATTAGTTTTGTACTGAAAGTTTGGAACTGCTTTTATTTTTTTCCGTTTCAAGTTAGTACATCGATACATAATAACAAACATCGATATGTGTCTACTCAATATACTTACAAAGTTTGGTTTCAATCCGGCATGTAGTTTTCGTATTAAAGCGGAACTAAGTTTGTATGGAAACTCCTCCCGGGGACCCCAAAGGTTTCTTTCTTTCTTTCTTTTGGAACAGACCAGGCATGTATGAAATAGGTAGTTGGTTCTCATCCCTGCCAGTGACAGTTTTAATATGCACGTATTCAAATCTTCTGTCAAAAGAGTCATTGTCTCTTTTTATATCCACACTAGTTGTCCCGGCGAACTTCGTACCAACTTACACTACACTACCCTACCGTACCTTACACTACACTACCCTACCCTATATAAGAAGCTTCTGCTGACAATGACGAACTCAACAAAAAAAGAATTAGCGAAATCGGTCCAGCCGTTTACACGTGATGCGATGACCAGAAGAGATAGGGGTTCATTTTTATATACAGGGTGTTGTTTTGGTCGACAACGACCTTTCCAGTAGGGTTTCTACTCATGAAACTGGACATCTTTTGTCCTACAACTTTGCTGAAATAGCAAAAAAGAAATTGGACTTTTCATACAAATCGATCAGATGGTTGACCAATTTTGTATGGAGAGGTCCATTTTTTTAAAAAAAAATTTCGTTGAAGAGATTCGTGATTTAGGTATAATACATGACAGCAAACTTTTATATGATAAGCATATTGACAGCATTGTCACTAAACAAATAAAACCTTGGGTTTTATTATGAGGTGTAGCTCTCAATTTACTAATATAAAAGCCATCAAAGTGCTCTACTGTTCATATGTGCGTAGTACTCTTGAGTACTGTTCCGAGGTTTGGAATCCTCAATACTATGTTTACATTGTCAGAATAGAGTCTATCCAAAAACGTTTCATGCGGTTTCTTCAGTATAAGTGCAGGCAAAACGACGCGAGCTACGAAGCGAGATGTAAGAGACACCACATACTTCCACTGCAAGTCAGACGTACAATAGCTGATATTGCTTTATTGGTAAAAATTTCACAAAATTTGGTTGATTCCTCCGAGCTTCTATCTAAAGTTAATATTCGCGTCCCATCAAGACTAACTATCCGACACCCGATCTATCTATCGACACCTACAACAAACACATGTTACAGACGCAACTCCTTTTTGATAGGTGCTCCTAATGAATTCAACAAATTAACAAATTTTCCCCAAATTGATTTGTTTAGTTCCAAGGTCCATACAGTTAAAGCTCTACTTTCTAAACATTGGTTCGATATGGTTCCCTGTTAAAATTCAAAAGTCATCGTTTTTTTTTTCTGTTCATCTTTATGTTTTAACTTTTAACACCCTCTGAGATTTTGTTTAAGTTTATTTCTACTTATTTTTGTTATTATTATTATTTTTTAAGTTTAGCTAGCGTGTAGATTTGTACATGTGAAAACATATAAATAGTACTTAGTTTGTTAATTAGCTTTTTTGAATAGTCATAAAATACTGTTTGTTTTCCAAATAAGGTAAAATAAATAAATTAATGAGAATTGACTATGTGTTCTTTGGGGAAAGTTGTTCAGTTTCGTGAGTAGAAGCCCTCCTGAAAATGGCGTTGTCGACCAAAACAACACCCTGTATATATAGATTTGGTAAGCCCTTGGCATCATATCACCATAGCGACGGCGAAGTGAAATGAACTCCTAACTTACATTTTCGTGACTTCGAGATTTTTATGTAGTCAGTATTGAATTACTACTACTAAGTGACGATGATGCCGAAGATGGGAGCAGGCTGACCAAGATTTCCCAAAGCAATGGAGAACTGGCTATCTTATCTTCAAGTCGAAATACATCGATGCTGTTATCATTGATGTTTGGCGGCGATGGTAGCTAGCCAGGCGGACATAGAAAATGTCCTTCTATCAACCAAACCAAGCCTAACAAAGTTAATAATGTGAAGCTAATACGTCACGCCACGGAGGCGTTTAAAAATTATATGAAGTAATGTATGATTCATAGCAGACTTTTTCTACGACCCTGAAATTTTAATTTCCTTGAGTTTTTGAAGTAAAATTTCTTTACGCACGCTTGACTTGGGGAGTAAGCTGGTGGATGCTTGACGAGAGCGTTACGGAAGTATGATCGGGCGAGGCGAACGGAAGTTGAGAGAGATATATTATATAAATTAGTGAAGATAGAAAGAGATATAGTATTTATTTTTCTTTACCAACAATATCGGTTACCAAGGCAACAATATCGGTTGTCAAAACAATCAAAATAAACATATAAGATTAAAAAGATTTGATCATTTTCAGAAGATAATAAAACTCTTTTCATAAACTGTCTATACCTCTATATGACAAAAAAGATTTTATTATTTTCTGAAGACCAAGTGTTTACTTGAGCTAAAGAAGTTTTACTTCAGTCGTGTGGTCTAAAGCAAACTGATATTTTTTTTGAAGAGCAGCAAGATTAAATTATAGGAATAGGGGAGGTATCCATTTAAAAAGAGCTCTCGAGAAATTATAGGGGCTTGAATAATTTGCTAAAGGAAAAAACCTATTAGGATAAAACGCACATGGAAAGTTTGCTACTAAGAAATAACGATTAAGGGTAGCTATTCTAACAAATCATCACAATATCTTATCAGCTCATATACGCCCCAACCGTGGGGCTCCAGCCTGCCCTGAATTAAAACGATCGAGGCTTAGTCGACCACGAGAGCCGAGTGCGGGTTATTCGGCTTCACACACAACCTTCGAGTTTCCTCGCAGGCATGTGCAGCTTTCCTCGCGATGTTTTCCTTCACCTTAAGAGTGTCTGGTAAAGGTACATAATAGTTTTTAAGCTATTGTTTAGCTTTTATTGAGGGGACCGAATCATGAAATTTTGTAACGAAAATAAAACCTAACACCCCAAAAAAATAATAATTGAGTTCTAAAAAACTAACAGTGTCATCTATCTATCCATCATGATGATGATGATGATGATGATGATGACGATAACGATTGTTGATTGCGATTGATGATGGCGATTGATGATGATGATGATGAACTTTCTTAGTGTTAATTTATTACATAAACATCCCGCGGCCCAAGGACTGTATGGTACTGGTAAACACTGCATAAATAAAAATAAAAAAAAATATAATTGCATAATGTTGATAAAAAAATGCTATGCAATAGCTTTACCGCGGCAGTCCCCGAGTGCCACACGTCTTTTTTTTTATTTATTCACAATTGGTAAGCCCTTGCCATCATCTCACGTGATGGTAAGTGACGATGATGCCGAAGATGGAAGCGGGCTTACTAAGATTCCCCAACGCAATGGAGAGTTGGCTATCTTATCTTCATGCCGGAAGACATCAATGTTTTAAACACACTGATGTTTGGCCGAAAGACTTAGATAACATGGCGGTAGCTAGCTAGGCGGGCTTAGGAAATGCCCTACTACCATGAAATTAAAATTCGAAAACACATTGGTATGTGGCAGGATTCAAACCACGACCTCTCGGGCAGCAGGTAGCAGCCCTAGCCGTTACGCCAACGACGTTCTAACTCACTTTAACTATTAATGTTGTTAGAGCTCGGTCCGTTGATCGCAACCCTGTAGCAACATTTACTAAGGAACCCGCAATGTTGACAATGACAATACGTTTATCTTAAATTCGCTATGCAAACTTCTGCGAACGGCTGCGAGGACTGTTTTCCATTGCGGAGAAAAAGGGTGTTAAGGCGAGGTACTGATTGGAAAAGTTGTCTCTGTCTATTTCACACAGGAGGTCGCGGGTTCGATTCCCGGCGGGGTCAATTGTAAGACTCGGTTTGGTTGGTGGTAGGGCATTTTCTAAGCCCGCCTGGCTAGCTACCACCATCTTATCTAAGTCTTACCGCCAAATATCAATATTGATATCATTGGTGTGTTCCGGCATGAAGATAAGATAGCCAGTTCCCTATTGCGTTGGGGAATCTTGGTAAGCCCGCTTCCATCTTCGGCAACATCGTCACTTACCACCAGGTGATATGTTGTCAAGGGTCTACCAATTGTGAAAAAAAAAAAGAGAACGATATTGTGAATGTGTGTCTAGTGTCAACTTAGTGCTATGAAATTTCAATGTTGCGTGACGCTAAAAAATTTTGATTTTGATGTGCTGTTGTGCAATGACATCACAAATAGGATTTCCTATTACTAACTGACGTTTATCTACGTTCCAAAAATTAATCAAGTATGTTGAGCGACGTATTGATACGTTGTGTCTTTCCAGTATTTTGGCCGTCTATATACGTAGTTTACACGAATGTGTAAAATACTACTCACAACGCTAAACTAGTTCAAAACAATAGACTTCAGTCGTAGAAACTAACAAAAAATTGCATTTTTTTTTGTTATTTGTATGGGACCACTCTAGGGAGCATTATACCAACAAAAATTTTCGTATACTCGTAAATCGATTTACAATAGGCGAATAAATGACTTTTGTAATCGATCAGCGGAACCGCAATTTTTTTTCGGGAAGTCTTTTTTTTTGCGGGCTCACAAAGTTGTAGGACAAAATTGAGTAGATTTGGAAATATCCCCTCCAGCATATTTTGGAAATATGCTTTATTTTACTTTACACACCGCATTGAATTACTGTTACACAAACGATGGTTAAACTGAAGACCCATAATATTCATAGAAAAGTAGTTTTAGTAATTTTTTCATCAATTCATATAAACAATTACATTTTACCAATTGTGCATAAAAAAGAAAAAAAACCTCTCTTTTTTTTGTAATGTTAGTTTATAAATGTCAGACAGTGAAGACTACTGAAGAATGTATAGACACAGCGTGACTGCAGTTTATTACACAATCTAAGACTTTATTGATTTTAAAATCAGAGTGGCTCCATAATTATCCGTTAATTAAGTAATTACACAAAAAATAACTTAACATCAACAAAAATAGGATTGCGTCAAAACTCAGCGTGTGACATGATTCGGCTTCACTGGATTTCCTCCTTAACGGCGTTTATCTAAAATTTGCTTAGCAAACTTCTGTTGCGCGTTTAGGCAAGGCTATTTAGGCCTCCAAGAGGGGAGGAAGGGGACAACTCCTCTCGGACAGGGGTAAAGGGTTGTAGGTACTACTTTTAATTCAAAACCATTAAATTTACTGTAAATATTGTTGTTGTAAATTGGTGTATTAAATTAAAAAAAATGGTGTATGTACTCTTGTACGGGCGGTAGAAGTAATCCTTTTCAATTATTATTTTTGGGAATCCTAACTTTGCGTCAATAGAAATGTAATTCAATTTTTTTAGTATTAAACTACCTGTAACATGTACTTTTAAGCAAATTAAACAATTCTAATGAAAGTATCTAAATTCGTGGGTAGCGCTATGCGTCTATTACTAGCCGACAAACCAGTCTGTCCTCCTAGCATTGTCAGATAACTGACAACTGAACTCTTTTGATAAAGACTCGACTGTTTCGCGAAACAGCTATTTCAATTAAACCGGTTTTCGCAAATTGATTTCAAGCGACTTCCAAAAAGGAGGAAGTTCTCAATACGACTGTATGTTTTTTTTTATGTCTGTTACCTCAGAACTTTTGACTGGGTGAACCGATTTTTATGATTCCTTTTTTATTTGAAAGCTAGTGCTTCCCGTGTGGTCCCATAAAATTTTATCAACATCGGTGTAGTTTATTAGAAAATTAACAAAAACCAAAAATAATAATGCAAAAATGTACTAAGTTGTTGCGATGGAAGTCGGTTTTTAACGTGTTTAGCGTTTTTTGTATTGAAAGTATCTAAATTCGTGAGTCGCGCTTTGCATTGTCAGTTGACTGACAGCTGATAAGGATGTAGAAGCTGCTAAATATGGCTTCATCATATCAGCCGAAAGACGTCCACTCCTGGACAAAGTCCTCCCTCAAGGATTTCTGCGACCACTATTTCTGCGCTGCTGCCCTCTCCATATTATGGCTTCTCCCCATGATATTGAACAACTTTCCCCAAGGAACCGGCCATAGTCAATTCTCAAAAATTAGAGACTTCCAAAATGCCACAAATCTGGCCAGCAGCTGATTGATTTGTATGATGACTGATGTTTTTTGAAAATGTTCAAGTATAGGTACCTCGGAGAAAGTTGTTCAGTATGATGTAGAAGTCCCAGTTAACGGATCTCTAAAACCCCTGGCAGCCGATGTTGATTAAAAGAATGACAGCTAGAAAATTATACAGGGTTCTAAAGTAATAATTATGATAAATTATACAGGGTTCTAAAGTAATAATTAAGATAAATTATAGAGGGGTCTAATTATGAAACCTTATACAGAGGGTCTAATTTAATATTTAGGATACCTTATACAGGGTACTGATGTAATAATTAGAATACCTTATACAGGGTACTGATGTAGTAATTAGGAAACCCTATACAGGGTACTGATGTAATAATTAGGATACCGTATACAGGGTACTGATGTAATAATTAGAATACCTTATACAGGGTACTGATGTAGTAATTAGGAAACCCTATACAGGGTACTGATGTAATAATTAGAATACCTTATACAGGGTACTGATGTAGTAGTTAGGAAACCCTATACAGGGTACTGATGTAATAATTAGGATACCGTATACAGGGTACTGATGTAATAATTAGAATACCTTATACAGGGTACTGATGTAATAATTAGGATACCGTATACAGGGTACTAATGTAATAATTAGAATACCTTATACAGGGTACTGATGTAGTAATTAGGAAACCCTATACAGGGTACTGATGTAATAATTAGGATACCGTATACAGGGTACTGATGTAATAATTAGAATACCTTATACAGGGTACTGATGTAGTAATTAGGAAACCCTATACAGGGTACTGATGTAATAATTAGGATACCGTATACAGGGTACTGATGTAATAATTAGAATACCTTATACAGGGTACTGATGTAATAATTAGGATACCGTATACAGGGTACTGATGTAATAATTGGAATACCTTATACAGGATACTAATCATAAAATTAGGATACCTTCAGTGGTAAGAAGCGGGGCACATAGCTCATAGAATAGATGTTATCTTAAGCAGTACAGTTATCAAGTGTGTTAGAAGTCGTAGCGTAGGAAGGTTTCCTACTCGGGGGTAAAGGTTGCGGGACGCCACTGGATCCGGGTAGCACAAAACCGGCCGTTGTGGAAATGCCATTATATTAGATGTCTTTCCTCTTAATAAATAAATTCTTCTTCTTTGCGTGTCGATGACAAATCAAATCATTCCGGCCCAGAACTTAGCCACTTCGACTGCACTATTTGTGGCGTCCATAAATAAATTATGCTTATGTTGATTTTGAAAAAGCGATTTCTTTCAGGCAACCTAATATAAGTATTAAAGGCTCTGAAAGCCTTTAAGATGTTGGCGCCTGTTGCTTTAATAGCAGTCGTTAATCCACGTCAAAGGCCGCGAGGGCGTCTTGAAAAGTACTCCGAGTAGGGTGGTTCACTGGCCCTACACTATCCTACAAGCTTCGCTAATTTAATTAACCTTTCGTAATTTGACAAAGATCAGATTACCCTTATAGTAGAGGCACATATGGTTTACTGTAGTAGATGTATACAGGATGTATTTTAACAGCGCTGTGTAAGCCGTATCTTAGATTAGTATTACGTCTCATTTTACCGTAGTAGATGTATACAGGATGTATTTTAACAGCGCTGTGTAAGCCGTAGCGTAGATTAGTATGACGTCTCATTTTACCGTAGTAGATGTATACAGGATGTATTTTAACAGCGCTGTGTAAGCCGTAACGTAGATTAGTATTACGTCTCATTTTACCGTAGTAGATGTATACAGGATGTATTTTAACAGCGCTGTGTAAGCCGTAGCGTAGATTAGTATTACGTCTCATTTTACCGTAGTAGATGTATACAGGATGTATTTTAACAGCGCTGTGTAAGCCGTAGCGTAGATTAGTATGACGTCTCATTTTACTGTAGTAGATGTATACAGGATGTATTTTAACAGCGCTGTGTAAGCCGTAGCGTAGATTAGTATGACGTCTCATTTTACCGTAGTAGATGTATACAGGATGTATTTTAACAGCGCTGTGTAAGCCGTAGCGTAGATTAGTATGACGTCTCATTTTACCGTAGTAGATGTATACAGGATGTATTTTAACAGCGCTGTGTAAGCCGTAGCGTAGATTAGTATGACGTCTCATTTTACCGTAGTAGATGTATACAGGATGTATTTTAACAGCGCTGTGTAAGCCGTAGCGTAGATTAGTATGACGTCTCATTTTACTGTAGTAGATGTATACAGGATGTATTTTAACAGCGCTGTGTAAGCCGTAGCGTAGATTAGTATGACGTCTCATTTTACCGTAGTAGATGTATACAGGATGTATTTTAACAGCGCTGTGTAAGCCGTAGCGTAGATTAGTATGACGTCTCATTTTACCGTAGTAGATGTATACAGGATGTATTTTAACAGCGCTGTGTAAGCCGTAGCGTAGATTAGTATGACGTCTCATTTTACCGTAGTAGATGTATACAGGATGTATTTTAACAGCGCTGTGTAAGCCGTAGCGTAGATTAGTATGACGTCTCATTTTACCGTAGTAGATGTATACAGGATGTATTTTAACAGCGCTGTGTAAGCCGTAGCGTAGATTAGTATGACGTCTCATTTTACCGTAGTAGATGTATACAGGTGTATTTTAACAGCGTTGTGTTAGCCGTAACGTATATTTTACCCATGAAACTGGAAATTTATCCCCAGGATAACTACCAGCTTATAGGTCTGGCGCTTAAATCAGTAGGTTCCTGCAGCAGGGAGGGGAGCTGCAGGGGTGACTTTTGACGTAACAGCACTAGGATGCGAGCGCCCGACTGAATCTCGCGTCAATCAAGTGACGTCACCACACTTCTCTCACACCGCTCCTCTAGCGCAGGAAAGTACTAATTGAAAAATCGGAGGCATAGTTTTGTATGAAAAGTCCTTTCTATGCGAATTCATTTTATTTTATTTTAATTTATTAGGAAAACTTACAGCTAATTAACATCATTATAGAGAACTAGATAGCAAAATAACATAGCCATTATAACTTTCCACCTATAGAACGTTAATGTGACATATTATTGTTATTGGAGAGAAAATAAAAAAAATAGTCAAATGAACAAGTTTAGTATGAGCTTCTTGGGAATGTCGTCCAGTTTTAGAAGCAGAGAGTACCGTTAACCTTTTCGGTTAACACACTATTAAAGAAACTCCCTTTATGATATACAGTTCTAACCGCCTTCGTGGCATAATGGTTAATCCATTCGCTTCACACCAGGAGGTCGCGGGTTCGATTCCCGGCGGGGTCAACTTTGTAAGACTCGGTTTGGTTGGTGGTAAGGCATTTTCATAGCCCGCCTGGCTAGCTACCACCATCTTAACTAAGTCTAACCGCCAAAACATAAGTGTTAACAGCATCGATGTGTTTCGGCTTGAAGATAAGATAGCCAGATCCCCATTGCGTTGGGGAATCTTGGTAAGACCGCTTTTATATTCGGCATTATCGTCACTTACCATCAGGTGAGATGATGCCAAGGGCTTACCAATAAAAAACAAAAAAAAAAAAAAAAATTAAGGATAGTAAACATAATATAGCACAATTTGCGGTTCTCATACAATCCATATTTTGTTAACTTAATGAAGCACGGTCATTATAAGATAAAGATAAGATAAATATCCTTTATTGCACACCAAATATACAAAAATGAAAAACTTATTAACTAGCAAAATACACAAATGATATGCAAAGGCGGACTTATCGCTTTAAGCTATGTCTTCCAGCCAACCTTTGGTGAATGGAAGAGACGAGAAAGTGAAATGATAGCGGGTGGGTGCGTGTGCAACTAAAAATTAATCATCATCATATCAGCCGAAAGACGTCCACTGCTGGACAAAGGCCTCCCCCAAGTATTTCCACGACGACCGTTCTTGCGCAGCCCTCATCCATTAGCCTCCCGCGATCTTCACCAGGTCGTCGGTCTACCACGTGGGAGGTCTGCCTACGCTACGTTTTCTGGTGCGCGGTGGCCACTCGAGAACTTTACTGCCCCATCGACCATCCGGTAATTCCAGATTCCATCTATGTGTAAAATTAATACTTAATAATAAAGATAAATTAAAAATACCAAAAAATATATATAAATATACAGGGTGACTCTTAATTAGTTCTTGATAACAAAAGATATGACTATACTCGTGATTACAAACAACTTTCCTTAAGAAACTATATGTCAATCCAGCAAAAAAAAAAGATTCCAGATATATAACAAGTTATCATATCGGCTATAATGTATAAAGCACCAAATTTTTGGAGTTTACTCCTTAAGAATCGATTTGCATATAAGGCGCCCGGTATGAAAAAAATATGAGGAGTAAAATCTAGTGATCGCGTTACGTTTTTCACGCGCAACCTATTGTGCGCACCTCTGTCACGTGATACAAAACAGTCAGGATTGGCTGAATCTGACAAAAAGAATATAAGTCACTACGAAATCTAAGTTGAAGTCACAACACAGTAATCAAATCAGATCTGTAATTGTTGCAGTCTTACAATTTTTGATCTGATAAGATTTTAAAATTTGTGATTTTTGTATAATTTGGTATTCCACTCCATCATGGGTGTCAATTTTGTGAAAGCAGTTAGCAGAAACTTGGCCAAAGTGGACGCAATCATGTTCTTTAAAAATAACCCCGATTTTTATTCTGCAGAGCAGAGAAATGTAAAAACAGCTATGTAAGTACTATAAAATAATATAACACTACCTACGTAAGTAACCTTAATCCTGCGAACGCGAAATAATAGTCTTTCTTTCAGTAGTAGTTTTTTAGGTTATAAAGAATAAATTTTGTTTACAGTAAGTAATTAGTTTGCATTTTCAGGGCTGCACGAGAATCTTATGGTGACTATGCTATTGGGTACGTGGAACTACGTCGTGGATCAAGACTTTGCACACTCAATTGCAAGATCTGCCCGAGAACAAAGTGAGGGCTAGTTCATACAAATTCACTATGGTGATAGACGAGACTAAAGGTGAAATCGTCAGTTGCCAGTGCTTGAACTGTGCAGCTTTAGCTGGTGGTTGTAAGCATGCAGTGTCATTTTTGATGTGGACCCATCGTCGCAGTGAAGAACCTTCCTGCACCGAGGTTGAATGTTACTGGAAAAAACCCGTCCTCTCGAGAGTAGGCACTACTATAAAATACGTCACTGTATATCAAATTTTAAAAAAAAAACAGCTCCACATCATGAAACCAGCACAAACCTTTTCCACGGTTTTCTTCAAGAAGCAAAAAAGAAGAAAATTATGAATTGTGAACCTTAAAGTATCAGAACGACTTTCAACACAGTGATGTTCGACAGTTTTCATTTCATCATTTCCTTATTCAAGTGAGTGATGATATAAAGAAAGATGTCAACAAATTACTAGAAACATTACAAGAGAAACTTAACAAAAATGCTCTTGATTTAATTGAAGAGTCAACACGAAACCAATGTTAGAGCCCTTTATGGTATGACCTAAGATATGCTCGTATAACCGCATCTAAAGCAAACGAGGTTAGTCGCTGCCAAACACCAAATGGATCATTAGTAGCTGCGACCATGGGAGCTAAAACACCTGACACATCAGCTATGAAAAGAGGCCGGAAATTGGAATCATTAGTTATTAAAACTGTGCAGAGTAAACTTAAAACTAAAGTCAAGCCCTGTTTTGTGCCTCTTTAGACAATCGTACTTAAGTAGTTAACTCCAGTCGTGTGTCGGAGCTGACACACACACACTTTTTTTTTCATATTTGACATATAGTTTCTTTGGGAAAGTTGTTTGTAATCACCAGTACATTCATATTCTTTGCTATCAAGAACTAATTAAAAATCATCCTGTATACTATAACAATATATTCCAATATATAATATACACACAAAGAATGCTTAAGGTTTAACTAGGTTAAATAAATAGAAGGAATAGGAAAAGTTAAGAATAATTGCAGATTTTGAAATAATGATTGAAGTCCGTTTTTGAAGACGCCTAGTGATTCAGTCAGCCTGATGTATGTTGCACATTATCATTCATTATCTGGATGGGTTTGACCGAGACAGGCATTTCTGTGCTTCACAAGGCACTTAAAGCTTTTGGTGACAACTCTTGATCACTAAATTGCCCTCCTACTTAAACTTCGAAAAACCTTACTCATTTTGTTTTCCATCAAGTCTTCGATTTTTCATTCAACAAAATCACAAAATGAGTACGTAAATGGCGCTGCAAAACTATGACGTCACGCCTAGGTATTTCAAACATTTTTAGAACAAAATGTCGTTTTTGACAAATGATAAAAAGTAAATAAGATGACTAGCATTCGTCATCCCTAATAGGGAAACGAATGATTACTAGATGGCAGTGTTCGATGCCTTATAGGCGGCTTGTAAAACTTCTGCCAGTGGGGTTCACAGCAGTAGCTCCGATCATTTAACCGCATCTTTGACAACTCCCGTCAAACACTCTGTCAAATGTGCCGCTCTGAGTTCAATCGTACCACCCGGACGGCACATTTGCCAGTGTTTGTCAGGAGCCGTCAAAGACGAAATGGTCAAATGAGCGAATGAACTTTAAAACATCCACCAACCCGGACTTAGCTAACCTAACCTAACCTAACCTTCCTGAGTTTGGGAAGAGAACAAGCATTGGGAAGTTGATGGGTTATTAACGAAAATCAATCAATCAATCAATTTGTTTTTTTCTCACCACAAATTTGTCCCTCATTTATACATTTATCGTTCATAATCTTATAACATAGTTTGTGGGAGACTGGAGTCTAAACTAGGAAAATCAAATTTCTTGTATTGTAGGTCTCCAGGCCTTACAGGTAAATATATATGTAGTAAGATCGGCTTACAGGTAAATATATATATAGTAAGATCGGCTTACAGGTAAATATATATTTAGTAAGATCGGCTTACAGGTAAATATATATTTAGTAAGATCGGCTTACAGGTAAATATATATGTAGTAAGATCGGCTTACAGGTAAACATATATGTAGTAAGATCGGCTTACAGGTAAATATATATGTAGTAAGATCGGCTTACAGGTAAATATATAATATGTAGTAAGATATAGCAGACGTTGAGACACTTATTTGTAAAAGAAAACCGTTTATAGCTCTTAACTGCGCGTTAGTAAATATAACAAAAGTCATGTATTCGTGAGTGCAAGTGTGTCGTGAGTGTGTGTGTGTTTGCAAGGTCAACTTTCTTTTTGGACAGGTAGATATCACACCAAGCTGTACATTGCCAGCATAAAGCTATATTATCATAGTAAAAATAAATACACTATGCATGATGTAACCTACGCGAAACCAGCTTTGGTAAAGTTAATAAGTTTTTTGTGTAGCAGCCCTTTTAAATATTACATCAAATTTTGGTTACACACTGTAGAAATTCCGGATGTATAGCGGCTTAAAGTCTTATATGGTACCACAGCCCTGGGGTCGACCACTGAGGGATAAGTTTTGTCTTTGTATTTAGAAGCACGAAAGGCAAAGCTATATTCAATCCAAGGATTGAAGGTTCAAGATATTTATTAAAATAGGTGCAAATTACACTCTTTCTGATATTCTTAAAATAGTGATTACATAATTTCATTTGTAAAAAATCAAGAAATAATCAATCATCGAATAATCAATAATCGAATCCTTGATATAAAAAAAAAAACAAATTATGTCATAAGAACATGTAAAAATTTTGACACGAGAAGTTGAACGTCATGAATGCCTTTGACAGGTGTAGGCCAGTTCACACGGACAGCACCCGGTCACGAGTATAACGCGAGAGTCAGCAATCGCTCGTCTCCACCATTTTAGAGGGAAAGGAACGACCCGATGGAGGTTATTGGATAAGAGATTTCGTTCATTTGATAAAAATCGTAGCGTGTTATGTTAGGATTGCATTTTCCAGGAGGTTCTCATTTCGACTGTATGTAAAAAAACGTCTGTTTGTTACGCAATATCTTCGCAGATTGCCAACCGATTTTCATGATTTTTCTTTTATTCGATAGGGTATGCTACCAGGTTGGTCCCATATAAATTTTATCAAAATAGGTGTAGGCTTGTTTTGAAAATTAACAAAAACCAAAAAAAAAAGTTGCTAAGTTGTTGCGATGAAAATTGGTCAATCAAACATTAATTGTATATAATTAGATAATTACATTATAATTAAACGACACATGTTGCCGGGGCGGCTGCAGAGTTTGCGGCAATTAAAAAGGAGGAAAATTATAGCACACTCCGTGACAAATACATATTTACTCCATTTGCGATGGAGACAGCGGGGAGCTGGAGTGTGGAGGCACGTCGATTTGTGAGGGAGATAGGGCGTCGCCTAGTTCAGAGGGGCTGTGACTCCCTGTCCGGATCGTTCCTGGTGCAGAGGCTGTTTACAGCCATTCAGCGCGGAATGCAGCTAGTGTTATGGGCACCTTTGCACCGGGGATAAAAAGGGACGGGTTATTGTAGGTGTTTTTATTGTAAGTTATTTTAGGTGTGATTTAAGGTGTTTTATTTTAGGTGTAATTTGTTAACATTTTAAATTAATTATTTATAGGTGTTACATTTAAATAAAAAGATAGTTATAATTAAAATATTTGTAAATACTTGTATTGTTAAAATATATAAGTAATAACGAATTCTTATGGACTGTTAGTGATTTTTTTTTTCTGTAAACTTACATTCTTCTGAATAAATGAATTGAATTGAATTGAATCAGCTTAACTCTTTTTTATAGTTGCATTACTTAAAACATAGTACCAAAACAAAATATTTCAAGTGCTTTTATCTATCTTTCTACGCAGCGAGGCTGTATCAGGTCTAATTACAACACAAATTCATTAATTCGAAGCAATAACGTCACAGTACAAAATAGCACACTTATGCAGAAGGACGATTGCATCTTACATCTTAACCGCCTCCGTGGCGTAATGGTTAGTCCATTCGCTTTACACTAGTCTCGCGAGTTCAATTCCCTGCGGGATCAACGTTGTATGACTCGGTTTGGTTGGTGGTAGGGCATTTTCATAGCCCGCTAGCTACCAGCATCTAAGTATTGCCGCCGAACATCGGTGTTAACATCATTGATGTGTTCCGGCTTGAAGATAATATTATAGCCAGATCTCCATTGCGTTGGGGAATCTCGCTAATCTCGCTTCCATATTCGGCATCATTGTCACTTATAATCACATGATAGATGATGCCAAGGGCATATCAAATGTGGATTTAAAAAAACCCTTGAGCGTATCGACACTAAACTGAAAGTTGTTCCCGTGACTCGTGTAGTCATATAAATTTTACGATTGCGCCGCCTGTGGCAAAGTATTTATATTAGCCTGTGGTGAGTCAAGCGCACTCTGGTAATGAATTTATGATATCAGCTCATATACGTCCCCACCGAGGGGCTCGAGTCTACACTGAATTAGGGCGATCGGGCCAAGTCCGGGTTGGTCCACTTCACACACAACCTGCGAGTTTCTCCGCAGGCGCGTGCAGGTTTCCTCACGATGTTTTCCTTCACCTTAAGAGCTTTGGATAAACGTACATATGAAATCTAAATTCGAAATAACATTGGTACGTGGCAGGATTCGAACCACAACCTCCCAGACAGGAGGCGGCGGCCCTGGCCGTTAGGCCACCATCAAGTAATGAATTACGAAAACTAAAATTAAATGGTTTAGACGATGCAGAACAAAAATGAAAATAAAATAGTAGCACGTTTTGTTTGTCACTGAAATCACTCACTTAAAGACTTATACATTATACTCCTACATATAAAAAAACCTAACAAATTAAAAGAACAAAAAATAAAGAGAGGGAATATTAAAAAAGAAGATTAAATCAAATAAATCACAAATTTACTTCAATGAACAAAGGAGACTTCCTTTTTTTTTACTGGAGATCTGTTGCGGAGCCTATGAATTTGTACCTATGACATCCCAAGTTAGACAGAAAAGAGTACTCATATCATACTCTCAAACTGGATCAAAATCAGTCATTTATTTTGTAGGCTGTCGCACGGCAGGTAGTTAGTTAGGTAGGGCGTAGGGAGTGGGTTCTTAAAAGATGCCGTGCGTGTTCAGATAATTTAATGAGGATAAAATATTAGACCTAAAAAGAACATAAGAATTAGAAAATGATACACACTTAATCATAGAACATAATGAATAAAAAATAAAATGAACATTGTGAATAAAAAAAAAACTTACCCGAAATGGGTCTCTTAGGAATTACAGTAATTAAATAAATATAAATTAATAATTTGTGATGGTTAGGATGAACGATGATGGTTTTCTGTTTTATAAATCAAATGTCACATAGTTTGACTGCGCATGCGCGGAAAAGAAGAAATAGATGGGATGAATAGAGATCGAATGAAAGAAGATTAAATAACTGCGCACCACGCTACAAGGCTTTCCTGTACAGTACCTACTTAAGATAATATGTCTGATTTTGAGGTCACATAAAGAATCTGTGTGTAGATCAGAGATGTGCTATATGTAAGAGGAGAAATAGGTTACATGCGTCCAAAAAGTGAAGCAAATAAAGTGATGCCAATTGGCATCTCTTACCGCTTCTCTCCGATTCTCCCCCGTCCAAGCAACGACCTAAGCCGAGGTCCGTGCCCACCTGGGCGCCCTTAGGCAGTTGCATTTTTTTTTGCTTAACATCTAGGTTGAGTGCCCTCCGCACTCGCCTCCCCTGCCCGGTGAAGTTGTAAAGGCCCCCACGGCAAACAACAAGCTTATCCTATCGAAAAAAAATGGCATCTCTTAGTAGAATTCGGTGCAATGGAAGTGAGCTATAATAGCTATAAGATATATAATATCTATAAGAGCTATAATATTGTGTGTTTGTAAATGGGTTCGATTTTCAAATGTTGTTTGTTAGTGCATAACCCATCTATGGTAACAAATCTCTGGTGTATAGATAGATATTATAAGCGGTCTGGACAGCTAAGAATATTCGCTCTTGGTCTAGATTCTGATTCCATCCACCCCGCGTTGGTGTTAGAAAGCTACTGATTTTTAGGGTTCCACACACCCAACGGGACCCTTTTACTAAGCCTACGCTGTCTGTTCGTCCGTCTGTCAGCGGACTGTATTTCATGAACCGTAATAGGTAGACAGTTGAAATTTTCACATCATGTGTATTTCTGTTGCCGCTATAACCACAAAAAAAATAATAAGGGGGACTCCGTATAAAAAACGTGTTTTTAATGTATATTTATTTTTGATGTGTAACATCTTTGCTCTCGCTTTCCTGCAATTTGTGGGAGTGATGGGTCGGAAATGTGTAACAGGAAATGCGAACGTTTTTTAATTCTCGAAAACTAAGGTTGTCATAGCCATTTCGCCTAGTGTGATGGCAAAGGCAAAGATAACATACTACTATTCGAAGGGTCGGCCCGTGAATGTACGACCCGATAATTAATTAATTTCATAAGTTTTTGTCACATGTTACACATCATATGCGAGTACTGTAGGTCTCGTTTTTTTTATATTTCATTTAGCTCTATCGTACAAACCATAATACATACAAGCGTGAAACCTGGTGTGATTGTAGTGCTAATATTCAAGTAAAACGAAAAATAATAAAATTGGCCAAGTGTGAGTCGTAGTTGCGCTAAGGAGTCCGAACTGAATGACAAATGAAACATATTTTTGTCATTTGCTTGTAATGTGAATAGGTATCATTGTACTATGTAGCTGTGTAAGGTATGGTGGAACGGAACCCATGTAGTGCTAGTCCAATTCGCACTTGACTGGTTTTTAATTATCATTACAAGTAGTTACAATTATTGTATGCAAGATACGATGGGAGGGGTGTAAAAAACCCCTTTTATTAGAAAAATTAAAAAACTTTTTTTTAATTTACAAATCATATTGTTCATATTCATAAAAAATACTATCTGAAAACAAAGCTGATGCATCGAGCGCGTCTGCCATGATCCCCTATCCGGATCCCCCAGGGGAACCTAGTGAACTCTTCAGTTCATTAGGATCCCCCTAACGCGAATATACAACGTTAAGCCCCATTCACACTATCGTCTGTGCTATCGTTATTCATAATAGTTTATTTGTAATATTAATTACAAGTCATACGATGAAAACAAACATACGGAAATTAACAGCATTGGAAAATATAAAACATTAATGAACACAATTAATTCTTAAAATAGAACATTATACATCAATGTCAGCATAAAAATAACTTTAGGCACTAATACAAAAATGCTAATACTAAGGAGTTCATATTTGTATTGATTATCAAAAATAATCACAATTTAAATTCAAAGAATTCTTCAATAGGGATGACGAATGCTAGTCATCTGAGTTACTTTTTATCATCTGTCAAAAACGATAAAAGTGTTTGAAATACCTAGAAATACCTAGGCGCGATAGTTTAGCAGCGTCATATATATACTCATTTTATGATTTTGGTGAATTAAAAATCGAAAACTTGATGGAAAACAAAACGAGTAAGGTTTTCCGAAGTTTAAGTAGGAGGGCAACTTAGTGATCAAGAGTTCATAATTTATTTCTAATGCTGTCGTCATCCCTTTTTGCATAGAACGTCTTTTCCATTAACCAGCGTTTTAAAGCTGATTTTAAAAGCCTGTTCACTTGGCACCTCGACGACGTCTAGGGGCAAGTGATTGTTGACACGCGCGCCTAGCACGTGCGTCAGCCGCGCGCACTGTGCGAGCCCAACTTAGGTACCACAATATAGTTATTACAGGGCACAGCACCCCACGGTCCTGTTCCCCACTAAACAATTGTAATAATAGCCAGAAATGTCTGTTTGAGTTCACAGCTCTCCTAATTACCAAAATATATGAGTAGTAAATCTTACTGCTGACATCCTCATCATCATCATCATATCAGCAGAAGGACGTCCACTGCTGGACATAGGCCTCCCCCAAGGATTTCCATGACGACCGGTTCTGCGCTGCCCGCATCCAGCGGCTTCCCGCGACCCTCACCAGACCATCGGTGCACCGAGTGGGAGGCCTTCTTATGCTACATCGACGCTGGAGAACTTTACTACCCTGACGGCCATTCGTTCTTCGAGCTATAAGCCCCGCCCTGCTGACATGCCGCAACCTAATTGTACCTCTGGTCAAATACTAGTCCGTTCCCAGCACCAAACGCAAATGGTCCTCTATATCGCACGCGACTTTAATAATATATTTCAATACTTCAATACAATATTGTATTTCAATACTAGTCATTTGATTAACTTTTTATCAACTGTCAAAAACGAAAGTTTTTTTTGCAATTGCTCGCTTTACTGACATAGTGACGTCATTAGTTCCATATAGAACTAATTTGCTGTTTTTAATAAAATATATTTACATATTTAACTAGCTATCACGGCGAATTTCGTTCTACCTCACACTACACTACACTGCCCTACCCTACCCTACCTATAGTACCCTACTCTACACTACACTACACTGCCCTACACTACACTGCCCTACACTGCCCTACACTACACTGCCCTACACTACACTACACTACCCTACCCTTCCCTACACTACACTACCCTACCCTATGTAAGAACCTTCTCCTGACAATAACGAACTCTACAAAAAAAGAATTAGCGAATTCGGTCCAGCCGTTCACGCGTGATGCCGTGACCAAGGGAAATAGGAATTCATTGTATATATATACAGGGTGGGAAGGAGTATATAGATGCGCAAAAATAGTCTATTTCAAATTCTCCATTTCTGCGCACAAGCTCCCAGTAGAACGAACGGGGCCTCTTTGCGTGCGATGCCAGGGTGTAAAGTCTGTTTACAACTCCTCATTTCATTATATCCTGTAAGTAGGAGTATTTACATGTACAGTCGCCATCGGATATACTCGTATCGTAGCAGGCAAAGTGTTTAAATATTTCTGAGCAGTGTTAAATACCAATAAATTATGTACAATAGTAGTTGATAATAATATCTGATCATCTAATTTGTCATAAATACTATGAGAAAGCCTTCGATTCGGTCGAAACTTGGGCTGTGTTACATTCTCTCCAGAGGTGCCAAATTGACTATCGATATATCGGAGTGCTGAAGTGTTTGTATGAAAACGCCACCATGTCAGTTCGCCTCCAGGATCAAAACTCGGAACCTATCCAGCTGCAGCGAGGGGTGAGACAGGGAGACGTTATATCTCCGAAACTGTTCACCGCCGCCCTGTAAGATGTTTTTAAGCTTTTGGACTGAGGTGGACTCGGCATCAATATCAACGGCGAGTACATCACCCACCTTTGATTCGCTGACGGTATCGTGGTCTGAGACTATGGATGACTTAGGCACAATGCTCGATGGCCTCAGTAGAGCCTCTCAACAAGTGGGTCTTAGAATGAACATGGACAATACTAAAATTATGTCAAACTTCCGTGTTATACCTACTCCTCTGAAGGTTGGAGGCTCTACACTCGAAGTTGTTGCCGAATATGTATACCTGGGACAAACAGTCCAGTTAGGTAGGTCCACCTTCGAGAAAGAGATCAATCGTCGAATCCAACTCGGCTGGGTAGCGTTCGGGAAGCTTCGCAATATCTTTACATCCTAGATACCGCAGTGTCTTAAGACCAAGGTCTTCGACCAGTGTGTGTTGCCAGTGATGACATACGGAACTGAGACATGGTCGCTTACTATGGGCCTCATAAGAAGGCTCAAGGTCACCCATAGCATTGGAGCGTGCTACGCTCGGAGTTTCTCTGCGTGATCGAACCAGAAACAAGGAGATCCGTAGGAGAACCAAAGTAACCGACCTTGGCTCTCAGAATTGCTAAACTTAAGTGCCAGTGGGCGGGGCACATTGCTCGTAGAACAGATGGCCGTTGGGATAGTAAAGTTCTCGAGTGGCGATCACGCACCGGAAAGCGTAGTGTAGGCAGGCCTTCCACTCGGTGGACCGATGACCTGGTGAAGGTAACTTGTTTAGGTTTGCAAGTAATTTGAATGTTTTGGTCAGTTAGCCCTTCCAGCAGGAAGATCAAACGCGTCACCGGGGCTCACATGGGGAGTGTAATATGTCCGCACGGCAGTCCGTTTGGCGCTTTGCCTATATCCAAGGTTTTCTCCGTAATTTTTGTATAAAACCTATTAAAACTTATTACTATTCTAATTAGATAATAATATCTTTTTCAAGCGACTTCCAAAAAAAAGGAGGTTCTCAATTCGTCTGTATGTTTATTTTTTTATCTGTGTTACCTCAGAACTTTTGACTGGATGAACCGATTATTACGATTCTTTTTTTATTTGAAAGCTAATGCTTCTCGTTTGGTCCCATATAAATTTTATCAAAATCGGTGTAGCATTTTATAAGAAAATTATCAAAAACCAAAAATAACAATGCAAAAATGTACTAAGTTGTTGCGATGGAAGTTGCTTTTTTAACGTGTTTAGCGTTTTCAATTATTCTTTAAATATAAATTCAAGAAAGATTCAATTTTAATTGCTATAGTTGAAGGGTTAGAAAACGCCATCGTGGCTGAGGGCAACTTTTTATTTTTTTTAATTTAAAATTTGAGTGCGTTTGGCAGCACCTCACCTGATGGTAAGTGCCGATGCAGACGAGGATGTAACACGCAAGCTCAAATAGTTTTCAAGCTCAAATGTGGCTTGAAAACTTTTGCATCAGATTGTACCTAACAATCATGCACACGAACCGTGCGATAAATCAATTTCCCCGTCGATAGCACTCACTTAGGGGGCACACGTCTAGAAGATGCCAAAGCTATATCGTAAACTGATTTTACATAATCATATAAAGCCATCGAACGAATAGGTAACGTAATTTCATACAGCGTGTGCCTTGGCATCATCTCCCCTGATTGTAAGTGACGATGATGCCGAAGATGGAAGCAGGCTTACTAATATCACAGATGAGATACTAGTTACTTATAATATTCCCCAACGCAATTGAGAACTGGCTATCTTATCTTCAAGCCGGAATACATCAATGATGTTAACACTGATGTCTTCAAGATTCAAGATATTTATTCGAAATAGTTAAAAATTACACTCTTTCTGATAGTCATAAAATAGTGATAACATAATGAAATTTGTAAAAAATCCAGAAATAAGCAATCATTGTTGGGTAGGGTAGAGTTATGTAGGGTAGTGTAGGGTAGGGTAGGGTAGTATTGTAGTGTAAGGTGGAACGAAGTTCGCCGGGACAGCTAGTTATTTATAAAAATCACGTTTGTTGTATGGAATCTCCCTTTAAAAATTAATTTTATTTTCATTTCATTATTTATTTTTAATGTGAATACTACAACTCAATATTCGGTGAATATTTCAAGAGTCTACCTGTTGCCATTATCAATATCGAGCTAAAACGAAAAAAAAAACAGGTTTGTTGTATGGGAGCCACCCTTAAATATTTGTTTAATTTTTTATTTTTATTTTATCGTGTATATATAACTAAATATTTTGTGAATATGTCAAGAGTCCTGTTGCCGTTATCAATATCGGGCAAAAAAAAAAATTTTATTCTGTTTTTTTGTTATAGTGGCAACAGAAATAAGTACATCATTTGTGAAAACAGCGAAGTCTCAGTAATAGGGTCCCGTTTTTACCCTTTAGGTACGGAACCCTAATAAAATGGATGTAGCCTATATTCATCACTAAATTTCTAGAATATGTAACTATAGTTAGAAAGAGAACATATTCAAACCCATGTCGAACAATGCCTGTGCTCTAGAGGGTATATATATCTCTAACTTCGTACCGCCCGCCTTACACTACACTTCACTACACTACCGCTACCGCTACATTACCACTACACTACCACTACACTACAACTACCACTACCATTACCACGACCACTACCACTACCACTACACTACACAAATTTTTGTAGATATTGCAGGAATTTTTAGGTAATTTTTTACACCTTGGGTTACATTTTTTAAGTTTTAGAAAGGATCCCTAATTTTTTGAAAATATAATATAGCTTATAGCAACCGCGGATAGTGTAGCTTTCCAACGGTGAAAGAATTTTTCAAATCGGTCTAGTAGTTTCGGAGCCTATTCAAGACAAACAAACAATCAAATCTTTCCTCTTTATAATATTATTAGTGTAGATGTTGATATGATCATAGATTATATGAATGACAAGAACATATAGACAGATATTAATTCTCCAGCAAACACCGTAACGTGAGATTGTAATCTTAACCTTGTGACATTATTAGTAAGACACATTTTGATTTTTTTAAACTGAAAAGTGTATATATATACATACTTAACATAAGCAATTTTTGCTCAGATTTTGGATCACCTTGAACTAACCGGCGTGGATGATTCAACATCCAACGATATTTAGAGTCCAAGGCGAAAATCACTGCATGCATTGAAGCTGGGCATTATGTCTAAGTTGAGACAGTACCTTAAATCAAGCACAGGTTGGATCATTAATGGAGTGCTGTTCACAGTTTAGATCAGCTCGCTGTCAGGTGGATAAGTGGATCTAGTCAAAAACAAGCTCTAAAGCCTTCAGCATCGCCGCAACGTCTCCTGTCTATCGGTTTAAGTTCAGAACTTGTGTGCAAGAACTGCATGACCTCATTCCCCCAGCTCCATTCCACTGTACGTGGGGAGGGTTTCCACCCCTTTGTTGTTTATATTCCACCTAATTATTCCACCTATCCACACGATTTGTTACAGTTTACAAGAAGGAAGGAGTGCAATTTACAAATGCAATTTGTAATCTACTTAAAATTGACTGACTCGGTGGCTCAGTGGTTAGTGCCCTTGAGTATTGATCCGAGGGTTGTGGGTTCGATCACCACCCAGGGCAAACCTTTGTGTGATGAGCAGAGTTGTTTGCTCTATGTCTGGGTGTTAAATATTTATATATGTATGTATGTATTTAAACGTATATAAGTATGAATATCAGTCTCTAGTTCCCATAACACAGGGAATCCTGCTTTGGGGCTAGATGACCATATGTGATTTGTTCCAGAATATTTATTTGTTTATTTTTTTAAATGGCGGCTTTTAAAGGCGAGAGTGAATAGGCATTAATTAAAGTTTGCGTGTAAACATCTTTAAATACATTTACTGAGTCAATTAAATAGGTGAAATTATATTTGTTTTGATATCACAGTAGTACATACCTCATTACAAAACATCTAGTCTTTTGAAAATCATCACATTTTTTCCAATATTTTTTAGTTACTTTGATATCTCGTATAAATACTTGGAAAATAATTTTACTGGTTTTGAAACTCATATGTTTCAATATAGTACTACTGAAAGAGAATCACTTACTAACGAAACGAATAAAATTTCATATTGTATTTTAGTTTTGTAGGGTCGACATTATACACAAATAACAGGACACCAAGGACATGACAGAAGCTACTGTGGACGAGGCGAGACATGACACTGTTTTTTAGGAACACTTCGAACTTTTCACCTTCGAAGGACAACTGCGTCTTAGAAGGTTAAGTGATCGTCCAAAATACCGACTTAAAGATTTCGAAGAAAAAATTAATAATCAGTAATTGTCAGAAAAGAGACTTAAGTTTTTTTAAGAAAATATACTAATAAACTTCTAGTTATCAAAAATTGACATTTTAAATGTTTGTGTATGTATATGGGTGTACGTCTGATTGTGTACACCTGCTTTGACTGCTGAACTGATTTTAATCAAATTTCGTAGTAAGATTTGTTGAATTAATTTCCAGGGGTATCTTTTTATATTCTTTTTATAAACATTTAAGGTATCTCCCATACAAAACCAATACCTTATTTAAAAAAGTATGCCTTAACCAATTTTTTATATTTCATAATCGAAAGAACCTATTAACATCTAAATATACGCCATATATTGCCTATCAAAAATAAAAGTTTAAAAATGTATTTTTGTTCCAAAATGGCGCCAATGATAATTTTCAAATTTACTTATCAAGTTATTTAGCAGTGTCTTTTATATGACAAAAGTGATGTATCTCGGATAACTTTAAAAACGTACCACGAATATAAATTGGAAAATATAATCCAAACAAAAAATACTGTTTAAACGTGCCAAGTGTCGGTTAAGATTACTTGACCATTAAAAAGTTAAATCTTATCTATCTAGATTAACTGCTCTTACAAAATGTTTAACGGCCAATTCACTTGTTTTCTTTTCTTCGACTTGGCTCTTTATTTCATCTTACAACTTTTGATGGCCTAATCATCTTAATCGAGACTTGGCACGTTTTTACAGAATGATTTAGTTGGGATTATAAATTTACACAAAATTGTATGCGAGTTACGTTTTTGGAGTTATCCTAGATACATCAGTTTTGTCATAATAAAGTCACTAGTAAGTTTTTATGGCCAAGTCATCTTAATCGAGACTCGACACGCTTTTATTTAATGTATTTTGTACGAACCTAGTGCCAAGATACAAAGGCTTGAAAATCAGGCAAATTGTTCTCGAAAAGATATTACGGCAGTACTTGCTTTGCGCTGAACTTGGCGGGGGCACTGCCGTGCCCACAGATTAAGTCTTGTTTTACACAAGTTTTGTTGGGATTTCACTTCTTTTTACACGAACTATCTTATTTTTTGGAGGAAATTTATTATGTTTTTTTAAAAAAAATGTCCATCACGTATGTACCTACATTTGATTTTTGATGATCTTTAAGTGAGTGAGTCTGTGACAAAAGACTATAAAATATTTCGCAAACTATATTTAATAGTTTGGCCGTGTGGCTCCCGGCTTAGAATAAGAACATCCCATTTCTTCCAATGGAGGTTGTAAGAGTCGACTAAGGCACTTAAAACCGGAGGATGGGCAGCAGCGCCCTTTCCGTGCATTGCAACACACCTGCAACCACACTGCGATCGCCAACCCGCCTGCCAAGCGTGGCGATTACGGCAAAAACCCTAGAAAACGGGCCCTAGTCCCCGGCTGCCCTGCTATTCCTGGCTCCGGTAGCAGTCATGGTAATGTTGGGGCATGGGGTGCGAAGAATCCCCGGCAGATATGCAGACCGGTCGTCGTGGAAATCCTTGAAGAAGGCCTTTGTCCAGCAGTGGACGTTTTTCGGCTGATACGATGATTATGATACTTGGTACGCTCGCTCTTGCGAGAAGGTATGTCCTCCGTGTTGAGTGCAATTTATTCACACCTTAATTAGTAAGCAAGTCCAGGGTATTATCACACTTTGGACACTTCATACAACGGGCCAAAAATGACATTTCAAAAAACGAATGAAGGAACAAGCTAAAAGGCGGCGAAATCCTACACGTTCGATAACCAAACTGTAACCAATCTGAATCAATCTGGGTGACGACGAGGCGGTGAGGTCGCAATCTAGAGAGCAGCAGGGAGTGTCCATACTGTATGTTAGTACTAATATATATACTTTGGTATTATCTTCAATCTATCAAGAGCGTCGGTGGCCTATTGGCTAGGGCCGCCGCCTTCTGTCCAGGAGGTCGTGGTTCGAACCTGCCACGTACCAATGTGATTTCGAATTTTGATTTCATATGTACGTTTATCCGACGCTCTTTACGGTGAAGGAAAGCATCGTGAGGAAACCTGCACACATCTGCGAAGAAACTCGAAGGTTGTGTGTGAAGTCGACCAACCCGCACTGGGCTCGTGTAGTCTACTAAGGCCCGATCGTCCTAATTCAGGGTAGGCTCGAGCCCCTCGGTGGGGACGGTATATGAGCTGATATTAATGGTATTATATTATTATTACCTGATAGTAAGACGAACAATTCCAGACCTGGTCCATAAATTTATACAGTCTTTGCTGGACAAACAAACGACTTGCCTTCGCCATATTGCATCGTAAATCGGGTAGCTATAACAATATCGTGTGGGCTGTATTTCAGTGGAGCTGTTCGTGCGTGCGGTACACAGGATGTTGAAATAAAAAAAGTAAAAATACCTCCTTCACTTCAGCGTAAATGAAATGAAATGAAATGATAATTTATTTGCATCAAACATGGTAGTAGGATGTTTAATAGAATTTTTAGTGCAATCATGTTTCGCCTGTGCAAGGCATGCAAATGTTTAACATAGATTATAATTATTTTGTCACGTAAACTTTAAAAATTCAAATGTCAACAAGTTTATTTTTGTCACAGAGGTATTCATTAACGCTATAATATTTTTTGTTAATAAGCCATTACAACAATTTTGTCTTAAAGGTTTTCGATTCAAGCTTTCGTAGTTCAATCGGTATAACATAAAGTCAAAGTATATATTTACGGAAGGACACTCCCTGCCGCTCTCTAGATTGCGACCTCACCCCCTCGTCACCCAGATTGATACTGATACTGATTTGTTGTAGTTTGGACACCGTGATTTTGTATGTTCCGTCATTTGTTTTTAGAAATGTCATTTCTTGCCCGTTGTATGAAGTTTCCGGGGTGTGATAAAGGTGTGGTATTTAAAGGGGGCTATAAAAAAAAAACAATGTTGTATGGGGTGAAGCGGTTGTAACTCACTATGAGTTGCGAGGTTGGATCGTTCACGCAGGTTATCTAAGCTGAAGCACGGTCATTTTATGGATGGCTTTGACTATCCAAGAAACTTCGAAAGACACATAAAGCCGTCGGTTCCGATTAAGCCGTATCAGATGCGTCTTGAAAAAATTCTGACGACATAAGATTCAAGATTCAAGGTATTTATTCAAAATAGGTGCAAATTACACTATTTCTGATAGTCATTAAATAATAATAAAATAATTTCATTTGTGAAAAATCAAGAAATAAACAATAAATAGGTAATAATGTCAAAATGCAACCCTTAAAATAAATCAGATTATGTCATTAGAACATAAAAAAAATATAACACGAAAAGTTATACATAAAAATCATTGAATGTCATTGATACCTTTGACAAGAGTAAGCAAGTTCACACGGACAGCACCCGGTCACGAGTATAACGCGAGAGTCAGCCATCGCTCCCATCAACCATATAAGAGGGAAAGGAACGACATGACTTAGTCGTCCTGTATGGATTAAAGCCTAACCTGCCCAAGTCCTGGAAAAAAACTCGTGCCCTAGCAGTGGGGACATTTATAAGTTAATAAAGATGACATCTATCGTATTTTTTTCAAATTTTTTGTACAATAATTATCTACACGCTGTAGTGCCTACTAAAAGCCGTGGTGTGTACTTTTAGGTGGATTTTGTTGAAATCTTTAAAAAAATAACCCCTACATATCGTTAGGCAGCTGATTAGCAAAATTTCTATTGAAAGTTTTTTTTTGTGTTTTTGACCGACGACGGCCCCAGAAGGTGGTTAATGTTTTTCAGTGTACTACGTCCGCTTCTTTGACCGATCCAGTAACAATCTTTTTTATCGTGTGGCACAATTAACCGCGCTATCCAACCTTTACACGATATTACTAAAAGCGTCGGTGGCTCAACCGGTAACGACTCGGTCCATCTAACCAGAGATACCGGGTTCAAATCTGGACTTCCAATGTACCAATGACTTTTTCAAAAACTTACGTACATATGCTAACCGATTGCTTTAACGGTGAAGGAAAAACATCGTGAGGAAACCTGCACACGCCTGCGAAGAAACTCGAAGGTTGTGTGTGAAGTCGACCAACCCGCACTGGGCCCGCGTGGTCGACTAAGGCCTAATCGCCCTGATTCAGGGTAGGCTCGAGCCCCTCGGTGGGGACGTATATGAGCTGTAATGATGATCCAACCTGTAACTTAAAAAAGCTTGAAGAACGTTGAGTTGTGAGATTGGAGCATACAAACGTAGTTCAGCTTTAATACAAAAACTACATGCAGGATTGAATCCAAACTTTGTGAATATATTGAGTAGACACATATCGATTTTTGTAATGAGTTTTCGATGTACAAATATAAAACGGAAAAAAATAAGAGTAGTTTCAAACTTTCAGTACAAAATTAATTTAAGCCTTCGTTTAGTTACGTTAAAATGTACTACGATGAAAACTAATTACAAACATCGATATGTGTCTACTCAATATATTTATAAAGTTTGGATTCAATCTGGAATGTAGTTTATGTGTTAAAGCGGAACTACGTTTGTTTGGAAACTATAGCTCAAGAGACTCTTAAGAGATTTTCATTGGATTGCTATGTTGGGTTTTTGGTTTGATTTAGTTGATTTGGTTTGGGTTTTGTTTAATCTTTGAGTGTGGAATACATTTTAAAAAGTCTGTTATTTTATGCAGCAAATTCTTTTTTTAGTTTCTCGAGTTTAAAAAGCGCCCACCTATAAAGTTATGTGCCAGTTTTTTATTACATCCTGTATATCAGAGCCCGAACGAAAGCTATGTTTTGTATAACTGAAGTACATATAAAAGTATGCTATTTCTGAAAAAAGATTTATCGTCTAATACTTTAATAATGAAAAATAATATTCTTTTGTTCAGATTGTTTCGCGTTTATGAATAGCCACCAAAAATAATGAACGTTGTAATTATTTTCATCTCGTCTTCATTTGTTTCACAAAATTATATTTTCATTTAAGGATTGAATCTCAGTAAATTAACGGCAAAGTATATAAGAAATAGCTGTTTCGTTTTAGGGATCCGTATAAAAGGTAACGGAACCCTAGTGCGTACGTCTGTTTGTCCGTCAGTTCGTCTATCCATCGTACTATTAAAAGGCTGTATCTTTTGTACCTGTTATAGTTGTCTGGTTAAATTGTCACTCAGCTCGCCTAAGAGCGCCCTCAATACTTCCGTCCGCTCGCGCGCTGTCATGGCGGAGGAAATTGCGAAATTAGCGATTTTGCAAATAATAGGTTTTCTCAAAAATCCCTGTACCTAGAACTGTAAAATAAAAAGTAAAATACAAAAAAAACTACTCTACTATTTGGTTGGATTACAGCAGATCATCAAAACATGGGCTTTGTACTAAATATTTGTGAGAGAAATCGGCGACGATCAAAAAGGACCGTATTCCACAATTTATGTGGTTTTTCAGTAATGTTATGTATTCAGTTGAGATTGAATCGTGGAAATAAACCTACGAATATATCAGCATAACAATACAATCGTCAGTCTCAAACACTAAATGAAAAATTGATGAAAAATACATCCCACAACATGTCACAAAGAGAATTTCAACGTAGATTTTTACAAATTTTTTCTATGAACTATAAACAAGTGGTATGCGCAAAATTTTAGAAGATCTATCGGTTTTGAGCATAATACTGAAGAACTCATGGGAAATTAATGATGAACTTTATTTTAACTTACTTTTAAACTTGGCAGTACAGCGCTACCCATGTGTACTAAAAATAATAAATAACAACAAGTAAATAAGCTGGGTCCGTATACAAAAAAAAAGTGTTTTTAAGGTGCAAGCGTCAAACTTCTTGGTATGATTATAGTGGTGGATAAGTCAAATAAAAATAATAAAATAAAACAAAAACAAAATTAATAAAAATCAGCTAGTCGGGTAAAAAAATATGTGACAGCACCCTTTTTTCAGAAATGTCGGTGATTTCCTTAAGACTTTGTATGAGATAACCATATTTCATTGAATGACCTCATTTTTTTTAAAAAAAGATATATAAAGTTTGGCAGCATCTCACCTGATGGAAATTGACGACACAGTTATTTTTTGAATTTGTGACGTGTGACAATCGGAAACCGGAAAGTGGTTCTAATTAAGCTTCCAAAATTGTCTTAAGCTAAGAGACTAACTAACACGGCAAGCTAATAAAAATCTTGTAAACATACCTATTTGTTTTTATCCATAATTCCTGTATAGGGTTATTTCAGCGTAATCAGTTCAGTGGTTTTAGCGTGAAAGACTAACAGACAGACAGACAAAAACACTATGGCCTAACGCATTTCTGAGTAGACATGGCTTTCATTAAAAAAAAACGACGGGTTGCACTCCGGGAGTGCCGGCAGAAGTGAAAACTTGAATATTAACGTTGTGCATTTATATTACATTAAAAAGTTTATATCTCAGAAAAATCAACAAAAAATCAACTCCATCCGTCTTACGATTTTTCGATCAGGTCACGTGTCCTGACGCGAGTTTAACATTTTTTACCCATTACAAAAAAAGTGCACAACGCCGCAAAAGAAGTTTTCACTACTCCATCCGTCTTACGAATTTTCGATCAGGTCACGTGGCCTGACGCGAGTTTAACATTTACCCATTACAAAACAAGTGCACAACGCCGCTAAAGAAGTTTTCACTACTCCATCCGTCTTACGAATTTTCGATCAGGTCACGTGTCCTGACGCGAGTTTAACATTTTTTACCCATTACAAAAAAAGTGCACAACGCCGCTAAAGAAGTTTTCACTTCAAAAAATTATGAATTCGCTTTATCTATTTTGCTAAAACTCTAATAGTGTACTCGTCAATATTCGATTCGAATAAATGAAATCTTCCCTGGCTTCTATTCGCGTCCACTGAAGCGTTCATATTTGATTTCCTACAAACTCATATGTAGGTTTGACGGGGATCGAGTTAGTACTATCTGGATAAGTACAGTCAGCTTCATGATTACGTTCAGATCTACATTGTTCACAAATATAATGCAGTCGGAAGTTCCATATTATGTGTACAGTTTGAATAACCGTATTGTAAACGCAGATACGCCTACCAGCTATTATAACACCGGTTTTTTTTTTAAATATATTTTTTTATATATTTTTTTCTAAGCTAGTAGAACGATTACAAATCACATGCAATTATAAAAAAAACAGTAAATTCCGTAAAAGTGTGTTAAACCACCGTTGATGGTCAATATATCTTACAAAAGAATTTTCAGTTTTATATATTTATTTGATAACATGTTGGCTGCTCCATGGTATTTATGCATCAAAAATTATTAAAAATATCTTCATTTGGAAATATGAATGTTATTCCCCGTCGCTAGAGATCATGTTTGATTAGTGTTGCTCGTAAAGTTTATACAAGCTTCTTTTTCTTATATACGCTATCATATTTCATGCCAGATGTGTCTTTTGTTTTTCAACTAACTTCATATAGGAGGAGATTTTTTAATTCGACTGTGTATGTGTTTTTTTTTGTATGTAATGCGATATTTCCGCCCATTGGTAACCGATTTTCAAAATTATTTTTTTATTCGATAGAGTAATACTACCAAGGAGGTCCCATTGTCACCAAGTCATGATCTGATGATGGAATCCCAGGGAAATTGAGGGCAAACCTCAAATTTTATAGGCACATTTTACGTGTTTCTTGTATTTTCTAAAACAATGAAAGTATTTACGTCTAGTAGTCATTATCTCATGTTGATGAGCTTATGAAGGAAGGTACAATTCCTTAAAGGTTAGGAGTTGGAGGATAATTCTTCAAATATTAAACGAAGATACGTAGGTACGTATAAACCGATAGTTGTATTCGTTCAGGTTATTCAGATGAGCTGCTGATGGAAGATTTAACTCCTTAACTTTCATGATGGAAGCCACAGGAATCTGTATCTGTTAATGGAACACATGCTTTATGATTTGATGGTTCCTTTTGGTGAGTGGGTGATTGGGTTTAACGTTGTTAAATATATAGCATTATCACTAAAAATAATTTACATAAAAATAAAAGTTTAAAACTAAAAACTGACTTCAAAATGAAATTCACTTAAAAGTATGAAATAATATTATTATACTTAGATATACGACATTAACCAACAATAACGAAATAAGAAGTGGGTACGAACTAAATTAGGGGCTAAAAATATATTTTTGCGGTCGGTGTCAGCAATGCCAACGAATCTAAAACATTTGATACGTAAGTAGCTGTGTGCTGGTACCGACCACAAAAAAAATTTTAGACCCCTAATTTAATTCGTACCCACCTTTGATTTCGTTATTGTTGGTTAATGTCGTATATCTAAGTATAATTACATTATTTTATACTTTTAAGTGAATTTAGTTTCGAAGTTGGTTTTTTAAACTTTTATTTTTTTATATTTTGAAAGTAGAATTTACCTGCTAACATAATTTTGATTATCATGACAGTTTATATAAGACTGAAATATTGCTGCCTAGATATTTTGGACACTGTGTTTAAATGGTTACTCTGATTGCGTAGATATAAATGAACTTATGTAAAATATTTTTTTTTGCTGACTCTGGAGGTTTACATGAATTTGATGCTGACTGTACCTACCTACTTTTGTTTAAAATAACAACAACTTGACTTGACTGACTTGTTGGCTTGCTTTGCCGAGGGAGTAGGTTCGAAAACAGATTGTTTTTAACTGACATATATTGGTCCACTTATTACTCAGGTAAAACGTGACATTTAGTTTTACGTCTTTGTAAATAAACGTCAAAATTAGGCCATCCGTAAAATATCTTCAATGTGGCTGGTCAATACGTATGGAAATTATTCATCATATCAGCCGAAGGACGTCCACTGCTAGACATAGGCCTCCCCCAAGGATATCCAAGGCGACCGATTTTGCGCTACCCGCATCCAGCGGCTTCCCGCGACCCTAGGACATCGATTTACCGAGTGGAAGGCATACGCTATGTTTTTCGGTGCACGGTTGCTATCTGAGAACTTTACTACCCCAACGGCCATTCGTTCGTTCAATGTTATATATAGTTGAATCAAAAATTTCTCGCCTTTTACTTGAACAAAAAGTGGGCCAACAGATGTCAAATTAAAAAGTATAACTATGTATACGAAATTTTAGGACCTATGTTATTACCTCAGAATACAGAAAAAACCAGAATGCGCGTTAAGTCAGAATAGTATGACGCGTGCTGAAGCCAAAAACTCCACGAATACCCTCCTTCCCTTGGCTGTAATGTTGCTATAATAGGTCGGATTTTAATACTTTTTGAATTAGGTAAGTTATGAAGAACCACTGCTTGTTTACTCACAAAAATAAATCACCTGCATGCAGGATTTAGAAGGAACAAAACGTCAAAACTACACCGACTTAGAGTAGTTTCGTACAAGCACAATTTGCCTCACTTTTATCGCCGTACGCGTGTTCTGGTTTTTTCTGTATTCTGAGGTTATCGCAGCTCGCTGATATGCGTTCTTCTTTCATTCGATCTATTTATTTTTTTACGCATGCGCTGACATTTATTTTCAAAAATCCATTCTAATCATCCGACCCTCACGATCATATTTTAAAATAAAATAAATATAACTCAAAATAATTCTCTCTCGTTAATGGCCAATATTGGGTAGGTTATAATTGTTTATTTTCTATGATCATCATCATTACAGCTCATATGCGTCCCCACCGAGGGGCTCGAGCCTACCCTGAATCAGGGCGATTAGGCCTTAGTCGACCACGCGGGCCCAGTGCGGGTTGGTCGACTTCACACACAACCTTCGAGTTTCTTCGCAGGCGCAGGCGTGTGCAGGTTTCCTCACGATGTTTTCCTTCACCGTTAAAGCAATCGGTAAGTATGTACGTAAGTTTTTGAAAAACTCATTGGTACATTGGCCGTCCAGATTTGAACCCGGTACCTCTGGTTAGATGGACCGAGTCGTTACCGGTTGAGCCACCGACGTTTTCTATGATATGTGTTACAAAGTAATGTGTATTATCCTTTATTAATTCTATATATATTTCTTTCTAGGTCTTATTTTCATAATAAAAATGTATTACGTGTCCGCGAAAGGAATTTGAAACCCACGCCTTATCTTACTCCTTCTCCTTCTGTCGTGTGACAATGTGTACCTATAATTCTAGTACCTATGTATATAGTCTTTATTTCCTAAAGTAATGACAGTCCTGGTACCATACACTACAATAACGGTATGGGGCCAGACACAGAGAGTTTGGGCCAGGTGACAGTATATCATCCATGAATATTATTTTTTAAATGTTGAGTTTACATCAGAAATGAGAAGATCCTCACAGAATCGCTAAAATTAAGTAGCAATTGACTAGGCACATAGCTCGTAGAAGTAGAACAGATAGCCATTGGGACGGCAAAATTCTCGAGTGGCGACGGTGCACTGGAAGACGTAGCGTGGATGGATCTCTCACTCGGTGGACTGTTAACCTGGTGAAGGTAACGGGAAGCCACTGGGAGCGGGCTGCGCAGGACTGGTCGTCGTGGAAATCCTTAGAAGAAGGGATCGACAGTGCCCTTGTACAGCAGTAAATGTCCTTCGGCTGATATGACGATGATGACGACCTTGAGTTGAATATCCTTTGCTTAATAGACAGTCTTATAAATCGTTACCCTTAATTACTAAGTCATCATCATCACATCAGCTCATATATACTTCCCCACCGAGGGGCTCGAGCCTACCCTGACTTAGGGCGATCGGGCCTTAGTCGACCGCACGGGTCCAGTGCGGGCTGGTCAACTTCACACACAACCTTCGAGATTCTTCGCAGATGTGTACAGGTTTCCTCACGATGTTTTCGAACGTCCGATAAACGTACATATGAGATCGAAATTCGAAAACGCATTGTTACGTGGCAGAAGTCGAACCACGACGTCCCGGATAGGAGGTAGCGGCCCTTGCCGTTGCGCGCCACCGACGTTCTAATTACTAATTACTAAGTGTGAAGTTGAAGATAAGATAGCCAGTTCTCCATTGCGTTGGGGAATCTTAAAAAGCCCGCCTCCATCTTCGGCATCATCGTCACTTACCATCAGGTGAGATGATGCCAAGGGCTTACCAATTATGAAAGTGTCTGTCATCAAAATAAGAAAAGTATATGTACCTTCTTCCGCGTGTTACCTAAAACATTAATCAGTTAAATTTAACAAAGTTCCGACTCATAACACAAGTGTAACATTATACCGGGCTAACATTTGTCATGGTAAACCCAAAAGTTTCGGGTGTAATCATGTGTGAGCTGATTATCAATTTTAAACTGAAACTAACCTACACACAAACACACACACACACATCGTTACAACCTACAACTAACATGCATAATATTTGCTTTGTACTATCTAATTATTTAAAAATTAATCTATATATTATATTTAAGGTGTAATAAAATTAGCTGAAACTATTTTAACTGGCGCTTCTACCCATGAAACTGAACAACTTTTCCCAAGAAACCCACAGTCAAATAGCAAAAAAAATTTTGGTCTCCCATACTAACTCGATCAGCTGAACAGGCAACTTAGTATGCGAAGTTAATTTTTTTTTTGAGATTTGACCTTGGGTTCCATGGGGAAAGTTGTTCAGTTTCATGGGTAGAAGCACCAGTTAAAATAATTTCAGCGAATTTTGTTAGACCTCCACCTTCGAGTTAGTAATTAGTTTAAATATATATATATATCCCTACTAATATTATAAATTTGACCAGTGTGTGTTGCCAGTGATGACTTACGGAACTGAGATATGGTCGCTTACTATGGGCCTCATAAGAAGGCTCAAGGTCACCCAAAGGGCAATGGAGCGTGCAATGCTCGGAGTTTCTCTGCGTGATCGAATCAGAAACGAGGAGATCCGCAGGAGAACTAAAGTAACCGACATAGCTCACAGAATCGCTAAACTGAAGTGGCAGTGGGCAGGGCACATAGCTCGTAGAACAGATGGCCGATGGGGCAGTAAAGTTTTCGAGTGGCGACCGCGCACCGGACGACGTAGCGTAGGCAGGCCTCCCACGCGGTGGACCGATGACCTGGTGAAGGTCGCCGGAAGCCGATGGATGCGGGCAGCGCAGGACCGGTCGTCGTGGAAATCCTTGGGGGAGGCCTTTGTCCAGCAGTGGACGATTTGTGGCTGATATGATGATGATGAATATTATAAATGCGAAAGTAACTCTGTCTGTCTGTTACGCTTTCCCGCAAAAACTACTGAACGGATTTGGCTGAAATTTGGTAGGTAGACAGATTAGGACCTGGATTAAAACATAGGCTACTTTTTACCACGCTCGCGAGATGCTTGCGGCTCGCGCACTGCGCACCCTCGAAAAGTCATAGAAACGTGGTCCATGCGGGTGAAGCCGCGGGAAACAGCTAGTATATATATAAAAGAAACTCCAGAACGGCTGGACCAATTTTTATGATTTTTCCGTTTTTGCAGTTGGATATTATGTATTAAATTAAGATATTCATCAATAAAAAAAATAGTGTAGGGTAGTGTAGTGTAGTATAGTGTAGGTATAGTGTAGTTAGGTTAGGGTAGGGAGGATAGGATAGTGTGGGGTATGGTAGGGTAGTGTAGTGTAGGGTAATGTAGTGTAAGGTGGAACGAAGATCGCCGGGACAGCTAGTATTTATATAATTATTAATTTACATGAGCGTCGGTCACTCAAAGGTAGGCTTACCAGACGTCAGGATTTGCCCTGACATGTCAAGAATTTCAGGCACCCGTTAAGATTGCGACCGCACTTTGAAAATGTCAGGAGTTTTTGGATTATTTAGGTTTTTTGGGTCTTATTCAAGGTACTGTTGCAGCCCATGGACTTAAATGAATGGTGATTTGGGACAGTAAAGTTCTCGAGTGGCAACCACGCACCGGAAAACGTACCGTAGGCAGGCCTCCCACTCGGTGGACCAATGACCTGGTGAAGGTCGCGGGAAGCCGCTGGATGCGGGCAGGGCAAAACCGGCCGTCGTGGAAATCCTTGGGGGAGGCCTATGTCCAGCAGTGGACGTCCTTCGGCTGATATAATTATGATGATGAGCGTCAGTGGTGTAACGCCTAGGGCCGCTACCTCCAGCCCGGAAGGTTGTAGTTCGAACTCTGCCACGTACCAATTTGTTATCGAATTTTGATTTCATATGTACATTTATCCAATGTTCTTACGGTTAAAGAAAACATCGTGAGAAAACCTGCACTCCTGCGAAGAAACTCGAAGGTTGTGTGTGAAGTCGATCAACCCGCTCTGGGCCCGAGTGGTCGACTAAGGCCCCTTCGTCCTAATCAGTGTAAGCTTGCCTCTCAGTGGGGACGTAGATGAGCTGATATAATTATTATTATTTATTTATATTTTTGAATTGGGGGTTCTATTTACAGCATATCAGAAAATTTTTTTCGTATCGAGCAAACCACGCTTTTTTACAATAATACTATTATTTTTCGTTCATTATTGTTTTCAGCTTATATTGAGAATTATTTTTCACTTTTTAGTTTGATGTGCTTTTAAAGCGTCTTTTAGTTTTTTTTAAACTCTATTTATTTAGGGGGTAAAATCTTCACCCATTATTTAATTTTGTCAGCTATTTAGAGCGTAATCAGTATGTAGACCGCGTAGTCAGCATAAATGCTGTGGCTACCAAAAGTGCATAGTAAGCGTCTGGAGTATATTAAGGCCCAAGCTCTTAGTTTTAGATGGAATAAAAAGTCAGTGTAACATCTACCCAACTACGAATCGTTCGTAAATTATTTTAAAATTTAGTTTTTAAAAATCTGCTTTCCCTCCAGCGCGATTTGACTATGTATACTTGAATAAAATGTTTATTTATTTATTTTCCTATTTATTATTTCTGGTATTTTTTTCTTTTTTGTGAAAAAGGAAAACCAAAGTCAAAATGCAAATGAAAACTTGTGGAAGTTTTCACGACTTTTCAAGTGTATAGTTTGTCACACATGTACACAGATACTATAATATTTTATCTGTAGATCTTTACTCTTTAGGTTTCGATGTCTGGAGCGGACCGACATGGTAGCCATATGAAAATAAAACACTTAAATACCTCGATGTATCGTTAGGCAATTCGGACCGCTCTGGAAAGACTAGCACAGCTCAGGTTTCGAGTGAATCAAAGGCTTTCTCATAGTCCACAAATGTGCAGTTTCATCACATCACATGAGCTCATATATACGTCCCACCGAGGGGCTCGAGCCTACTCTGAATAAGGGCGATCGGGCCTTAGTCGACCACGCGGGCCCAGTGAGGGTTAGTCAACTTCACACAAAACCTTCGAGTTTCTTCGCAGATGTGTGCAGGTTTCCTCACGATGTTTTCCTTCACTGTAAGAGCGTGTGATAAGCGTACATATGAGATAGAAATTCGAAAACACATTGTTACGTGGCAGGACTCAAACCACGACCTCCCGGATAGGAGGTAGCGGCCTTTGCCGTTGCGCCACCAACGCTCTGCCTAGTTTAGTGGCTCATTCATTATACTCTTAAGTCTTCTGTATAATCTGCCGCAGTATATGTATGTAGTCCATGGTACTAAAACCTCTTTGGATTTGTTTGGGAGGCTGGAAGTCGTCTACCCTGCGTGCGAGACGATTCGAATGACTCTCAAAACGGTCGTCGTTTGTAGACATGGCTCAGAAGTGAGATGGGTCTGTAGTTCTTCAGCAAGGTATTGATGCTTTTTTAAAGAAGAGCACCTTCTTCTGTGCCATGCTTTGGGCGTTTGTCCTTCGGAATTGAATAACTTCTGACGAGCTTTTAGTACCAGTGTTCCACTTGATTTAAACGGTAATTCCATTATTATTATTATTATTATCTTTCCTTATTATTTGTTATTTATGTTTTACTAACATAGGTTTTTAAGTGACATTGTAACTAACATTTTATGGACTGTAATTGTCTGATAATAAACTGAATTTGATTTGATTTGATTTGATTATCACCCGGTGTCTTGTTGTACCTGAGCTGTTTGTAAGCCATTCTAATCTCGTACAGGCTGACGTTTGGGATAGAATCTGGTTAGTGTGGCATTCTTTAGTTAGGTCGCTGAATGGCACACGTGTAGTCGTGTATAATCTAGTAATAATCTTGCCATCCTTAGTCTTAAGCTTCGTCAGTTGGCTCTATCCCACAGACAGATCTCTTGCGAATACTTTTGAGTCTTTGTTGTGCTCGATCATCTTTTTCCCCGACTGCTAAGGATGAGTTATGTTTTTCGCGCGTATCTTGTATGTATGAATGCATGTATGTATGTTTGTAAATTTATTTATAACCTTGTATCTTCTAAATGGCTAAATGGACTTCGACAATTAAGGTATCGTTATATTCGTATCTAACACCCGAGTGTCCTTAGTTAAGTGTTTTTTTTTAATAAAATTCTTATTAAACTAGTGTTAATCGCGTAGTAGGGACTTGTAGATCTGTCTGTTTGGTCTGACATTATAATCGTTCAAATTCTCGCAATATCCTAGGCATTCCAATTAATTACTGCCACTGTCACTTAAGCGATTTTGTGAGCTTTATCGGTTACCTTGTGAAAGAAGTGTACATTATAAAAAAACATTTAACCTTCAGTATCACCTATCGTCTAATCCTTTTTGAAATGAAGTATAATAAGCGGACGCTCTTACGGTGAAGGAATACATCGTGAGGAAACCTGCACACTCCTGCGGAGAAATTCAAAGGCTGTGTATGAAGTCGACCAACCCACACTGGGCCTGCGTGGTCGACTAAGGCCCGATCACCGTAATTCAGGGTAGGCTCGAGCCCCTCGGTGGGGACTTATATTAACTGATATGATGATGATAATCCTTACTAATATTATAAATGTGAAAGCCTGTGTTACGGGGAAGGACACAGGCTACTTTTTATCCCGGGAAAATAGCATAATCTGATGCAGGTCTTGAGGGAACTAAAAAAATACTCGATTGTTGTGATTTTTTGCACAGAGTTGGTTTGCAAATTAAAAAAAACTAACTCTTAAGCTGATTTACCAATTTTATTTATATTTTTGTATGGAGGGTCAAATTTTTTTTGGAGAATTGACTATAAGTTCCTTGACGAATGTGATTCAGTATGATGAGTAGAACCTCCAGTTAACGGGTCCTACATCAATTTTGTTACACCCTGTTTAAGTAAATTAGTAAAGTATATTTAAAAAGATAATTAGAATAGACTCGAGATTTATGGAAATAGGATTTTAGGAAAATTTACCATTCAATTTTTGGGAGGTTTCTGCTCCTGAATCTGAACAACTTTTTTTCTACACCTTTGCTGAAACTGACAAAAAGGTTGTTTCTTTGTATGCTAGGCTCTAAAACTTTGATGAAATCTAAAAAAAAGTGGAGTTTTCTGTACAGGCTGTTAAAAAAAATTACAAGTGAAAAATTACTCAGCATCAGGTAAAAACACAGACAAAAAATTAAAAATCTATGTTTAAAATAAATGTTTTACTTCCCCATATAAACCAATTAATTAATAAGATGAACAATTGTAGGTGTGTGTATACACACACAAACGCGCAAACACACAATAAAGAAAAGGCAGACACTTCTGAGATTCTACATGAATTTTATTTTTAGGTAGCTTAGTATTTTTTTTTACTTTTTCACTTTACTTCATATCTGTAAGATCTATTTTTAAATTCATTTGATGTTTTATATTTCATACGTTACGCGACGTCACATTATTCTCTCTTCCAGAGGTTGGAGTTAGTTAACTACGACACAGTCCTCGACTAATTGCTATCGTACACATTAAATTTGTACCCGTAGCTTATGTTCCAAATAAATAAATTTTAATTTAATTTAATATAATATGTAGCGCAGTATAAGGTCGTTTGACCGCTAGTGCGCCCAATACGGTAGTTTCCGTCCTTTCGATATCTACAATATTACCAGATTATAATACCTACTGCCTTAGGAGTCCACAAACAGGCGGGCATTCACGTTTTTGTGTAGCATGAATTGCGATGAAGATTTGTATTTAAAGGCTTTTTTTAAAGATGATTTTTCATTCGTTTTTTTTAACAGCCTGTATATATGGCTAATCAGCCGATCGAATTGCATGAGAGGTCGGTTTTTAGGGTTCCGTACACCCAAAGGATGACCAACGTTTTTGTTTGGAACCCCCTGTATCCTCCTAACTCAAACACCCTGCATTGGTTTTTGTTTGGAACCCCCTGTATCCTCCTAACTCAAACACCCTGCATTGGTTTTTGTTTGGAACCCCCTGTATCCTCTTAACTCAAACACCCTGCATAGGTTTTTGTTTGGAACCCCCTGTATCCTCTTAACTCAAACACCCTGCATAGGTTTTTGTTTGGAACCCCCTGTATCCTCTTAACTCAAACACCCTGCATAGGTTTTTGTTTGGAACCCCCTGTATCCTCCTAACTCAAACACCCTGCATAGGTTTTTGTTTGGAACCCCCTGTATCCTCCTAACTCAAACACCCTGAATAGGTTTTTGTTTGGAACCCCCTGTATCCTCCTAACTCAAACACCCTGCATAGGTTTTTGTTTGGAACCCCCTGTATCCTCTTAACTCAAACACCCTGCATAGGTTTTTGTTTGGAACCCCCTGTATCCTCTTAACTCAAACACCCTGCATAGGTTTTTGTTTGGAACCCCCTGTATCCTCTTAACTCAAACACCCTGCATTGGTTTTTGTTTGGAACCCCCTGTATCCTCTTAACTCAAACACCCTGCATAGGTTTTTGTTTGGAACCCCCTGTATCCTCTTAACTCAAACACCCTGCATAGGTTTTTGTTTGGAACCCCCTGTATCCTCTTAACTCAAACACCCTGCATAGGTTTTTGTTTGGAACCCCCTGTATCCTCCTAACTCAAACACCCTGCATAGGTTTTTGTTTGGAACCCCCTGTATCCTCCTAACTCAAACACCCTGAATAGGTTTTTGTTTGGAACCCCCTGTATCCTCCTAACTCAAACACCCTGAATAGGTTTTTGTTTGGAACCCCCTGTATCCTCCTAACTCAAACACCCTGAATAGGTTTTTGTTTGGAACCCCCTGTATCCTCCTAACTCAAACACCCTGAATAGGTTTTTGTTTGGAACCCCCTGTATCCTCCTAACTCAAACACCCTGCATAGGTTTTTGTTTGGAACCCCCTGTATCCTCTTAACTCAAACACCCTGCATAGGTTTTTGTTTGGAACCCCCTGTATCCTCTTAACTCAAACACCCTGCATAGGTTTTTGTTTGGAACCCCCTGTATCCTCTTAACTCAAACACCCTGCATAGGTTTTTGTTTGGAACCCCCTGTATCCTCTTAACTCAAACACCCTGCATAGGTTTTTGTTTGGAACCCCCTGTATCCTCCTAACTCAAACACCCTGCATAGGTTTTTGTTTGGAACCCCCTGTATCCTCTTAACTCAAACACCCTGCATAGGTTTTTGTTTGGAACCCCCTGTATCCTCCTAACTCAAACACCCTGCATAGGTTTTTGTTTGGAACCCCCTGTATCCTCTTAACTCAAACACCCTGAATAGGTTTTTGTTTGGAACCCCCTGTATCCTCTTAACTCAAACACCCTGTATAGGATTTTGTTCGGAACGGCCTTTTAGATTGTTTGTCAATGTTTATCCCTATTTTTCCGCTTTCGAGATTATGATAATCCTATTATCCTAATAGCTATCGAACAAAAGCGTCAGAAAACATTAACTCCGGCAGGATGGTCTGTAAATAAATTATGGGCCTTTACCTATGATATTGCTGATTCTGTTTTCTAGTTCAATCATCATATCAGCCGAAGGACGTCCACTGATGGACATAGGCCTCCCCCAAGGATTTCCAAGACGACCGGTTCTACGCTACCCGCATCCAGCGGCTTCCCGCGACCTTCACCAGGTCATCGGTCCACAGCGTAGGAGGCCTGCCTACGCTACGTTTTCCGTTGCGCGGTCGCTACTCGAGAACTTTACTGCAATCCGTTCTACGAGCTATGTGCCATTTCAATATTAATCTTCATTTTAAATTTATTAATTTTCATTTTAAAAAGAGATTTTGTTTATTATTAAAGAATTACTAGCTTTTGCCCGCGGCTTCGCCGGCGCGGCGTGGACATGATTTTTATGACTGTATTTGAGGGTGAGTCACCCCCCATCAACCAATCTCTATGAAAAAAATCTCAAAAATCCATTGTGCCGTTGCGATGTTAAAAAAGAGTATTTTTTCAGTTCCCTCAGGAACTGCATCGGACTATGCTATTTTCACGGGATATAAAGTAGCCTATGTCCTTTCCAGTGACACAGGCTACCAGCAGGCCAAATTTCATCAAGATTGGTCGAGATGTTGAAGCGTGAAAAGGTAACAATTAAACAAACACATATTCACATTTATAATATTAATAAGGATAACGAGGGAATTACTAACAAATAATATAAAATGAAAAATAAGGGGTCCCTAACTAGAAACAATATTTTTAAGGTAGCTTTGTTTTTGCTCTATCGTAAATAGTTATTTATACCACTGCCAAGTTATAAAAGTCATTGTAACATTAGTGCTAGTTTACACAATAGACAGCACGAGTGTTACAATGGCTAATTGCGTGCAGTGGCATACAATACTTTTACTACGACCAACCGATCTAGTACCGGACTACAACAAAGAGACACAGGATTATGTATCGTATTTATTCACGAATTGAGTTCAAAGTCGTGCGCTCTCTACTGAAACGTATACGTTCCAGCGGGCTTGAGGGGTTAGTAAATAAAATACATTTAAATTTTGTCATAATCAAATATTAAATTATTTTGAACCCAAAGCCATAAAAATATTTAAAAAGTGTTGTCTCGTGTTGAAATGATCATTGTAAAACGACTTGCAGAAATGAATACCTTTGTGATATGATTTGAGGTTATGTATTTGGCAAATTACTAAATGGGAGTAGAAAAATGGTTTTACCTACAAGTGTGAATTGTTTAGGACTTATTATTAAGTACATCAAAAACAATAAAAACCGCCCAAGCCAAGTCATGCTGTTGCCAAGGACTACAAGTGTAAAAACACATAATTATTTATTTTTTATTTACAAATGGTAAAACTTTGACATCGCCTCACTCGATAGTAAGTGACGGTGATGCCGAAGATGGAAGCGGGCTTAACAAGATTACCCAACGCAATGGAGAACTTAACTTCAAGTCGGAACACCTCAATGTTGTTAACACTGATGTTTGGCGGCAAGACTTGGATACCAGCCAGGCGGGCTTAGAAAACCACCGACCAAACCGAGTCTTACAAGTTGACCCCACCGGGAATCGAACCCATGACCCGAAATTTTTGATGTCTTTTGTTTGAAATGAATAGGTATTATTGTTATCCTTGTGTGGAGAGGTATGGTGGGACGGAGCCCTAGTTGTGCGAGTCCGACTCGCTCTTGTCCAGTTTTTTTTTTTTTTAAAATTTCAATGTGGTATATTGGCAAATAAGCAGTGAGAAGCGTTTAGCAAAAAAAAAACAGGAAAATTATTACCTATGGTCCGTATAAGCTCATTACACGATTAGATTAACTAGACTTAATCATAAAGAATCCCAAACATAGCATAAATTGAAGCAAAGTGAAGCAAAGCCTGTAAAATTTCTTTTAAATTTGAATTTTATATTATACTACCGTAGTCTATGTTTATTCAAATTAATTTAGTTTTCTTTTTTAAAACTTTTCAACGAAAAAAACATTGAAAAAGTGTAAAAGTGTAGTTATTCTATTTACTTTTTACACGTAAAGAAAAAGACAGAGACAACTGTTAAATCAACGCCTCGCCTTAAACCTTTCCATAGAATCGGCAATTTCATACACAAATACCGATATGGGCTCCTTATCTTAATAACAAAATGGCGGCTATTCATGTGAGTAATAAGTACTCCTTACTATTTTATAAATGTGAACGTGTGTATGTTTTTTTGTCCTTGTAACGTGAAAGGGCAGGTCCACATGTCGCTGTTTGCGATGTACTAGGTGGGGGTAATATAATCGATCGCAGCGCTCATAGTGACCAAAAATTAAAAATAATGTTGGCGCTGTCATCTGTCATATCTTCTTTTTTTTGGTTACCTAATTTTAATAAAACCCGGTCCTTAAATTAATACTCATTTCGATCGGAAAACGATATTTTGATTTATCTCTATCGATACAGGAACTATTATATATGTTTATTATTATTGATAGAAACCATTAAAGTAGCTTTATCTTCTTGTTTTATAGTAAAACTACAACTAAAAATGAAATAAACAAACCCTGACATTTTCCAAATAAAACACACTTTTTGAATAAATTTTACATACCTCATTTGATTTGAATGACCAAAAATGTTTTTACAAACCTTTCTCCACCCAAATCAAGGAATCACAGTTATTTTGGAAATACATTAATACATAATTTTGGATTACAACAATATTTTGTCACAACGTCGTGATTAAATGTGAAAACGTCAGAGCGAACAAAGTTGCGGACATTGAAATATCTATGCCACATTCCACTTCAGAACGTCATGAGGCGACGATTGGGATAAAAATAGATTTTTGAAGAGGCCGCTTTGTGGCAAAGCCTTTTTTAGGGTTCCATACAACTAACGGGTGACCAACGGGACCCTATAACTAAGCCTCCGCTATCTGTCCGTCTGTCTGTCCGTCAGCGGGCTGTATTACATAAATCTTTACAGGTGTGTATTCCTGTTGCCGCTATAACAAAAAATATTAAAAATTAGAAAAAGTTAAAAAATAAGGGGGCTTCATATTAAAAGCGTGTTTTAAAAGGACTTTAGAAGTATTTTTGATTTAGCTCTACCGTAAAAACGGTAATACATACAAGCGTGAAACTTGGTGTGGTTATAGTACTAATACTTAATTAAAACAATAAATAATCAAAATCGACCAAGTGTAAATCGTACTCGCGCTAAGGAGTCTGAACTGAATGACAATAAAAGCATAACTTTATCGCTCGCGTTGATGTCTTTTGTTTACAATATGAATACGTATCATTGTCATTATACTATGTAGTTGTGGGGAGAGGTTTGGTGGTACGGAACCTTCAAAGTGCTAATCCGACTCGCACTTAGCCGGTTTTTTTACGTTAAAGTTAACCAGTTGTTTCTACAACACAAGTTTATTTTTAAGTGTTGAGCTAGTAAAAAAAAAGACAACAAAATTATAACATTACAGCCCTCATTAATAAGTTTTAAGTGGAATGTGGCCTTACCTACCTATTTGAGAAGTATCTCACACGTCTATGAATTACATTACATTAATCTAATCTCAACTAGACGTCAAAGGTAGATATTGATCGACATCAAACACGCTGATTTCGATGTAATGGGCTTCTGAGCCGAGTTCTAGGTAATGTCGCGTTTATTTATGAGAATCAGGGATTTTATTGAGTTGTCTAGACATTAAATTAAAAACTTTTTGTAGGACATTTGTTTTGCAAATTTCCCGTAGATTTATCATTCATTAGGACATAAGTGGGTATTAATAAGCCATGTTTGAAAGTCCGCCATGTTAGATTTAGAATAACGTCACCTATAGGTAACCACGCATCTTAATATATAAAAACAAATGCCACTTTTCGTTGTAATTTTATAACTCAAGAACTGCTTGACTGATTTCGCTAATTCGTTTTTTGTCGAGTTCGTTATTGTCAACAGAAGGTTCTTATGTAGGGTAGGGTAGTTTAGAGTAGTGTAGTGTAGTGTAAGGTAGGGTAGGGTAGTGTAGTGTAGTGTAGGGTAGGACAGAATAGGGTAGGGTAGGGTAGGGTAGGGTAATGTAGGGGTAGGGTAGGGTAGTGTAGTGTAGTGTAATGCGGTACAAAGTAACTTAACGTGTTTGCAAAATTTCAGCTCAAACGGAAACCGAAAAGAGGGTTTAATTTAGCTTTTGTCCCACTTTGGACTTGAAATTTTTTTTTTAAACACATTTGTATTTCATAACATTTTGGTCGTTATAACGAACAGTAGGGTAATCTGGCTAATTATGTGATAGCAACGGAGCCAACGACTTAATGAGCCTTGCAAAGCCCGAAAATATTCGAATTCAAATCCAGCAGCTCAGCTCATACGCGTCCCCACCGAGGGACTCGATACCTACCCTGAATTAGGGCGATCAGGCCTTAGTCGACCATACGGGCCCAGTGCGGGTTAGTCGACTTCACACACGACCTTCGAGTTTCTTCGCAGGCGTGTGCAGGTTTCCTCACGATGTTTTCCTTCACCGTTAAAGCAATCGGTAAGTATGTATTATCTTTGGCATCATCGTCACTTACCACCAGGTGAGATGTTGTTAAGGATTTACCAATTGTGAATAAAAAAAAATAAAAAAAAAGATCATTGTGATTTTATTTTGTTTGAAAGTGTTTCGTTTTTTTGCCAACAATGGCGCCTACTGTCACGGGCACCAAATCCTGTTTACATAAAATTATTTGTCATTTTAAACCACCCAAACTCAATTTTAAAGTATTGGTACTGAAAATTATCTGTTTAATCAATTCTATTCAATTCAATTTGTTTATTTTCTCACCACAAACTTGTCTCTAATTTATACATTTATCGTTCATAATCTTTTAACGTAGTTTGTGGGAGACTGGAGCCTAAACTAGGGAAAATAAAATTTCCTGTATTTTAGGTCTCCAGGCCCCCTCATCGGCTTATAGGTATAGGCTAAATATATTAGTGGTTCGATGTAGAAGACGTTGACACATTAAAATAATTACATATTAGTAAAATAAAACCGGTGAGGTATAGTTCTTATCTGCACGCACGTTATAAAAATAAAGTAATGTAATGTAAAAAATAATAATATGTGTGTGTGTATATGTGTGTGTGTGTATATGTGTGTGTGTGTGTGTGTTATGATCAATCAACGCACAACTCAAACCACTAGACGGGTTCGGGTTAAAATTTGGCATAAAGATAGCAATTATGACGTAGGCATTCGCTAAGAAAGGATTTTGGGAGATGCACACGGGAACGGCAAAAAACGGGATATGCGTGGGCGAAGCCGTAAGCAACGGTAAGTCATATATAAAAGGTTGTCTAGAAGAGATCGCTTGTTAGCGATAAGACCGCCTATATGTACAACTTCCTTAATCATTGTACCTTTTTTTTTTTCTCTTATCTTGTGCAATAAATCAATTCAATCAATCATATATAAAGTGAAAAGTCCTGACTCTCTCAGTAACTCATTACCCTTGGATCTAAAATGCTGAAATTTAGCATAGAGGCTTTCTTTATAACGTAGACAAGGCATAAGGCCATATTTTTCGTAAATTTCCACACGAGATAGTGAATAAAGTGGCAAATTAAGTCAGACGACTCATTAGCGCCCAGTCCCAACCCTTGGATATAAGAAAACAACATTCTAGAAAACTGATATTTTGCACACAGTTTTACTTTGTACAATACAATACAATATTCTTAACTGCATCACAACATACAAAAAAAGAAATTAACAATATAGAAGAAAGCCTATACAATAGGCGGCCTTATTGCTAGGTAGCAATTTCTTCCAGGCATCCTTTGGGTAGGGAAACAGCGATAGAATAAGTTATGGGGCGGTGTAATGTATGAGTAGACATATTTTCAAAATTTCTATAGGATAGGGAATAAAGTCTGACGACTCATCAACTTCCAGCCCAAACGCTTGGACAAAAGAAATCGTAGTAGCGACATAGTAGAAAGCTGATGTTTTACACACAGAAAAACAATGTACAGTCAGCATCAAAAATATGTATACATCAACAAGGTTTCAGAAATATGTGGTCTCACTTCGATTTCAGAAACATCTATCAATATCTGATACCATAAAATTGGATACATCAGCTGTTTCAAAATGGCGTAAACATAAAATACTTCATATATATGTCTTAATAAATGTGTTCAGCGGGGGACCTCATAAACTAGCTACGACTTAAATCTTGTGTACCCCTTGTTTTAGTAGACATATATATGAAGTATTTTATGTTTACGCCATTTTGAAACAGCTGATGTATCCAATTTTATGGTGTCAGATATTGATAGATGTTTCTGAAATCGAAGTGAGACCACATATTTCTGAAACCTTATTGATGTATACTTATTTTTGATGCTGACTGTACACAAGGAAAAAGGTCGGATTTTTGGGATGGGGAACACAGTCATACATAAAAAAATATATTAACGCGGATGAAGCCACGGGCAGAATCTAGTTGCAAATATACATTATGCGTCAAGTTAAACTTTGAATTTGAATTAGATTTATGAAATGAATATACATTATGCGTCAAGTAAAACTTTGAATTTGAATTAGATTTATGAAATGAACTTTGTGAGTTGTCAACATACAACAATGGATTGTTATGCGCGAGGAACATTACAAGGTTGAAACATTGACTTCTATATTATGTACTTTATTGTTCCTTTATCTACTCTCATATCGTAAAGTTCGCATTATCAACATAAAAACGAGTTTATATTGGCATACTTTATAAACACAATACCGTAATTAAAAAAAATACATTATAACATTATTTTGTTAGAGAAATAATGTTATAATGTATTTTTTTTCCCATTACGATACAAGTTAAACCAAAGAGATAATATCACCAACGAAGTTCCGTATCAATTTTATTTTATTGGAACGCACATGCGGTTCGCGCCATTTTTACAGCAATACTAAAAGTTTTCATTCCAATTTTTACTTGTCTGTGACAGCGGTGATGTGTTGGTTTTTCATTGAATTTTGTTGTAGATAATAAATTTCGTAGATAATTTTCATACTTGTTTAAAAATTTCTGAGATCAGTGAAAGCATTGTTTTTACCTGTCTGTGACACCGTCCGCTTCAGTGCAAGCGCGGTGATGCGCTGGGATTCAGCGCTATGATACGTTTTGTTGTAGGTACTTACTGAATTTCGTGGGATTTTTTTCTTACTCTTAACTTTGATCTTTTCATTTCTTTGTTAGATACTTTATTTATTACTAGCTGTGCCCGCGACTTCGTCCGCGTGGGGGTTTTGAATTTTCCCACAGGAACTCTTGAAGTTTAGGGGATAAAAAGTATCCTATATGTTGACCCGGGTTATAAGGAACCACCATACAAAACTTCATTATAATCGGCCTAGTAGTTATTGAGTGATGCGCAAACATACAGACAGACAGACAGACAAAAATTCCAAAAGTTGTTGTTTTGGCCTCTACATCGTTTGTAAAGTCCCCCACAGTTATTATTTTTCTAAAATATTTTATGTACAGACACGGCCCCGTTACAGTTTTATTATATGTAAATAATGTATAATGTATTTTGTTCTTTACTGACATTTAACGAAAAAAGAATCTTGATCTTAATTTAAAATTTCATTAAAATTTGTTTAACCATTTCAGAAGCTCCATCTTACTTAGAATACACAACAATATTAACTATTTAAAATTCACCAGGTAGTCTTCAATCTTGAACCTCCAAGCGCTGAGTAAAGCAATTAATTATTCATAATAAAACTTCTGCTGCTGACGGTACGCGAGTGTGCGTCACCGCTCCGGAGGCATCTAATTGTGTTTGAGCAGTTGCTCTGCACACAGAGAGGTACGGTCAGCATACAACGGCATAGGCTTGTGTTCATACAGACCTAAAATCAGTGTATGGCTAAGAGGGGATCAGATGTTTTGTAAACCGCATTAAAATGAATACGACTTTTAGTAAACGTAGTATGTTATTTTTTCAATTATTTGCAATTGGTAAGCCCTTGGCATCATCATGGTAAGTGACGATGATGCCGAAGATGGAAGCGGGCTTACCAAGATTCCCATACGCAATGAGGATCTGGCTGTCTTATCTTCAAGACAGAACACATCAATGCTGTTAAAACTGGTGGCAAGACTTAGATAAGATGGTGGTAGCTAGCTAGGCTGGCTATAAAAATGCCCTACCTCCAACCAAACCGAGTCTTGCAAAGTTGACACCACAGAAAATCGAACCCATTACCTCCTGGTGTGAAAAGAATGGACTAACCATTACGCCACGGAGGCGGTTGAATTGAAATGTAGCTGGGCAGCGTTCGGCAAGCTTATATATTCACGTCCCAAATCTAATCTATCTCAAGACTAAGGTCTTTGACCAGTGTGTGTTGTCAGTGATGAGATACGAAACTGAGACATGGTCGCTTACAACAGGCCTCATAAAAAGGCTCAAGGTCACCCAAACGGCGATGGAGCGAGCTATGCTCGGAATTTCCGGATCTAAGGAGTCGGATCCGTAGGAGAACCAAAGTTGAACTGACGTAGCTCACAGAATCACTAAAAAGTGGCAGTGGACAGGGCACGTAGCTCGTAGAACAGATGGCCGTTGGGGTAGTAAAGTTCTTGAGTGGCGGTTGCGCATCGAAAGACGTAGCGTAGGCAGGATTTTCACACGGTGGACTGAAATGGATGCGAGGCGAAAGGCGTCCCCCAAGGATTTCCGCGACGACCGGTCCTGCGCTGCCCGCATCCAGCGGCTTCCCGTGACCATCACCAGGTCGTCGGTCCACCGCGTGGGAGGCCTACCTGCCGAGGTCGCCACTCGAGATCTTTACTGCCCCAGCACAACGATATGTTCTACGACTACGGCCTGCCCACTGCCACTTCAGTTTAGCGATTCTGTGAGCTATGTACGGTTACATGGTATAATGTAATTACTATTTTATGACTATCAGGAAGAGTATAATTTGCACCTATTTTGAATTATCATTCTGAATCTTTGAATCTTAGAGCCTGCATAATCGACGCGATCATGTTAGTCGCGCTGGGGTACAACCTCAGAACATTTTCCTGTTCTGAGGGTACAACTGCTTAAAAAAAACATCAAAAATAGTTTGCACGCTTAACGACACATTTTGAATACGCAAAACGACACACACGCCAAAGGACACACATGCATAACGAAACACACGCAATTTTTTTTGTTATTTTTGAGTTATATGCTTTTAAAGTAATTTTTCATATGTCATTTTGAGTATGCGTCATTTCACGTATGTGTCATTTCGAGTATGTGTAACTTTGCGTAAACGTCATTATGCGTAAATATGTCATGTAATCCCTGTTACTAAGATGCAGCCAAACGTGCTCAATTTTTTTTATTAATAAAAAAGTATTTAAAAAAAGAATACACTCAATAATAAAAAATAACAATAAAAAATTTGCGTGCGTTTCATTATGCGTGTGTCGTTTTGCGTATTTAAAATGTGTCAATATGCTGCATGCTTATTTCAAGTATGCGTCATTTCACTTAAGTGTCATTTCGCGTAAACGTCATTATGCGTAAAAAAATTTAATTATATGTCATTATGTGTGTAATCCTCAAAAATAGTGAGAAAACGGCCAACAAATTACCTATTGTGAACGCGACCTATTGTTGGCATACAAGCACAGTATACAATGCTGTCTTTGAATACTGAGGTACGGTGTACAATGCTGTACTTATATTGTTTATGTATATTTGTGTGTTTTAGCACGGGCAGAGGATAAATCCTTTTTCTGTAACGGAAATTAAATAAGTGGGTGTGCAAATTGTTGTAAATATATTCAGAATATTAAAAAACTGGCGCTGTGGTACTTACCTTAGAAAAAAATATACGATAATAATTAACCGACTTAAAAAAAGGAGGAGGTTTCACAATTCGACCGTAAATACATATTTTTTTTATGTGTGTTCGCGGATAACTTCGCCATTTAGGTACCGAATTGATGATTCTTTTTTTGTTGGAAAGAAGATATCCCAAGGGTGGTACCATGATAAGGAAACCAGTATCCGATGATGGCATACCAGAGTAATCGAGGGGAACCTTAGTATCCTGTTTGAAGTCGTTTTTTTTGGTCAAATATTATTAATATATTATATAAACCTGAAAAAGACCTCTTTTTTGACAGTTAGGTAAAAACGTGCAAACGACGTCCCATCCTCTACTCCGTTCACGGATTGCTCAGTTATTTCGAAAATAAGTTAAGGTAATTTCAAAGGCTTACCAATTGTGAATAAAAAAAATACGTGTGGTGCGGTAAAGCTATTGCATAGCATTGTTTATCAACTTATGCAATTATAATTATTTATTTATTTTTTATTTATGCAGTATTTACCAGTACCATATAGTCCTTGGGGCGCGGGATGTTTATGTAATAAATACTTAATAATAATCATCATCATCATCATCATGGATAGATAGATGGCACTGTAAGTTTTATAGAACTCAATATATTTTTTTTTGGGTTGTTATGTTTTATTTTCGTTACGAAATTTCTTGATTCGGTCCCCTCAAAGCCCGCGATAAAAGCTATACAATAGCTTAATAATAATAGTGGAAGCATTACATTACCACCTGAAGCACCCGGTAAGCACGTGGTTAAGCCGTTGGTGCTGTTGCTGCCACTAGTTGGCATTTTAGGTGGCTTGTCAACCTCTGACAGTGGGGCCCGCCATCTGCCCTACAACGTCCAGAAACCTGAACTTGTTCCCGGATTAGTTTCAAAAATTACTTCTATCCGTTGCTCCGTTACGATACCGACGTGCGCGAGCGTAGAAATGAGTCATACCTCGGGAACTCTGTCAGGATATGCTAGTTAGTAAATTATGTAATTTCCCACCCCCTCAACCATCTCTGTTCAAAAAATCACAAAAATCCACTGCTCCGTTGCGATGTTACAGAAATCCTTACTTATCTAATATATAAAAATGAATCGCAAAATGTGTTGGTAAGCGCATAACTCGAGAAGGGCTAGAACGATTTCGCAAATTCTTTTTTTGTCGAGTTCGTTATTGTCAGGAGAAGGTTCTTATGTAAGGTAGGGTAGGGTAGGGTAGTGTAGTGTAGTGTAGGGTAGTGTAGGCTAGGGTAGGGTAGTGCAGGGTAGGGTAGGGTAGGGTAGGGTAGTGTAGTGTAGGGTAGTGTAGTGTAGTGTAGGGTAGTGTAGGGTAGTGTAGTGTATGTAGGGTAGGGTAGGGTAGTGTAGGGTAGGGTAGTGTAGGGTAGGGTAGTGTAGTGTAGGGTAGAGTAGTGGGGTAGAGTAGTGTAGGGTAGGTTAGTGTAGTGTAGGGTAGAGTAGTGTAGGGTAGGGTAGTGTAGGGTAGGGTAGTGTAGTGTAGGGTAGGGTAGGGTAGAGCAGTGTAATGTAATGGAAGGCGGTACGTAGTTCGCCGGGACAGCTAGTATATTATAAATGTGTTAGTTTGTTAGTTTGTTTGTTACCTTTTCACGCTTCAATGGCTTGACCAATCTTAATGAAATTTGGCATGCAGGTAGCCTGTGTCACAAGGAAGGACATAAGTTACTTTTTATCCCATGAAATTAGCATAGCCCGATGCGATTCCCGAGGGAACTGAAAATATTCTCTTTTTTCAACAGACTTTAAAAAGGAGGAGGTTCTCAATTCGACTGTATGTTTTTTTTGTATGTTTGTAACGCGATATCTCCGCCGATTATGAACCGATTTTCAAAATTCTTTTTTTATTCGAAAGAGTATACTCCAGAGGGGGTCCCATTGTCACCAAGTCAGGATCTGCTGAACGCATCCCAGGGAAATCGAGGGCAACGTATTTTCTAAAATTATTAAAGTATTTGTTCTCTGGTAGGTAGTCATCATCTCATGTTGATAAGCTGATGGAGGAAGGTACAACTCCTTAACGGTTGGAGGAGTTGGAGGATAATTCTTCAAATATTTTACACAGATACGTAGATACGTATAAACCGATAGTTGTATTCTTTCAGGTTATTCAGATGAGATGATGATGGAAGATTCATGCTGTTGAGATGATGATGGAAGCCACAGGAATCTGTATCTTTTATGGAAAGACATGCATTATGATTTGATGGTTCCTATTGGCGAGTGGGTGATGACTGGGTTGAACGTTGTTAGATAGATAGCAATATCACTAAAAATAAAGAAAATGAAAATAAAAGTTTAAAAAACTAAAAACCGACTTCAAAACGAAATCCACTCAAAAGTATGAAATAATATTATTATACTTAGATACACATTAACCAACAATAACTAAATCAAAGGTGGGTACGAATTAAATTAGGGGCCTAAATTTATTTTTGTGGTCGGTGTCAGCAATGCCATAAGTAAAATATGAGTAGCTGTGTGCTGTTACCGACCACAAAAATAAATTTAGGCGCCTAATTTAATTCGTACCCACCTTTGATTTAGGTATTGTTGGTTAATATCGTGTATCTAAGTATAATAATATTATTTCATACTTTTGAGTGGATTTCGTTTTTAAGTTATTTTTGGTTAATTAACATCGCAACGGAACAATGGATTGTGTGATTTTTTGCACCGAGATGGTTGAGGAGGTGGTAAATGACACGATTTACTAATAAGCATATCCTGACATAGTTTCCGAGGGATCTGGAGAAAATTCAGGTCTACGCTCGCGAGCCGCTTGCGGCTTGCGCACCGCGCATCCTCTAAGTCAGTCACAAAGACGATGTCCACGCGGGCGAAGCCGCGGGCAAAAGCTAGTCAGCCAATAAAAGAGTACTTTTTTCAGTTCCTCAGAATCAGACTATGATATTTTCTATATAAAAAGTAGCCTATGTCCTTCCCCGTGACACAGGCTACCTGCATGCCAAATTACATCCAGATTGGTCGAGGTGTTAGAGTGTGAAAAGGTAACAAACAAATAAACACAAAAACACATTTTCACATTTATAATATTATTAGTAAGGATGGCGTAACGGCTAGGGCCGCCGCCCCTGTCCGGGAGATCGTGGTTCGAATCCTGCCACGTACCAATGTGATTTCGAATTTAGATTTCATATGTACGTTTATCCGACGCTCTTACGGTGAAGGAAAACATCGTGAGGAAACCTGCACACGCCTGCGGAGAAACTCGCATGTTGTGTGTGAAGTCTACCAACCCGCACTGGGCTCGCGTGGTCGATTAAGCCCCGATCGCCCTAATTCAGGGTAGACTCCAGCCCCTCGGTGGGGACGTATATGAGCTGATATGAACCTTCAATTTATGTATGAAATAAGACAGATGTACACTTGCTACGAGTATTTATAATACGTACATATATCAGTGCGATAAATTAACTAACTGAGTAATCTAATTATAGTCCCATTTGCGGCTTTAAACACATTCATCTAGGAATGTGTATATAATTTTCGGGCCATTTCATCCCTACGCCCTAAACTTTAGGCAAGGCTCGGTCGCTGCGAGATACGCTGGAATGGAAGGCTATAACTCACGTAGGATCGTCGAGTACGGATTATGCTTCATTTTACGTTAATGCTACTTATGGGTCCCCATACAGGGGGCTCGAGTTTCCATACAAACGTAGTTCCGCTTTAATACAAAAACTACATGCCGGTTCGAATCAGAACTGTAGACACATACCGATGTTTGTAATTAGTTTTTATCTTAGTAAATTTAAACTTTTTTTTTTATACGTTTATTTATTAGTACATTGTATTTGAGCCTCCTGCGAATCTTTAATAGATATAGTTCTGAAGTCAGGGTAGCTGGAAACCGCTGGATGCTGAAAATTCTTGAGGGACTGAAAGATGATGACATGACATGATGATGATGATATCTGGATCGGATTCTTGTATACAATTGCGAACAATTTTTTTAGAATTGAATAAGGGTTCACCGTTAAAACAATCGGTAAGTTGGCGAAGGTTGTGTTTGAAGTCGACCAACCCGCACTGGGCCCGCGTGGTCGACTAAGGCCTGATTGCCCTAATTCGGGATAATCTCGAGCCCCTCGGTGGGGATGTATATGAGCTGATATTATAATAAAAAAGGGTTCCTTGTTCAAGTGTTGTTCAGTGTAATGCGTAAAAACCCTAAGAAAACAGGTTCTACATCAGCTTTGTTACATCTTGTATAGAAGCTATGTATTAAAAGCTCAGATCAAAAATAACAAGTAGATGTAACGTTAGTGCTTTGAAAACGGGGTATAAAAAACTCTGCTCCAATCATGACGGAGCAGAGTTTTGCTAACAGTCACGCGTTGGCAGACTGACCGTCAACATGCCGAAATGTGCTGTGCCATGTCTCAAATGCACCTGTCTCAATTACAGTGAAGGATAGAACCTATTATGCGTCGAAACATTATTCGAAGTCACTACTTAAAGTAAAGATCCTACGCAGGTACATAATAGAATAAGCGTTATAATTGTTGTATGAAACTCAATATCTACATTATTTTTAATCAAAGATTTAAAGTCTTTTTTCTTACAATATCGTACCAGGAAAGGCTTCGTTTACAGTAAGTAAAATTAAAGTTCACCTTGTATTTTCCAGGAAATTCTTACTATAAATGTGAAAATGTGTTTGTTTGTTACCTTTCACGCTTCAACACCTTGACCAATATTGATGAAATTAGGCATGCAGGCAGGTAGCCTGTGTCACGGGGAAGGTTATAGGCTACTTTTTTATCCCGTGAAAATAGCATTGTCTGATGTAGTTCCTGAGGGAACTGAAAAAAATGTTTTTTTTTTTGGTTCATTTCCTTAACATCGCAACGGAACAATGGATTGTTGTGATTTTTTGCACAAAGATGCTTGAGGAAGTGGAAAATGATATAGACTGCTAATCGGAATAGCCCGATCTGGGATAGGGATCTGGAGAAAAGTAATGTCCACGCCCCCTCGCACTACTCACCCTCAAAGGCAGTCATAAAAACGATGTACACGTGGGCGAAGCCGCGGGCAAAAGCTAGTACTCAATAAAGCCAGCTTAGCAGTACTTTCGGCTTCATAATATCAAAGTGAACTAGACTTATTGTTAGCTGCAAATACCCGACAATATTAAAGTGGATGAAATTGATGGCCTAATAATAATATCTGCTTGTTTTCTATTCAAATAATTTACTGAAAATGTAGCGCAGGCAGGCCTCTCAAGCGGTGGGCCGACGACCTGGTGAAGATCGCGGGAAGCCGATGGATGCGGGCAGCGCAGGACCGGTCGTCGTGGGAATCCTTGGGGGAGGCCTTTGTCCAGCAGTGGACGTTTTTCGGCTGATATGATGATGATGATAAATGTACTGAAAAATCGTCCAAGTGTGAGTAGGGCTTGCGCACCGAGGGTTCCATTTAAACCCACGAGGAATAAAAAAGCGTATTCATTCGATTTCGTTGATTAAGAAGCCTGATTTTTTACAGCTCTAAGGGACTAGTAGAATTTTATAATTATTAAGACCAGCTACCTCCACGCGTTCCTGAAGAAAAAAAGGATCTTGACAGACAGATAGACGGACAAATAAGTAATAGTTAAGGGTTACTTTTCCTTTTGAGGTTCGGAACCCTAAAACACAAGTATCAACATTCGTATTATTAATTATCGAAAATGTTCTTGTCACTAGTTCTACAAATATGACATTTGTCATTTTAATCATCACAAAATATACTTTATTGGGTCATTTTTTCTAAGAAAGTTTTAATGCTTACAGTGATGTCATCCCAAGCCTCAATAATCTATGTATCGCAGTCATTATACATACGTTCAGGCAAATGTCAGGCAAATTAAATGATGGCGAGGGCGGGAATCCTCGCTTCGGGAGGCTCTTTGACAGTTAGATCAATCAAACCTGACCGAATCTAACAACGATCGCTTCGCGAGTTCATTTAAAATCTATCGTACTTTTTTTTATTAACAAATAGTAAACCCTTGACAACATTTCACCTGGTGGTAAGTGACGATGTTGCCGAAGATGGAAGCAGGCTTCATCATATCAGCCGAAGGAAGTCCACTGCTGGACATAGGCCTCCCCCAAGGATCTCCACGACGACCGGTTCTGCGCTGCCCGCATCCAGCGGCTTCCCGCGACCTTCACCAGGTCATCGGTACACCGAGTGGGAGGCCTGCCTACACTACGGTTTCCGGTGTGTGGTCGCCACTCGAGAACTTTACTGCCCCAACGGCCATCTGTTCTAAGCGGGCTTACCAAGATAAAACCAGAGAAATAAAAAGAAAAAAAGAGAGACTAAAATGAGCCACAAGTCACGTCAAATGAACTTTGGTTGCCAAAACCTTGTTAAGTATGTACCCATGTATTTTGTTGTTCTGTTACGGACGTCTTTTTATTTTACCTGTTTTCTCACAACTGTATTGAAAAACGTCGTATGATACAAGGGTGTGAAAGGTAAATAAAAAACTCGTGACTGCGACTCGCGCTTATAAATGTCAATCGTTTGTTAATGACCTTTTTACCGCCCTTGTATCATCATCATCATCATCATCATCACAATTTAAGAGCCGTACTCTTGTCGGTGTTGCTCTTTCCAGGTCTCTATCTCCCACACTATCTCCTTCATTTCTCTATACGTTTCCACATTAACTTTCGTCTTAACTTGGTCTATTTAAGCAATTCTAGGTTTTCCTCTTCCGGGCTTTCCTTCGATCTTTCCTTCTATGATGTTCTTGATAAATTTGTATCATAAATAAATTATACACCCTAAATGGGCAATGGAGCGTGCTATGCTCGGAGTTTCTCTGCGTGATCGAATCAGAAACGAGCAGATCCGTAGGACAACCAAAGTAACCGACAAAGCTCTCAGAATTGCTATAAACTTAAGTGGCAGTGGGCGGGGCACATTGCTCGTAGAACAGACGGCCGTTGGGGCAGTAAAGTTCTCGAGTGGCGACCACGTAACGGACACCCACTCGGTGGACCGATGACCTGGTGAAGGTCGCGGGAAGCCGCTGGATGCGGGCAGCGCAGAACCGGTCGTCGTGGAGATCTTTGGGGGAGACCTATGTCCAGCAGTGGACGTCCTTCGGCTGATATGATGACACCCTAAAAATAATAGGTTATACACAAGCAGGTCGGGTTATGACTGGGCAGTTTACATAAACACTCTCGGTTCACCGGATGCAATCAGTGATGTTGCAAAGGATTTACGGCGGCAGATACGCCCTAGGCTGTGCTCCGGTGAACAGTCTGCACAAAGGTCTAAGCACCTAAGATAGTAAAGCCTTTGTGACTTGTGGCCGAGCATCGCATACGTGGCCTCCCTCGGATTTCTCATTTCCTTATCAGTTAGAATATCTTCTATATAGTTCACTAGCTTTTGCCCGTAGCTTCGCCGGCGTGGACATCGTTTTTATGACTGCCTTTAAGGGTAAGTGGTGCACGAGCCGCAAGTGGCTCGTGAGTGTCGACATGATTTTCTCCAGATCGGGCTAATCTTATTAGCAGTCTATGTCACTTCCCACCCCCTCAAATAATTATATACAAAAAAATACAGTTGTGCTTTAGACCACACGACTGAAGTAAAACTTTTTTAGCTCCATTATAAACAAAGCTTGTTTGAGTATAATAAGTCTACATATAAGATGTATTCTTAGGAACTAGATAGCAAGTGTGTCGTGTAGGTCAAACTGCTTTTAAATTACGGGAAGGTCGAATACTTTCCACCTATATGCACGGAGAGTTTTGCTTCATCATTCATCATGCGATCTGCCAATGAGTGGAATTCCTTGCCGACGGCGTTTATGCTCCCGATTCTTGTAATTAAACAATCTTCAAGACGAGAGTGAGTAGGCAGTATTTGAGATTACGTGTTACATCCACGCTATCAGCTGGATACCTTGGACGCCATCGACCGACGCGCACGGACACTCATTGGTGACGACGAGCTAGTCAATGACAAGCTCCAAAGCCTTGAGCATTGCCGCAAAGTTGCCTGTCTATCGGTATTCTATCAAATTTATTTAGGAGAGTGAGCGCAAGAACGGAGGGGTTGTACCCCTTTGTTGTTGATGTTCCACCTTTTCGCACGAATCGTTACGCTTCTTCATTTATCATGCGTACAGCGCAGGAGTGCAACTCCTTGCCTGCGTCAGTGTTTCCCAATTCATATAATTTGGGGATCTTCAAGGCAAGAGTGAAAAGGCATTATTTGAGTTTGCGTGTACCATCCTCGACTGCATCATCACTTACTTATCAAATACTGCAACTCACCTGAGGCAGTCAAACGCACTCAAATGTTTAATAATAAAAAAAGTCACTTAAAATTACCATCAGGCGAGGTGCAGACCTTCCTAAGTTTGGAAGAGAGCCATACCCCAGCAGTGTGGAAATGGGTGGTTAACGATACGAGGTGCAGATAAACGCACTCAGATTATTACTTAAAAAAACCGGTCAAGTGCGAGTTGGATTAGCGCACCCCGGGGTCTGTACATCACAAAACATCTTCATCAAAACAATAACATAGAAAAATACTACTAGATCCTACTGGATGTCGATAGTTTCTAGACATTCCATAAATTACGTTCCTTTTATGGGGTGTCACACGACTTCATAGGAAGTGAGCGTGGGTTTAAAAAAAATGTTCATGAACAATTTAGTTTATTGGGTAAAAAATAAAAGACCTGAAAACAACATAAAAATTGGGAAACAATATCACAGATGAGATACTAGTTACTTCGTACAATATACATTGAAATTAAAAACACAATTCACAAAATACAAACTAAAACTTAACCAAAATGGGTCTTTTATAAGAGACACTTACTTAGTTATTTAATTTAAGTTATTGAAATATAAAAGATGATGAATATATTTTGATTTTTGAATGAAATTGTCAGATGGCGTGAAAAAGAAATAGATGGAATGAAAAGAAGATCGGATGAAACAAGAACGAATGACAGCGCACCGCGCTACAGGAGGTCCCATTTATATTTTTTTTAAATAAATTTCAATTGTCTACCTATTACGGTTCATGAAATATAGTCCGCAGACAAACAGACAGACGGACAGTGGAGGCTTAATAATAGGGTCGCGTTGTTCACTGTAAACAAATAACTAAAAAGTAGCACGAAATATTGTTTGTGTAATTATTTAACCGACGGCCGGTATCGCTCTTTTCCTTTCAAAATTCGCGAACGTTTTACCGCTTCCGTGGAGTAATGGTAAGTTCATTCGCTTCACACCCGGAGGTCGTGGGTTCTATTTCCGGTGGGGTCAACTTATAAGACTCGGTTTGGTTGGTGATAGGGCATTTCTAAGCCCGCCTGGCTTGCCACCAAACATCATTCTTAACAGCATTAATGTGTTCCGGCTTGAAGATAAGATAGCCAGGTCCCCATTGTATTGAGATATATCAGTAAGCCCGCTTTCTCTTCGGCATCATCGTCACTTACCATTAGCTAAGTATATTATATTAGTACTAACATACAATATGGACACTCCCTGCCGCTCTCTAGATTGCGACCTCACCCCCTCGTCACCCACATTGATAAAGATAGGTTACAGTTTGGTTGTCGAACGTATAGGATTTTGCCGCCATTTTGTTTGTTCCGACATTCCTATTTTGAAAAGTCATTTACGGCCCGTTGTATGAAGTGTCCAGGGTTTGCCATTAGGTGAGGTGATGCCAAGGGCTTACCAATAGTTAATAAAAAAAAAGACCCACTGCCGCTTGTCTAGATAACACAAAATTCACGAATTCGGGAGTTTCAACAAAAGGCTCACTATAACCTCAATATTACCTAACAATGTTATAACTGCACCATTGGTAGCTAAATACCAAACGAGGCCGTATTGTTTCACGTAAGGGGAATGGAATTGAAGCTCCATCGGCTGTTCAATGATATGCATCCTGAATAGGGATAATTAGTATGTTCGTACGTGCGAGGTGGTTAGGACAAAGATGACCTATATCCAGCGGAATGGGGGAGATAATAATATATGCATAGTAATTAGTACGGATGTAGATTAAAGCGTAGGGATTGTAGCTCTATAGGACTTTAATCACGTCGATCATGCAAGACAACTGACTACTTGAGCACGGTAATTACTTACCTGGATGGGTCAGTAACGTGTTTTTCAAGACACACGTAACTTGGTGCTGGTTGCTATCACCAAGCGACTTAAATAGTTGAAACAAACGGGTTCGCCACTTGCCCTACAACTGGTTTTGGTAGTAGCCTTACAACTAGGATCGCCACTAGCCCTACAACCAGGTTCGTGAATAGCCCTACAACTGAGTTCGCCACTAGCCCTACAATCGGGTTCACCACTAGCCTTACCATCGGGTTTACCACTAGCCTTACAATCGGGATCACCACTAGCCTACCAATTGGGTTTGCCACTAACCCTACAACCGTGTTCGTTACTAGCCCTACAACAGAGTTCGCCACTAGCCCTACAACCGTGTTCGTTACTAGCCCTACAACAGAGTTCGCCACTAGCTCTTCAAGCGGGTTCACCACTAGCCTTACAATTGGGATCACCACTAGCCTACCAACTGGGTTCGCCACTAGCCCTACAACCGTGTTCGTGACTAGCCCTACAACAGAGTTCGCCACTAGTCCTATAACTGGGTTCGTGAATAGCCCTACAACTGGGTTCGTGACTAGCCCTACAACGGTTTCGCCACTAGTCCTACAACTGGGTTCGTGACTAGCCCTACAACTGAGTTCGCCACTAGTCCTACAAACGAGTTCGTGACTAGACCTACAACTGAGTTCGCCACTAGTCCTGCAACCGGGTTCGTGACTAGCCCTACAACCGTGTATGTTACTAGCCCTACAACAGAGTTCGCCACTAGCCCTACAACCGTGTTCGTTACTAGCCCTACAACAGAGTTCGCCACTAGCCCTACAACCGTGTTCGTTACTAGCCCTACAACAGAGTTCGCCACTAGCCCTACAACCGGGTTCGTGACTAGCCCTACAACTGAGTTCGCCACTAGCCCTACAACTGGATTCGTGACTAGCCCTACAACTGAGTTCGCCACTAGCCCTACAACTGGATTCGTGACTAGCCCTACAACAGTGTTCGCCACTAGCCCTACAACCGTGTTCGTTACTAGCCCTACAACAGAGTTCGCCACTAGCTCTAAAACCGTGTTCGTTACTAGCCCTACAATAGAATTCGCCACTAGCCCTACAACCGTGTTCTTTACTAGCCCTACAACAGAGTTCGCCACTAGCCCTACAATCGGGTTCACCACTAGCCTTACCATCGGGTTCACCACTAGCCTTACAATCGGGATCACCACTAGCCTACCAATTAGGTTCGCCACTAGCCCTACAACCGTGTTCGTTACTAGCCCTACAACAGAGTTCGCCACTAGCCCTACAACCGTGTTCGTTACTAGCCCTACAACAGAGTTCGCCACTAGCTCTTCAAGCGCGTTCACCACTAGCCTTACAATCGGGATCACCACTAGCCTACCAACTGGGTTCGCCACTAGCCCTACAACCGTGTTCGTGACTAGCCCTACAACAGAGTTCGCCACTAGCCCTACAACCGTGTTCGTTACTAGCCCTACAACAGAGTTCGCCACTAGCCCTACAACCGGGTTCGTGACTAGCCCTACCATTGAGTTTGCCACTAGCCCTTCAACCGGGTTCGTGACTAGCCCTACAACTGAGTTCGCCACTAGCCCTACAACTGGATTCGTAACTAGCCCTACAACAGTGTTCGCCACTAGCCCTACAACCGTGTTCGTTACTAGCCCTACAACAGAGTTCGCCACTAGCCCTACAACCGTGTATGTTACTAGCCCTACAACAGAGTTCGCCACAAGCCCTACAACCGTGTTCGTTACTAGCCCTACAACAGAGTTCGCCACTAGCCCTACAACCGTGTTCGTTACTAGCCCTACAACAGAGTTCGCCACTAGCCCTACAACCGGGTTCGTGACTAGCCCTACAACTGAGTTCGCCACTAGCCCTACAACTGGATTCGTGACTAGCCCTACAACAGTGTTCGCCACTAGCCCTACAACCGTGTTCGTTACTAGCCCTACAACAGAGTTCGCCACTAGCTCTAAAACCGTGTTCGTTACTAGCCCTACAATAGAATTCGCCACTAGCCCTACAACCGTGTTCTTTACTAGCCCTACAACAGAGTTCGCCACTAGCCCTACAACCGTGTACGTTACTAGCCCTACAACAGAGTTCGTCACTAGCCCTACAACCGGGTTCGCCACTAGCCCTACAACCGTGTTCGTTACTAGCCCTACAACAGAGTTCGCCACTAGCCCTACAACCGTGTTCTTTACTAGCCCTACAACAGAGTTCGCCACTAGCCCTACAACCGGGTTCGTGACTAGCCCTACAACAGAGTTCGCCACTAGCCCTACAACCGGGTTCGAGACTAGCCCTACCATTGAGTTTGCCACTAGCCCTTCAACCGGGTTCGTGACTAACCCTACAACTGAGTTCGCCACTAGCCCTACAACTGGATTCGTGACTAGCCCTACAACAGTGTTCGCCACTAGCCCTACAACCGTGTTAGTTACTAGCCCTACAACAGAGTTCGCCACTAGCCCTACAACCGGTTTCTTTACTAGCCCTACAACAGAGTTCGCCACTAGCCCTACAACCGTGTACGTTACTAGCCCTACAACAGAGTTCGCCACTAGCCCTACAACCGGGTTCGCCACTAGCCCTACAACCGTGTTCGTTACTAGCCCTACAACAGAGTTCGCCACTAGCCCTACAACCGTGTTCTTTACTAGCCCTACAACAGAGTTCGCCACTAGCCCTACAACCGGGTTCGTGACTAGCCCTACAACAGAGTTCGCCACTAGCCCTACAACCGGGTTCGTGACTAGCCCTACAACAGAGTTCGCCACTAGCCCTACAACCGGGTTCGTGACTAGCCCTACCATTGAGTTTGCCACTAGCCCTTCAACCGGGTTCGTGACTAGCCCTACAACTGAGTTCGCCACTAGCCCTACAACCGGGTTCGTCACTAGCCCTAAAATCGGGTTCACCACTAGCCTTACAATCGGGTTCACCACTAGCCTTACAATCGGGATCACCACTAGCCTAGCAACTGGGTTCGCCACTAGGTCGACAACCGGGTTTATGACTAGCCCTACAACTGAGTTCGCCACTAGTCCTATAACTGGGTTCGTGAATAGCCCTACAACTGGGTTCGTGACTAGCCCTACAACGGTTTCGCCACTAGTCCTACAACTGGGTTCGTGACTAGCCCTACAACTGAGTTCGCCACTAGTCCTACAAACGAGTTCGTGACTAGACCTACAACTGAGTTCGCCACTAGTCCTGCAACCGGGTTCGTGACTAGCCCTACAACTGAGTTCACCACTATCACATTAGAACCTTTTTTAAGTTTTGATAAGGTCATTTAAGTCGAAAATTTTAGAAAATATGCTTTCATGAGATTTTTTGTACGGAAGGCACCCTTAATATTTTGAAAATAAAATAATTGCCCTGGAAATTATATTCAAGCATTTAAACAAAATACATAATTACATACATACAAATACACACACTTATAGACCGTTATTTGGTTATAATAGTCAGGGTGCCTTTTCTGAAAAATCACGAAGTCGGGTTTTTGGACGATAACTCTATTTACTCATGCTTTACTCGGAGCTATAGAATAAAGTTTAAAAAACTAAAAATAAACACGTTTTTAAAGCACATCAAACTAAAAAGGGAAAATAACTCTTAATATAAGCTGAAATGCTGAAAACAATGGGTTGCTCGATATACGAAAAATATGGCACAAAGCGCCCCACGTTTTTTCACAATAATACTAGTATTTTTCGTTTATTATTGTTTTCAGCTTATATTAAGAATTATTTTTCACTTTTAGTTTGATGTGCTTTTTAAGCGTGTTTTTAAAACTATATTTAGTTTTATTTTTTTTTAGTTTGATGTGTATTTAATCCTGGAAATCCTGGCGATCCTGATCAGGACAATAAGATAAACTTATGAAATTACTAGCTGTTTTCCGCGGCCTCACCCGCGTGGACAACGTTTCTATGACTTTTCGAGGGTCCGCAGTGAAAAAGAGTAGCCCATGTGTAAATTCAGGTCCTAATCTGTCTACCTACTAAATTTCAGCCAGATCCGTTCAGTAGTTTTTGCCTGAAGAAATAACAAACATACACACTCACACACTTACAAACTTTCACCTTTATAATATTAGTGTGATTGTATTGTCACTGATTCTTGATAAATGTAAAAAGTTTGAATTAAATCGAGTGCAAAGGAGTTGGTTACGAACATACATACATACAGGTGAAGCTAATAAAAGCGTGATAAAAAGAAGTACACGACTAAAGCGAAAAAAAATTATTTTTATATCAACCATGGTAATAACTTCAACAGTCTGTATTTATACTTCAACAGTGAAAGCGAGCGACAAAAATATTTACATTGTAATTTGTGTAACTCGAGATAAAAATATCACAATCGGAAAGCGCACTGTTAATGTTTCTAATCGACTAGCTTTTGCCAGCGGCTTCGCTCGCGTAAACATAGTTTCTATGACTGTATTCGAGGGTGCGCAGTGCGCGAGCTTCAAGCGGCTCGCGAGCATGTAAAAAGGTTTCCTAAATGTTCGTCCGTCTGACTGTCAAAACCTGTTATCTCAGGAACACGTGGAGGTATCCAGTTGATATTAAAAAAATATACTCCGGTCTACAGTAACTCGAAGCTGTGAAAAAATGAAACTACTAAGTAACATAAAAAAGGTACGGTCGTATGTTTCGGCAATCCCAAAGGGAATCCAAATTATAGGGTATTTTCCGTTGACCTAGAACTATTAATTTGGCAAGTATATTAAATTCTTATACTACAAGTATAGGGAAAGTTCTGATAACTATACATTTGTGATTAAATCATAAAAAAATACAGTTAAACTTGGTATATACAGTTGTTGCGCGCGCACGCCCGGGAAGCTCGCAACAATAACTATAGGAATTTATTTAAAAATAAAAACCCGACTGTGTAAAAACTTAACCCCTCTTTTTAGCCAGTCGGGTAAAAATGTATCCTATGTCACTCACGGGATCAAGACGAATACCCCGTACGTTATAATCCTTCAAGCCGTTCAGGCTGTAGCGGGGAACTTGGAAATCTACAAACGTACATACATACATACTCAAAAAAACACAACCTTCCTTCTGAGGCAGTCGGGTAAAAAATAACTCGCACCCTACTCCATCTATGTCCATGCAAGTGAGGCCATGGGCAAAAGCTAGTATTAAAAAGTGACTAAACTAACCATGTTTTATAAGCTGACAGCCTAATTTAAGATTCTACGAGGCCCCAGTGAGAATGAATTAGAAATGGCTCGTACGCTGAAAGCATTTTCAACTAACATGGTCTGTGAATTTTACAATGGATGTAACTGAGGTCAAAAGGTTTGAACTGATTTTTACCCGACTACGACGAAGCCAAACGAAAGGGTTATGATTATAGCTATCTATCATCATATCAGCTCATATACGTCCCCACCGAGGGGCTCGAGCCTACCCTGAATTAGGGCGATCGGGCCTTAGTCGACCACGCGGACCCAGTGCGGGTTGGTCGACTTCACATACACCCTTCGAGTTTCTTCGCAGGTGTGTGCAGGTTTCCTCACGATGTTTTCCTTCACCGTTAAAGCAAACGGTGAGTATGTACGTAAGTTACGAAAAACTCATTGGTACATTGGCCTTCCGGATTTTTTAGCTATCTATATATGTATGTATTTACGTATTTTTCAACGTAGCGCTTAAACTGCTAAGCAGGTTTTGATGAATGAGTCGTTTTATGATCCGGATACCATAGGTTACATTTTACACCAACAAAATCAGTGTGACGGAAATTGATACAAAAAAGTGTGTCAGTTCCAACAGTTACATTGTAGCTACATTAATGTAACTAGTCGGACATTTTTATTCCAAGTAGTTATATTATTTTGGAATCCACATTAAGGCGCTTTGCACACGACGGGGCGGGGCGGTCCAGTCAATTTCGCCGCCAACGATAGCACAAAGGGAATCCTATACTACCAACGCATATGAAGGCGGCGCGGTCGGCGCGGTCTTTTTGTCCTCCGCCGCGCCCCGCCCCGTCGTGTGCAAAGCGCCTTAATGTAACTAATGAGACTATTTGTCTAATTAGCTACATTGTAATAAAAAAAGATATAATTAAAAAAAAACGACTTCAAACGCACTAGTCGCCACTACGATTTTCGAAGGTTTCCCTCAATTTCCCTGGGATGCCATCATCAGATCCTGGTTTACTTATCATGGTACCACCCTTGGGATATCTCCTTTCCAACAAAAAAAAGAATAATCAAAATCGGTTCATAAACAACAAAATTATCCGCGAACACACAAATATACATACACTACACTACACATGTATGGGTTATGTACGGGAAAGTATTGTTTTCTTTTTCTTATTTTTTTATGTTTTAATTGCTTTTCTGGATCGAGACAAATCCAACAAACCAAAAATCATGAAAATCGGGCTAGCCGTTCTTACATGACTTTGTAATAATATCTGAATTTTTTTTGCTATCGTTTCGAGTGGCATGACAAATTAAAGAGTAAAAATTATGAGTTCAAAAATTTACATATTGTACAAGATTAAAACATGACCACCGCAAAGCTCATATGGGAGAATTATATATTTTTTTATAATCTCACATATTATATTGTTAGGGTTAAATCTACAAGCATGAGCAACTTTCCTTTGTGTTAGCTTTTTACTCATTTAATTTCTGTTTTATATTTTACCGTGTTTCAAAATGATTAGAACATTAAGATCAAGAGTTTAATAGTAGTTTATGCAACTGTTTGTAACTTCTTTCATTCGATCTCTTTTCAATCCATCTATTTCTTTTTCACACATGCGCTGTCATCCATCTGACAATATCATTAAAAAAACAAAATTATATTCATCCTTCATATTACTAAATAAAATAAATTAAATAAAGGAATTCTCCCTTATAAAAGACCCATTTTGGGTCTTATTTTCATCAATAAATTTTATTAAACGTGCGCACGAATGGAGTTTTAACCCACGCCCTGTTTTACCTACTGAAACGCTAACTATCGTTTCGAGCCGATCTCTTTTGTCGCGTTTCATAATTAAATTCTTTTTTGATGTCGTTGCTCTATGGTATTTGAATTTGAAAATAGTTGTTATTTTTTGACAAGAGAAAAACAAAGGTTGATCGTGGTCCCGTCGAAACTGATGTGTATTTAAATTTTTTGTACAAATTGTGTTATAAGTTGTTGTTGAGGCCCACCATTTTATTCTGTGGTAAGTAATTTGTATAAGGAAACCGCTTTGCATGTATTTTTGGTACTGCGGCGGACTACATTTTTATATCTCCGTAGGGTTTCATCCAGCCCCTGCGAGGTTTGACGTCCCCGAAGTTTTACCGGATAAAGGATTAATCCTGGGACGGAGCAGTGCTGATCACCAGCCAGTCCTTTCTACTGCCCGCCCAGCTGCTCGCCATAAGGGAAGTGAATTTATTTTATCTTTTATCCCAAGCGACTCTCTGACTCTCTGACCTTTCTGCCGACCTAGAAGATTTCCTGTTTCCAGTTTCTAACCTTTAGTTATTTATTTTAAATTTTAAAATGTGTTTTGTATCTGATACATATTTTGTTAAAAGATAGGGTAATTCAGATCAAACTGAAATTTTAAACTTAGTAACTTATTTAAGTACCAAAGGGACGGTGACGATCGTTGCCTGCCGGCATACTATAAAATAACCATTTTATATACAAATAAAATTGTAACCTTAAATTTATTTCCGTAAATTCTCCATAAATATATTAGGTCATTGTTTTTTTAATTGTCTACACGGTCAACCAATGAAATCGCACCTTTTTTATACTCATATTGTTTATTGTTCCTTACTTTTAAAATAATCATGAAAATACATATATTCTAATTTACCCCATAACATTTTTTTCTTAAAACTCCGTTTAGGCCCGAACCTCTAAATCTTACGTATCATATGTGGCAAACTCCGTAAGGGTTTTTATCCCCAGTTTCCCATTATTTTTGTCACACTACATACACCTACTCCTTCCATCGTGTCAAATTGGCGCACAACGTGGTTATGTAATGACAGGTCTTAAGGCCCCGTGGTACTTAAAAATCTATCTTTGTCTTTTTCTTTACGTGTAAAGAGGAAAGAAAATAACCATACTTTTGCGCTTTTTTTGGATGTTTTCGTTTTTATTTTCATCAAATTTATCTTAAATAAAAATCCAATCGATGTTTTCCCTTAAGTCACCTATGAACTTTATTTTAGTAAATAAATCATATTATCAAATTACTTATTTAAGAATAAAACCGAAAATAGACGATACCTTTGCGAAATTATTCTATCGAGCCAACTTTATTAAATCGTGTTTCCATTCGATATAGTCCCTCGTAACTATACTCAATAATACCAATAAGTTTTTCTAGATTTTAAATTTACTGTTAAATACTTCAAAAATAAATTCTAAAAACCTGTTTAAGTGGATTTTTAGGTACCACTGCACCTCAAAATATGAGTGTGTTGCAATTAAAGAATCACACGAGTGTTTTAAGACCTAATTTCAATAGTTACAGTTACATTATTTTATCTACATATCTATAATATAATAAAACTGTAACGGGGCCGTGTCTGTACATGAAATATTTTTGGAAAATAATAACTGTGGTGGACATTACTAACGATACAGAGGCCAAAACAACAACTTTTGGAATTTTTGTCTGTCTGTCTGTCTGTCTGTCTGTATGTTCGCGCATCACGCAAAAACTACCGGGCCGATTTTGATGAAATTTTGTATGGTGGTTCCTTATAGCCCGGGTTAACATATAGGATACTTTTTATCTCAGAAAATTCAAGAGTTCCCGTGGGAAAATCAAAAGTATTCATTTATAGAATGGCTCACCACGCAAATGTGGCTTAACCTATTACAATCAAATTTTACACGTTGATACCCTTATCGCGAACTAAAACTGAGACATTGTGAATCCCAAAAAAATTAGGCTTCCTACAGGAATGCAAAAATATGTATCTTTAGATTGGCTCAACGTAACAATATGAAAACTTTACATTGAGATGGGGTGTTTTGACCATCATTGTATAGTCGGGTATTCTTTATCCCGGAAAACTAAAGAGGTCCCGTGGGAAATTATCTATCGATACTTACAATAATAACAATAGAGTACTTTTTTTGTATTTATTAGCTACACATACCAAACATTATAATCATAGTAGCAGAATGTCAATAGATGGCGCTGCAAGGATAATAAAACGCGCTTAAGTTGTATTAAAACATATTTTTTCATACTTTTGAGTGGATTTCTTTTATGTATTTTTCAGCATACGCTACTTTAAACTCTGGAACTATGGTACGTAGCGATGTATTTCATAGACGAACAGACAGGTATTTTTTTACAGATTCCAATCGTGTAAAAAAATAAAAACACGTAAATCGAGTTTAGCATCTTTTAACAGGAGGCACAGATATGGGAACTCTTCTGACGGCGACTATTTGCGTTTGGCAGTTGCTCTCCGCCTGCAATATCAATATCTGTGAACCTCATCAATGTATTTGCGGGTCCACGGTGGAGGCAATTGTCCATCACTCACTGAGTTGCAGTCGTGTTTGTGAAGATTCCCACGTCACCAATTCCTTAATTAACTCACTCGGGGGGCACTGGTCTCGGCCAGATGGAATATTCCATCTTTGATGCAGCCGCCAGCCGGGCTTTAGTCGATCTGATAGCAAAAGGCCGGAGGTTTTAAACAGGTGCTATGGCAGAGAGGAACGTGTCTGCTTTGGGAAGCCACTATTTCTGCCTCACTCCTCACACGTACGGTACTGCTGCTCAATTTGCGGCGAGAAAGAAGCATAATAAGCACTCGGTCTTGGAGGCAAATTACTGCTTTGTGCCGCTGGTCTGTGAGACAACCGGCTGCTGAACCCTCAGAGGCCTTTGCCTTCACAAAGGAGATTGGCCTTCGCCTTCGAGAGAGGAGATGTGACGTGAGGTCCTACCTGCTGCTAAGGTTGTCTATTGCCATCCAGCGCGGCAACGAGAAGTGCGTCTTGGGCTTCTTTGGAGCTGATACGACTCGAGGATTTGACCCATATTAATATTGTTAGGAAATTTTATTACTAGATTGATACCTATAATGATTTGAATTAGTTTTTTGATAATATTTAATCATATCAGTTTATATACGTCCCCACCAAGGGGCTCGACCTTCCCTGAGTTAGGGCGATCTGGCCTTAGACGATCACGCGGGCCCATTGCGGGTTGATTGACTTCACACATAAGCTTCGAATTTCTTCGCAGGCGTGTGCAGGTTTCTTCACGATGTTTTCTCTCACCGTAAGAGCGTCGGATAAACGTACATACCAGTATGAAATCGATATTCGTATAGATATTGGTAAGTGGCAGGATTCGAACCACGGCCTTCCGGACAGGAGGTAGTGGCCCTAACCGTTTTGCCACCGAAGCTCTATATTTTATTTAAGATTTAGAAATCCTTACTTTATATTATAAATGTGAAAATGTGTTTGTTTGTTTGTTACCTATTCACACTTCAACACCTCTACCAATCTTAATGAAATTTGGCATGCAGGTAGCCTGTATCACTGGGAATCAAATAGTCAACCTTTTATCTGTGGAAATTATTATAGTCCGATGCAGTTCCTGAGGAAACTGAAACAATACTCTTTGTTCGTTTTATTTAAAATCGTAACGAAAAAATGGATTGGTGTGATTTTTCGCACAGAGATGAGGTGGAAAATGATATAATTTACTAATAAGTATATCCTGACATAGTTCCCGAGGGATCTGGGGACAACTGTTTTCTACGCTCGCGCACGTCGGTGGCGTCGCAACGGAGCAACGCAATGATATATAATGTTACTATCGTGAGCAACGGATTAAAGTGATTTTTTGTATAGAATTTGTTGAGGGGGTGGGAAGTGAAAAGACTGCTAATCCGAATAGCCCGATACAGTTCCTGAGGTACCTGGTGAAAACTCATGTCCACGCTTGCGAGCTGATTGCGGCTCGCGCACCACTCACCCTCAAAAAGAGTCATAAAAGCTATGTCCACGTGGGCGAAGCCGCGGGCAAAAGCTAGTATATTATAAGTACTCTAAGATGGGTTCAGAAGCCGTAGAGAAATGACCTGCATTGCAACTTGTGCTACCTGTAAAATATCTTTACACTATAAATATTAAAATAATGCAATAGAAAATAAATTTGAAATAAACAGAAACAAATTATTTATTGTAATAGTTGTAATAGACATTTACATTGGAACAACAATGGTATATATTTAATGGTCCTGATTGTATTGTAGTGGGAGGGTCTTGGTTGAGACCCACTTGAGTTTTGACAGCTGTTCCAAATTTAAACTCATAACGTTACAAAAATCTATACTGTAATAACAATAAAGTACAGATTTTATGTCGGTGAAGTAACGGCTAGGGCCGCCGTCTCCTATCCGGGAGGTCGTGGTTCGAATCCCGCTATGTACCAGTGTGATTTCAAATTTAGATTTCATAATATGCACGTTTATCCGACGGTCTTACGGTGAAGGAAAACATTGTGAGGAAACCTGCACACGCCTGTGGAGAAACTCGCAGGTTGTGTTTGAAGTCGACCAACCCGAACTGGGCCCGCGTGATCGACTAAGGCCCGATCGCCCTAATTCAGGGTAGGCTCGAGCCCCTCAGTGGGGACGAATATGAGATGATATGATTTTTTATGTGTATTTGGTAGGTATGAGAATAGGTCGTAAATTATATCAAAGAATCACACTAGTGTTTTAAGACCTAATTTCAATAGTTACAGTTACATTATTTTATCTACATATATATTATAAGTACTCTAAGATGGGTTCAGAAGCCGTAGAGAAATGACCTGCATTGCTACTAGTGCTAACTGTAAAATATCTTTACACTATAAATATTAAAATAATGCAATAGAAAATAAATTTGAATTAAACAGAAACAAATTATTTATTGTAATAGTTGTAATAGACATTTACATTGGAACAACAATGGTATATATTTAATGGTCCTGATTGTATTGTAGTGGGAGGGTCTTGGTTGAGACCCACTTGAGTTTTGACAGCTGTTCCAAATTTAAACTCATAACGTTACAAAAATCTATACTGTAATAACAATAAAGTACAGATTTTATGTCGGTGAAGTAACGGCTAGGGCCGCCGTCTCCTATCCGGGAGGTCGTGGTTCGAATCCCGCTATGTACCAGTGTGATTTCAAATTTTGATTTCATATGCACGTTTATCCGACGCTCTTACGGTGAAGGAAAACATTGTGAGGAAACCTGCACACGCCTGTGGAGAAACTCGCAGGTTGTGTTTGAAGTCGACCAACCCGAACTGGGCCCGCGTGATCGACTAAGGCCCGATCGCCCTAATTCAGGGTAGGCTCGAGCCCCTCAGTGGGGACGAATATGAGCTGATATGATTTTTTATGTGTATTTGGTAGGTATGAGAATAGGTCGTAAATTATATTTAACTTAGAAATATTTATCTTATCTTTGTAAGTGGGGGCTGCAGTTGCAGCGACACTTCGACCCAATGGGATCTTTTGTGTCTACCCCTATAACCTTTGCACCCCAACCTACTCGAAGATGTGCTGCATTAATGCAGCAATTCCGCTGATTGGAAGGTGCTTGTAGTCCTCCGGTTTTGGGTAGCCATCACCTAGGAGGTGCATACGCTTGCTGGCCAGGACATCGCAGCGACACAGTAAGTGTTCCATTGATTCTATATCTTCACCACAGGCCCTGCAGGTCGGGTCGTGCGTCAGGCCGATTTTTTGCAGGTGTGCGTTTGTGGCAAAGTGGCCCGTCAACGCTCCTGTTATCGCCCTGACTCGCGTCCTTCTGTTATTCCAAATGTACTTGGTTGCCCCTGTGGTGACCTCACCGATGAAGAGCTTAGAGTGTTTATGTCCATCTCTGGATAGCCATGTCAATCTGTGTCTTCCCTCGGCCTATTCCTTTAATGCCCTTATAATAGTGCTCATTGGTAGCCCTATCCTCGGTTCTGGACCACACATTGTTGTTTGTGATCCCATTCTAGCCAGTTTGTCTGCTTCTTCATTGCTTCCACTCCTACGTGTCCAGGGACCCAGACCAGTTGCAGTTTGTTGTGTCGGCCCACCTTATTGAGGACCTTTACACAATTTAGCACTAGCCCGGAGTCAACCTTGAAGGAGTTAAGAGCTTTAAGAACAGCTGGGCTATCTTTCACTTCCTTTAAAATATTTGCGGGGTCAGCTGGTATTTTTATATTAAGCGTTTCATATTTTATGAAAATTTTAACAAGCTATACCTATTAAGGTTTAAAAGATGAAGTTATTTATAAGTAGGAGAGACGGACGGACGGACAGTCAGCGTAGGTTTAGTAATAGGGTCCTGTTACCTTCTACGGAACCCTAAAAACAATACAAAATTAACAATAATATAGATGTTGCGTTTCATAGCCACGTAAAAAAAGGGCAAAAAATGTGACACACGCTAGATTTTGGTACAGCTGGGAGTGCTTGTTGTGGCATCTACTCCAATAAAGTTCATCACACTTGTGCTCATCACACTAATTTGATGATGATTAGCTGATTGGCCAAGTTTTCTTTAAATACACAATTTGATAAACCCTTGGCATCATCTCACCTGATAATAAACTGACCTACCACCAACCAAACCAAGTCTTACAAAGTTGACCCTGCCGGGAATCGAAGCCGAGACCTCTTGGTGTGAAGCGAATGGACGACATTGATGTGGCACATCGGAAGCCGGGTAGTTCCTTTCCCTCTAATATGGTTGATGGAAGCGAAGGCTGATTCTCGCGTTATACTCGTGAACGGGTGCTGTCCGTGTGAACTGGCCTACTCTTGTCAAAGGTATCAATGACATTCAATGATTTTTATGTATAACTTTTCGTCTCATATTGTTTTCATGTTCTAATGACATAATCTGGTTTATTTCTAGGATGGCATTTTGACATTATTAACTAATGTAATGATTGTTTATTTCTTGATTTTTTACAAATAAAATTATGTTATTATTACTTTATGACTATCAGAAAGAGTGTAATTTGCACCTATTTTGAATAAATACATTGAATATTGATTAAATGCGTAACCAATGATTTTCCATAAAATTTGAGCTATTTCTCAACACACATTTTTTCTTCAAAATCCATTTGTCTACATCCCTGAGCGCTATTATGCTGTGCTCCGAAATGGTCCGCTACTCAGGGTAAAAGGGTTTTGTAGTTTCCGAGCTGAGTCGTAAAAACAGTGTTATAAAGTTCTGTGTATAGGTTGTTGTAAATAGCGGTGCAAGATTTGAAAAAAATATGATACCAAATAAAACAAAGGCAAATATTTCAATATTCAATAATATATTGCTGTCATATACAGGGTGTAGAAGATCTTAAGTGTACTTTTACATAATATAGTATGTATGACACATCCTTTCCCTCTACTATGGTTGATGGAAGCGATGGCTGACTCTCGCGTTATACTCGTGACCGGGTGCTGTCCGTGTGAACTGGCCTACTCTTGTTAAATGCATTTAATGATTTTTTTATGTATAACTTTTCGTGTCATATTGTTTTCATGTTCTAATGACATAATCTGGTTTATACCAACGATTAAATTTTGACGTTATTAACTAATTTTTTTTTTGTTTATCACAAATGACATTGTTATTATTATTTTATGAATATCAGAAAGAGTGTAATTTGCACCTATTTTAAATAAATACATTGAATTGAATTGTTTTGGTGTTCTGATGTTTTCAATTTTTCAACCGACGAATAGTAGGGATGACGAATGCTAGTCATCTGAGTTACATTTTATCATCTGTCAAAAACGACATTTTGTTCTACAGATGTTTGAAATACCCAGGCGTGACGTAATAGTTTAGCAGCGTCATTTATGTACTCATTTTGTGATTTTGGTGAATTAAAAATCAAAGACTTGATGGAAACAAAAAAGAGTAAGGTTTTCCGAAGTTAAGTAGGATTGCAATTTAGTGATCAAAAATTCATAATTTATTTCTGATGCTGTCGTCATCCCCATTCGACTGTATTTTTGATGTGTAACATCTTTGCTCTCGCTTTCCTGCAATTTGTGGGAGTGATTTCGTGAAATGGGACGGAAATGTGTCCCATTGTAACAGGAAGTCGCGTTTTTTCAGGCTTTAAAAGCGCGGAAAAGGCAAAGGTATCTATGACCATACAGCCTAGTCTGCCGTATCTTTGCCGTCCTTTTATAAAGTATTTTGTCACATGTTACACATCATATGCGAGTACTGTAGGTCTCGCTCGAATTTTTTTTTGTATGTTGGTTACGCGATATTTTCGTAGATTGTGAACCAATTTTTATGATTCTTTCGTTATTCTACAGGATATGCTGCCAGGTTGGTCCCATATACAAAATCGGTGTAGTACTTTATGAGAAAATAAACAAAAACCAAAAATATTAATACAAAATTGTACCAAGTTATTGCGTTGGAAGTCGGTTTTTAAGCGGCGGCAGTTCAATCAATTCAAGTTTCTCAATTCGACAGTATTGATTTTTTTGTATGTTTGTTACTCGATATCTTTGCAGATTGTGAACCGATTTTCATGATTATTTTTTTATTCGATAGAGTACGCACCCGAATCGGTCCCATATAAATATTATAAAAATTGGTGTATTACTTTATTAGAAAATTAACAAAAACCAAAAACAATAATGCAAAATTGTACTAAGTTGTAGCGAAGGAAGTCGGTTTTTAACGTGTTCAGCATTTTCAATTGTTGATATTGTAATTGACTGTTTAACTAACCTTGTAAAATCAGTAGGTACGTCGATAACACTAAAAAAATGTGACGTCACGCCTGTGTTATTTCAAACATGCATTCCGTTTGTGACAGATAATACTAAAAACCGGTAAAGTGCGAGTCAGAATCGCGAACAAAGGGTTAATCCGTACCATCATACTAGATGGCGCTAGTTTCTTCACGTTTAAAAAAAACCATTGCAATATCTATGTTAAATTATTATCATTACTAGCTTTTGCCAGCGGCTTCGCCCGCGTGGACATCGTATTTATGACTGTCTTAGAGAGTGCGCGGTGCGCGAGCCGCAAGCGGCTCGCGAGCGTGGTCATTACCTTTCTCCAGATCCCTCGGGAACTATGTCAGGATATGCATATGATTTTACTATCATGTATTTACTCACCCCCTCAACTATCTCTGTGTCAAAAATCACACAATCCATTGTTCCGTTGCGATGTTAAAGAAATTAACCAAATAAAAAACGGTAATTTAAAAAACTAAAAAACCCGACTGCGTTTCTGTGTAGTTTGGAAATGAAAAACCCTAAAACAAGAAAGTCGTCATACCCGATTGCACTTAACTTAAGAAACATTGTAGCAGTCGGGACCCATTCTAGAAAGTCAGCCGTCTAGTCAGTATATTGGAGTAATCTGCAATGTAATAGAGGTATGTGCTCTCACAATTCACTATGCCTCCATTTCTAGAATGGGTCCCGACTGCTACAATTTTTCTTAAGTGCAATCGGGTATGACGACTTTCTTGTTTTAGGGTTTTTCATTTCCAAACTACACAGAAACGCAGGCGGGTTTTTTAGTTTTTTAAATTACCGTTTTTTATTTTATTAATTTTTTAGTTTTATTATTGAATGAGTTTGTATAGTAACCTATATACACAACGACACACATTAAATTTACGCAGATTATTAACTTATCAGTTGATAGAAAATCCATCGAGCCGTTCTGGCTGCAGAGCGTGCCAAACATTTGAATTTGGCGCCAAAAATCCGCCATTTTGTTTTTTTTTATTTTGATATACCCAGTGTTACTCACACAGTAAATACGTATCTAACGACACCCCTCAAACTAAAATCTATCGAGCCGTTCAGGCTGCAGTGCGTGCCTTACATTGGAATTTGGCGCCAAAAATCCGCCATTTTGTTTTTTTTATTTTGATATACCCAGTGTCACTCTCACAGTAAATACGAATCTAACTACACCTCTCAAGCCAAAATCCATCCAGCCGTTCAGGCTGCAGAGCGTGCCAAACAATTATACATACATACATACATACATACATACATACATACATACATACATACTCTCGAAAAACATAACCCTCCTTCTGGCGCAGTCGGGTAAAAAGAGTATATTTTCAGTTCCCTCAGGGACTGCATCGGGCTATGCTATTATCACAGGATAAAAAGTAGCCTATGTCCTTCCTCGTGACACAGGCTGCCTGCAAGACAAATTTCATTAAGATTGGTCAATGCGTTGAAGCGTGAAAAGGTAACAAACATACAAACAAACACATTTTCACATTTATAATATTAGTAAGGATAATCGTCAAGGAGAATGGTACGATATGTAGTAATAAATTAATAATTTAAAAAATCCTGATTCACTCACTCACTGATTCATCAATGTCCAGCTAAAACGCTTGGACCTAGAAAGCTGAAATTTTGCACAGAGATTGCCTTTGTAATGTTGATATGGAATAAGGACGGATTGTTTATACTCTCACGGGATAGAGAATAAGGTGCGAACAAAATCGCGGGCAACATCTAGTTTACATTTGCATGCATCAAGCATTGAAAAGTCCAGTGTCTTGTTCCTAGTTGGACTACGAAACCATTAGAAGAAGAATCGAAGAATCTTTCAGAGTCAGGTCACATTGATAGTGGATCTTTTGGTACGGAATCCTGTTTGTGTGAGCCCGACACATTCTTGACCACTTTTTTTAACCGACTTCAAAAAAAGGAGGAGGTTTCTCAATTCGACCGTATATACAGGATGGGAAGGAGTATACCGACAAATTGTAACCAAGGATTCCTAGTGGTATTACGATTAAATTATGTTATATCAATATGGGTCTTAAACTGCGTAATTAACTTACTTTATTTTTAGAACAAAAGAAAATAATTATCGATAGTACTTCCTTGTAAACAAAACCTTAGTTCAAAGAGTGAAATAGAAAACGTCAAACTTCACGAAAGACTCCGACAAAATACGATAAACGACGAGTGAAGTCAACGTCAGTATGATACTTTGAGGCAACAAACGTCAGATAAGATTACGTCATATTATTAGGGCGTGTTACCCTTGAGATTTTTTGAACTTGTGAATTATTTAAAAAATTAATATCTCGAAAATTAGGCTTTACTGGTCCATGTTTATATTACTTTTTTTTGTCTAATTAGGCATTAGAATCTTTGGTTATAATTTGTCGGTATACTCCTTCCCACCCTGTATATATATATATATATAGGTGTGTTCGCGGATCACTTCGTCGTTTATGAACCGATTTTGATGATTCTTTTTTTGTTGGAAAGTAGATATCCCAAGGGCGGTACCATGATAAGGAAACCAGGATCAGATGATGGAATCCTAAAGAAATCGAGGGAAACCTAAGTTTCCTGTTTGAAGTCGGTTTTTTTTGTTTAAAAATATTATGATTGTTTTTTTATGATGTGTTGTGTAGTGCGTTTAACTGTAGATAATATGTCAAATACATGTTTATGTCTTGAACGTCACGTGTTAGAGCGTCGTCAGGAACTTTCGCTACATCCTGTCGTTCCCTTCGAAACTCAAGGGACAGCGTGGTCCGGTGGTCGCGCCATCAATAAAGCATTATGCCACTGGGTTTGTTGTAACGCGTATGTTGGGAAAAATAGTATAAATTCACATAAAATTCAATATCTTCATCTTTTTTTTTTATTTACAACTAGCTGTCCCGTTGAACTTCGTTCCTTCTTACACTACACTACACTACACTACCCTATTCTACCCTACGCTACCCTACACTACTTTACACTACACTACCCTACCCTACACTAACCTAACCTACCCTAAAACTAATTATTGTTTGACTGACAATATTTTTTTTTATTGATGAATATCATTTTAATACTTATTATCCTATTCCCGACGAAGAAAAATGCAAAAACACAAAAATTTTAAAAATTGGTCCAGCCGTTCTTGAGTTATAATTGGTGTAACTAACACGACTTTCTTTTATATATATAGATTGGTAAGCCCTTGGCATCATCTCACCTGATGGTAAGTGACGATAATGCCGAAGAAGGAAGCGTGCTTACCAAGATATCCCAACGCATTGGGGATCTGGCTATCTTATCTTCAAGCCGGAACACATCTATACTGTTAACAATGATGTTTGGCGGCAATACTTAAAAAAAATGGTGGTAGCTGGCCAGGCGGGCTTGGAAAATACCCTAACACCAACCAAACCGAGTCTTACAATGTTGACCCCGCCGGGAATCGAATCCGCGACGTCCTGGTGTGAAGCGAATGGGATAACCATTGCGCCACGGAGGCAATCACTACCAAATACGAAGCGGTCGTAGCTCAGTGCAATTTGCGTGATTAGGTCGGTCACGCTAGTTAACTGACCTGAAACACGGTCATCACCTCGATGGGTTTGACTGTAAGCGTAATTTTTCTCGACCGTTTTCGTGATATGCAAGACATGTCAAGCCGTTGGTGCTGGTCACTTTTACTAGATGGCGCAGTCGTTAAGGCTCCTCCGTTCCTAAAATTAGTAACTCGATTCACGATGTTTCAAACATCAAGCGAAATAGCTTGGAAATAAAGTTCTTGTCAGCTTGTACTGTAACGTGGCTGTTATGTCAATCTGCGGACGAGTCGTGCGAAAATTGTGGTGTTGATTCAATCCAAATTAAATTATAAGAATTTCCAAAAATTAAGAAAACAAAATATTTTTATATTGTTTTGTTAACAAGTTCGAAAATTATCATAATGTTTTGATTAAAATTGCAGCAGTTCTATGGTTACAACTAGAAAACTGTTTTGTTTTATTAATTTCTGTGTATTAAAATAGAATTCGAGAAAATCAAAATCACTCCGCATATTCTGTAAATATCAAAACATTTTTTTTTCGATAAAACAATCCTTAATTGAAGTGAAAAAGTGGTCGCAAAGTTGGTCGTTGGCGGCGGTATGAGCCTTAAGCCGCGTCAGATGCCGTAAAGGCGGCCTGAAAAACTTTAGAAAGTGGGGTTTGCCACTAGCCTTACAAACTGTACTACCAGTGTGTGTGGAGTATGGCTACAGTGCCTCTGCAGTGGGGACGTTTATCGGTTGTTAACGGTTTATTAATCACTAGCTTTTGCTATGACTATCTATGAGGGTACGAAATGCGCGAGGCGCAAGCGGCTCGCGAGCGTGGACCTAAGTTTTCTCTAGATCCCTCGGGAACTATGTCATGATATGCTAATTAGTGAATTATGTCATTTCCCAACCCCTCAACCATATCTGTGCAAAAAATCACAACAATCTATTGTTCCGTTGCGATGTTAAAGAAATTAACAAAAAAAAAACATTTTTTCATTTACCCCAGGAATTGTTCGGACTATGCTATTTTCAAGGGATAAAATGTAGCCTATGTCCTTCCCCATGATACAGGCTACCTGCATGCCAAATTTCATCAGAATTGGTCAAGGTGTTGAAGCGTGAAAAGGTAACAAACATACAAACAAACAAACACATTTTCACATTTATAGTATTAAGTAAGTATTCATTACGTATCTATAAACATTTTACCTACCTCACGGAAAGAATATTAAAATGGCCGCATGATGAAATTGATGAGCCAACATGTCAGGTGGGTATTTTATAACGCATTTTACGACGGGAACATTCCACTGATAATAAAAAAAATATGCTGCACACTTTTGCGGTGAACGATTTTAATAGTTTGAAAGTCATCATATATTGTATTATGCCAGGTGCCCAGGTAGCTATCAAAAAGCCTCACTTGAGATAGACTTCTAGACTGGACACCAACATTAAAATAATTTTGGAAGAAAGTAAAAACTTTTAGCTTTACGTTTAAATTTAAAAATAATTTAAGTTATATCGTATTTGTCTCAGAAAACCCTTTTATTTCATACCCATATCATGGGGGTGCATAAAAAAAAAACAACAACTGATCTGACTTATTTGGGAATCCACCATAGTGAATTAAGAATGACGTCACTTAGCTAACTATGCTTTGCTCTCCAAACTTAACGGGTGTGTAAAATTTCAGCTTGATCGGAAACCGGAAAGTTGTTCAAATTTACCTTCCAAGATTTGTTCTAAAGTAAGTAACAGACAACGGCAAGCTAGTATAAAGCTTGTAATAAGTATTCACTTTTTGAATTGTCTTTGTAAGTTTGTAAGTAATATGGGGGGGACTGATAAGACGATGGGCGTATTTCAGGAGGTGAATCATCATATTCGCCGAAGGACGTCCACTGCCTCCCCTAAAGATTTCCACGATGACCGGTTCTGCTCTGCCCGCGTTCAGCAGCTTCCCGCGACCTTCACCAGGTCATCGGTCCACCGAGTAGAAGGCCTGCCCTCGCTACTTTTTCCAGTTTCATTGATCTTCCATTCAAAATGTTTTATTAACAACTGCAAAATTCAAAAGCTCGTTTCCATCTTTGGCATCATCGTCACTTACCATCAATTGTGGATAAAAAAAAAATAACATCTATTTTTTGAAAAGGCTATGGAACCCTACTTTTCGTGATTCCGACTCGCACTTCGCCATTTTTTTAATAAGTTTTTGGATAAGTTCGCAGTTTATTCTTACCAAGAATTCATATTATTTTTGTTCTAGCCCAGGGGTTCCCATACTTTTTTGGTCTCGTAGACCACTTTTAAAATGTTACTGTTTTCGGTGAACTGCTTCGGTGCTGTTAAACTTCCCAAAACTCGTCAAAAAGGTGAAGACTAGATCTGACGATGGAAATTTATATTGCGGCTGAGTTTCAACCCTATATTCAAAGTGGTAAAAATGAAAAGAAAACTAGTACATTTTCTTGTATTATATTCATTAAAATAATATGATTACAGACTTAATAGTATTAAAATTAAACATTCATAACGTAATGTAACTTTAACAAAGCAAATCAACAATGAAAAAAATGTTTAGAATGGACCCTGCCCGGTTACCACGACGTGTTCTGCTGAGCGCAGTAGCGAATGCAAAAAGAGACGTGGGGAGGCCAATGCTTCGCTTTAAGGACTGCGCCAAGCGGGACATGGCTGCCTTTAAAATAGACCACCACGACTGGGAAAAGCTTGCAGAAAAGCGGCTGGAATGGCAAAAGCGTATTTCGGAGGGTCGCAAACTGTGCGACGAGGCTTGGTTTGGGGCGCTCGCTGCCAAGAGGGAAAAGCGCCACCAGAGCGGCAATACTCCATCTGCCGCAAACTTTCCCTGCCAAGCGTGTGGGCGAGTCTGCCGTTCGCGCATCGGGTTGCTAAGCCACCAAAAGCGTTGCCTCTAGTCCAGGACACTGTAGTGAATCGTCTGTAATAGACGTAGAGGCCAGTGTGTGACTGGATGGATTGACATCAAATTATGAATAAGTAATTGGCTTCAGTTTTATAAGGAGTAACCGCAAATCTTCCCGTTCTGTGAAATTAAATCTGCTTCTTTTTTTGCTGATGGTGGCGCATCGAGAGCCGGGTCGTTCGTTTCCCTCCAATATGGTTGATGGGAGCGATGGCTGACTCTCGCGTTATTCTCGTGACCAGGTGCTGTCCGTGTAAACTGGCATACTTTTGTTAAAGGCATTCAATGATTTTTATGTACAACGTTTCGTGTAATATTTTTCATGTTCTAATGACATAATCTGGTTTATATCAAAGATTGAGTTTTGACGTTATTATTTAGTTATTGTTTATTTCTTGGTTCTTCACAAATGACATTGTTATTATTACACTTATTTTAAATAAATATATTGAATTTAAATTTAGTCATTGTTTGGTAGCTTCTTTGTTATTTACTTTCGAAACCAGATATATTTTCGTGCCCCCCCACCCCACTTACAACTTGTGAACCTCCAATTATTTTACCCGCCAACGTAGACCAGTTTTACGTGGACCCCAAGGGGTTCAACCTGGACCACTTTGGGAACCATTGGTATAACCAAACAAATATTTAAAGATTACTTTCTAGATCTACAATATATAGTACGTTGCTCATCAGTAAATCGGCAGGAAAAACTATTTACCAAATTGGTTTAGAAAATAGTTTTCTCTTGGGAACACCAAGTTCTCTAATCTACCGATGTCTGTGTACAAATTCCCATACGTATGTAACGTTTATTTACCAATTACTTCATACGGTAAAGGAATACGGAGATGTATGCGTGGTTTCATATAATTTCAAAAAAACACACTCGAATTTTTTATAAAAAAATATATAAATCTAAAACTCGTTGCTTCCGGTTTCTGCAACGCGTTTGTCGCACATTTTAACCGCCTCCGTAGCTCAGAGGCAAAGTTCACTGGCTTTACACGGGAGGTCGCGGGTTCGATTCCCGGCGGGGTCAATTGTAAGACTCGGTTTAGTTGGTGGTAGGGCATTTTCTAAGCCCGCCCGGCTAGCTACCACCTTCATATCTAAGTCTTGCCGCCAAATATCAATGTTGATATCATTGGTGTGTTCCGGCATGAATATAAGATAGCCAGTTCCCCATTGCGTTGGAGAATCTTGGTAAGCCCGCTTCCATCTTCGGCAACATCGTCACTTACCACCAGGTGAGATGTTGTCAAGGGTTTACCAATTGGGAATAAAAAAAAACATAAATACGCTTTCATCATAAATCATAATATTGAACCAATTTCCTGAAGAGTCCAAAAAATATTTTATAACGTTATGCAAAACTATCAGATGATTTACCAACTTAGTATACCTAACTGTATTGTCATCTTTGGGAGTCCGCCATATTGGATTTAGACTGACGTCACTTAGCTAACCATGCCTTATTCTCCAAATTTCAGCCCAATCGGAAACCGGGAAGTGGTTCCAATTTAACTAACAGACAAACTAACTAACTAACATGGCAAGCTACTCGTTAACATAAAGCTTGTGAAAAAAATTCATCATGAGAGATGTCCACGTCCACTGTTGGACAAGACCTCCACGAAGTTCCCACAACGGTCGGTCCTGCGCTGCCCACATCCAGATTTAATATAAAAAACCAGCCAAGTGCGAGCCGGACTCCCGCACGAAGGGTTCCGCACCATTATCTATAATAAATGATGTATTAAAAAAAACTACTTACAAGATTTCGTTCAAACCAATTTTCGGTGGAAGTTTGCATGGTAATGTACATTATATATTTTTTTTAGTTCAGAATCAGAATCATTTATTTGCAAGAATACTTATGTCATAAATACACAGATCTTAAAAAGTACAATGCCAGTAAACGTACACAGTCTTATGAAGACATGCAAATTAAAAACGAATAAATTGTAAATATTATTAATGATTAAAGTAGGGAAAAGCAAGCAATAAGATTTTTTAAAAATGTCACTATATGTAATTTTTGTAGTCCATAAATTCCTTAATACTATAAAAACAATAATTCATTAGCCATTTTTTTAGTTTTCTCTTAAATTCTGTTCCTTGTAATACATTATCATTATCTTATTTTAGAAGTTACAGGGGGGGGGACACACACATTATACCACTTTGGAAGTGTCTCTCGCGCAAACTATTCAGTTTAGAAAAAAAATATATTAGAAACCTCAATATCATTTTTGAAGACCTATCCACAGATACCCCATACATATGGTTTTGATAAAAAAAATGTTTGAGTTTCAGTTCTAAGTATGGGGAACCCCCAAAATTTATTGTTTTTTTTTTTCAATTTTTGTGTGAAAATCTTATTGCGGTTCACCAAATACATCTACTTACCAAGTTTCAACAGTATAGTTCTTATAGTTTTGAAAAAAAGTGGCTGTGACATACGGACGCACTGACAGACAGATATGAGGAATCCATAAGGGTTCCGTTTTTTGCCATTTGGCTAGGAAACCCTAAAAATGTAACCACATGTATAGCAGCTGTTCGCTCACAGGTACCGGGTGTGGTCTCCTATTCTTGTATTCCTCAACGGTACACGGCGGTACACGTGAATTCTGTTTTAAAACTCGTCTCGGGTCGCTATCACCGCGCTCGGTACGCTGTAAGGACGTGACCCCATTTGCCTCCGATTGGGGTGTGTTTACACAGACATTTTTTAAATCGGATGCGGATGGTGGCGAATCGGGAGCCGGGTCGTTCCTTTCCCTTTAATATGGTTGATGGGAGCGATGGCTGACTCTCGCGTTATACTCGTGACCGGGTGCTGTCCGTGTGAACTGGCCTTCTCTTGTTATATGCATTCAATGATTTTTATGCATAACTTCTCGTGTCATATTGTTTCCATGTTCTAATGACATAATCTAGTTTAGACGTTATTAACTAATTATTGTTTATTTCTTAATTCTTTACAAATGACATTGTTATTATTATTTTATATATTATATTATATGATGTTTTTTATGTATTTAAATTAATTTATTCAGTCATAATGAGAGTATATCAAATAAAAAAAGGAACACATAAATTTTCAATTAAATATGGTCATTGCTGACTCAGTCAAAAAAGGGTCCATGACTTTGTCCCTCATATACGGTGCCCTGCACAAAACACCTCGCCTCGCGTTGCTTTTTATTGTATGGTAAAACGTTTTTTTTTTACTTTTGGTATGGTGAAACATTATTTTTTTTACTTTTGTGTGCTTGAAAGGGGCAAATTGTAGCACGCGACTAAACAGAGAATGAGGTGTTTGTTGGCAAAAAAATTGAAGATGAGATTTCTTATGGGATCGATTTACTAAAAACTAAAAGAAATATAAAATTTAAAAAAGGTTATGTGAGTGAAACGCAGCACTTTTGTTGATATCCATATCACAGGGGTGCAAAAAAAAACTGGTCCGCCTTTTTTGGGAGATTGCCTGATTAGATTTACAATGACGTCACTTAGCTAACCATGCCTTGTGATCCAAACTTAACGTGTTTGCAAAATTTTAGCTCAATCTAGAGCCGGGAAAGGGTTTAATTAGGCTTCTAAGATTTATCCCTTGACTGACTCGGTGGCTCAGTGGTTAGTGCCCTTGACTACTGATCCGAGGGTTGTGGGTTCGATCCCCACCCAGGGCAAGCATTTGTGTGACGAGCAGATTTGTTTGCTCTGTGTCTGGGTGTTAAAATATATCTATATATGTATGTATTTAAACGTATATAAGTATGTATATCAGTCTCTGGTAACCCATAACACAGGGAATCCTACTTTGGGGCCAGATGACCATGTGTGATTTGTCCCAGAATATTTATTTATTTAACCCAAACTAATTAACACGGCAAGCGAATGTAATGCTTGTAAAAAAATTAGCTTATTGTGTAACTACAGCCTTACTGTTCCTCTCACGACAGATATTACACCAGAAAACCTTTTGTTACATAAATAAGGCTTTAGAGTGAAATAAAAAAAAGTTGTACAAGATATTGGTTTTGGTCGAACAAGTGAAATAAAAAAAAAGTTGTACAAGATATTGGTATTGGTCGACGGTGAAATAAAAAAAAAATGTACAAGATATTGGTATTGGTCGACGGTGAAATAAAAAAAAAGTTGTACAAGATATTGGTTTTGGTCGACCAATTGAAATTAAATAAAGTTGTATAAGATATTGGTATTGGTCAAAAAGTGAAATTAATATTTTTTTATAAGATATTGGTTTTGCTCGACCAAGTAAAATAAAAAAAAATGTTAAAGATATTGGTTTTGGTAGACCAAGTGAAATAAAAAAAAAGGTGTACATGATATTGGTTTTGGTCTACCAAGTGAAATAATTAAAAGGTGTACAAGATATTGTTTTTATTCGACCAATTAAAATGAAAAAAAAAATGTACATGATATTGGTTTTGGTCGACCAAGTGGAATAAAAACAAGTTGAACCAGATATTGGTTTTGGTCGACCGAGTGAAATTAAAAAAAGTTATACAAGATATTGGTTTTGGTCGTCAACTTCGTCTGCGTGGAGACTTGGTTTACTGGTTTCCCTTTTTTTTTGCCAACGCGCCTTAAGAACTTTCCAGTTCAAAAATTGGTTCAGCCATTACAGAGTTTAGCGTGCATTAAAACACAGACAAAAGTTGTTCTACGACCTTGTAATAAGTATTTAAATATTACACTCATTGTAAAGTCTCAGTTTTCAAATCTAACATAACTCAAATGACACAGCCAGATATACAGGATGTCACAAAATTGGTGTAGGTTCCGTTAACTGGGGGTGAGTGGATCATCATACCGAACAACTTTCCCCAAGGAACCCATACTCAATTATCAAAAAAAAAATTGGACCCTCCATACTACGAGTAAAATGCACAAAATTGGTCGATCAAGAGATATCATCAAGAGTATCATGAGTAAAAGCCCCAGTTAACGGGACATATACAAATTTTGTTACACCCTGTATATGCCTCTAAGATACATACAATGTCACGCAAGATGGTGTCAAGGGCTTACCCAAGACGGGTGAAGCTTGCCGCCAAACATCAATGTCAACAGCCTGATCGAACGTCGCAAAGATGGCGGCTGTAGAATATTTCTTGACCTGGATTGGAAATACAGGATGATTGAACGAAAAGAAAAGTTTGATCCCGAAATAAGTCTTTTGCCTTTTTACTTTTACTAGCTTTTATTTAGTTTCACATGTCCCGGTGTCTGTAATGAAAACTGGCAAGTATAACTTGACCCACTTCCCGGTTTCCGATTGAGCTGATATATTGCATGCATATGTATCATCATCAATCATCATCATATCAGCCGAAGGACGTCCACTGTTGGACATAGGCCAACATATAGACATATGCGTATGTATACATATATGGCGTGACAACTTGTTCAATTGTCAAAGTTTTTCTTTTCTCTCTAATATATAGGAACAATAGGAGAGAGACATGATCGCTTACTAAGGGCCTCATAAGAAGGCTCAAGGTCACCCAAAGGGCAATGGAGCGTGCTGTGCTCGTAGTTTCTCTGCGTGATCGAATCAGAAACGAGGAGATCCGTAAGAGAACCAAAGTAACCGACATAGCTCTCAGAATCGCTAAACGTGGCAGTGGGCGGGGCACATTGCTCGTAGAACAGATGGCCGTTGGGGTAGTAAAGTTCTCGAGTGGCGACCACGCACCGGAAAGCGTAGTGTAGGCAGGCCTCCCACTCGGTGGACCGATGACCTGGTGAAGGTCGCGGGAAGCCGCTGGATGCGGGCAGCGCAGAACCGGTCGTCGTGGAGATCCTTGGGGGAGGCCTATGTCCAGCAGTGGACTTCCTTCGACTGATATGATGATGATGATGAACAATAGGTAATATGTTACATTAACGTTCTATAGGTGGAAACTTATAATGGCTATGTTCTTTTGCTACCCATTTCTCTATAATGATGTTAATTAGCTGTAAGTTTCCCTAATAAAAAAAAAAAAGTTTTAAGCTTTCGAAATTATTTGTGTAATGCACTAAAATGGTTTATTGGTACCTTAAAACATGAAAAAATAGTCAGTTAAGATGGTATCAGTCAGATTCATATAACGAGGATTCCTTATCAGTGTACCTCGAGAAGACACCTTCAAAACATTAACAAAAACCTTCAAAAAAGATACCTATATAAACCGTCTCCGTGGCGTAATGGTTCAATGCATTAGCTTCACATCAGGAGGTCGCCGCTTCGATTCTCGGCGGAGTTTAACTTTGTAAGACTCGTATTGGTTGGTGGAAGGGTATTTTCCAAGTCCGCCTAACCAGCTACTACCATCTTTTCTAAGTCTTGCCGCCAAACATCAATGTTCACAGCGTTGATGTTTTCCGGCTTGAAGATAAGATAGCCAGTTTTTAAGCTCGCTTCCATCTTCGACATCATCGTCACTTACCATCAGGCGAGATGATGCCAAGGGCTTACCAATTGCGAATAATATAAAAAACCTATTCATTTGAATAATAAGAAATCAGCAGGACAGACTGTTTTGTTTTTACATTAAGTTTGGGATGAGGTACGTCTCACACTTGGCCAGCTTTTATTATTTGTTCTTATACTTCACAGTTTGTTCTACAATTACACCAAGTTTGACGCTTGTATGTTTTACCGTTCTGACGATAGAACAAAAACAAAAAACCTTTTAAAAGAGAAAAAGACGAAGTAACAATAAAATCTGTATTACTTAAGACATTTGTTAAATTAAGTAGTAGGAATTGACTTATATAGGAATGCTCAACTTAAATTTTCGCGTTAAATAGTGCATTTTTTACTGAGGACCGAAAGAGTTCGATCCACAACGAGGTTGTGGTTTTAGGCCCGAGGCAAAGTATATATATATATGTACTAATGTACACTCCCTGCCGCTTTCTAGATAACGACCTCACCCCCTCGTCACCCAGATTGATACAGATTGGTTATAGTTTGGTTCTCGAACGTATGGGATTTCGCCGTGAGTTTGTTTGCTCCGTCATTTGTTTTTAGAAATGACATTTCACGACCGTTCGGCTGCCTAATTTCAAATCACAGTAACGGACAATTCTCAGTTTTTTTAAAAAATTTGCCTTAAAAAAATGGGTGCGCCAAATTGATAAAAAAATATATTTATGAACAGAAAATACTGCAATAAAAATATTAGGAAGAAAAAATACTTGAAATTAAGTCTAAAAGTAATAAGGTACGAAAATTTTGAAGTTACTATGTGTTAAAATGAGGCAGCCGCGTTGTGTGCAGTGTCCGGGGTGTGCCCGAGGTGTAACTGAGGACCCACCTTCTTTCGAAAACAGGTAAAAAAAAAGAAGGGCAGAATAACTTGAAATATTTTCATTTTATTTATTAGTATTTTTTTTTATTATTCACAATTGGTAAACTCTTGACAACATCTCACCTGGTGGTAAGTTACGATGTTGCCGAAGATGGAAGCGGGATAACCAAGATTCCCCAACGCAATGGGGAACTGGCTATCTTATCTTCATGCCGGAACACACCAATGATATCAACATTGATATTTGGCGGCAAGACTTAGATAAGATGGTGGTAGCTAGCCGGCGGGCTTAGAAAATGCCCTACCACCAACCAAACCGAGTCTTACAATTGACCCCGCCGGGAATCAAACCCACGACCTCCTGTGTAAACCCAGTGAACTTTGCCTCTGAGCTACGGAGGCGGTTAAATTAATAGTTTAATGTACACAGGATACATAAAATACAGATTTTATACATAAAGGTGATACAAAGGGTACAGCTTCTTTCTAAAGAAATTTCTTCCAGCAGACGAAAGAAGAAAATTTTGACTGAGATGGCATACGTGTACCACAACATAATCAAACAAAAAAAATACGAGCGAGACCTACAGTACTCGCATATGATGTGTAACATGTGACAAAATACTTTATAAAAGGACGGCAAAGATACGGCAGACTAGGCTGTATGGTCATAGATACCTTTGCCTTTTCCGCGCTTTTAAAGCCTGAAAAAAGGACGGCAAAGAAACGTCAGACTAGGCTGTATGGTCATAGATACCTTTGCCTTTTCCGCGCTTTTAAAGCCTGAAAAAAGGACGGCAAAGATACGGCAGACTAGGCTGTATGGTCATAGATACCTTTGCCTTTTCCGCGCTTTTAAAGCCTGAAAAAACGCGACTCCCTCTTACACATTTCCGTCCCATGGGACACTTTTCCGTCCCATTTCACGAAATCACTCCCACAAATTGCAGGAAAGCGAGAGCAAAGATGTTACACATCAAAAAGTAATACTTAACATTAAATAAATACTAAATTTTAACAAATATAGACAACAAATATTAATTAATATAATATAAAAAATATCTAGCTCCTTTACGTGGTATTTTGAATATTACGTAAGCTAAGCTGGATCGAGGTATTTATTATTCTAATGGAAAAGTACCTTTTAAATAATTAATCTGCTCAGAGCCGTATTTAAGGCAGAAATGTAACGACTTTTACAGAAAGGAGGTTTCATTAGTATTTTCACGTCATCATCATCATATAAGCAGAAGGACGTCCACTGCTGGACATAGGCCCCCCCAAGGATTTCCACGACGACCGGTTCTGCGCTGCCCGCAAACAGCGGCTTTCCGCGACCTTCACAAGTTCGTCGGTCCACCGAGTGGGAGGCCTTCCTACGCTAAGTTCTCCGTTGCACGGTCACCACTCGAAGACTTTACTGCCCCGCCCACTGCCACTTAAGTTTAGCAATTCTGAGAGCTACTTCGGTTTTCACTTACCGTTCTAGTAATTAATTCTATGTTTCGATGCATTAGTAGCCGATGATAGTAGAGTTGACATGTCTAATATAAAGTGAGCGTGTACGAGTGTTATATGAATTTTAGTTTTTGTGTGTGTGTGCGTATAGGAAGGTTACCAATGTACGGTAGTTGAAGGTTATTTATTATATCAGCTCATATACGTCCCCACCGAGGGGCTCGAGCCTACCCTGAATCAGGGCGATTAGGCCTTAGTCGACCACGCGGGCCCAGTGCGGGTTGGTCGACTTCACACGCAACCCTCGAGTTTCTTCGCAGGCGTGTTGCAGGTTTCCTCACGATGTTTTCCTTCACCGTTAAAGCAATCGGTAAGTATGTACGTAAGTTTTTGAAAAACTCATTGGTACATTGGCCGTCCAGATTTGAACCCGGTACCTCTGGTTAGATGGACCGAGTCGTTACCGGTTGAGCCACCGACGCTTTTTGTTGAAGTTGAAGGTTGCGTGGAGATAATGAAAAATTACTAAGTTTACAGTTCACCATTTTTTATGTATTCCCAATTGGTAAGCCCATGGCATCATCTCACCTGATGTTAAGTGACGATTTTTGCGATGGAAGCGGGCTTACTAAGATTCCGAAACGCAATGGGGAACTGGCTCTCATCTACAAGCCAGAACACATCAATGCTGTTAACACTGATGTTTAGCGGCAAGACTGAGATGAGATGGTGGTAGCTAGCCAGGCGAGCTATAAAAATGCCCTACCACCAACCAAACCTAGTCTTACAAGTTTACCCCACCGGGAATCGAATCCGCCACCTCCTAGTATTCAGCGAATGGACTAACCGTTACGCAACGGAGGTGGTTAAGATTGCGTACAGGTAATGGAAAATAACTAAGTTTGCAGCTTACTAAAGTTGGAATTTATTTCGAATGAAATGAATTCTTTACAGAAAGAGTGTTATATTTTTAGCGAAAATCTGTAGCGAGACGCGGGCGGGGCACGACTGGCGAGTCAAAACCAGAGCATTAGCTACTAGCTGCTTACGCAGCGCAAATTATGTAATTGTACTTAGTGTGTACCGCTACATTTGTTTTCCTTTAGGTATTACATTTAACCACCTCCGTAGCCCAGCGGCAAAGTTCACTGGCTTTACACAGGAGGTCGCGGGTTCGATTCCCGGCGGGGTCAATTGTAAGACTCGGTTTGGTTGGTGGTATGGCATTTTCTAAGCCCGCCTGGCTAGCTACCACCATCTTATCTAAGTCTTGCCGCGAAATATCAATGTTGATATCATGGGTGTGTTCCGGCAAGAAGATAAGATAGCTAGTTCCCCATTGCGTTGGGGAATCTTGGTAAGCCCGCTTCCATCTTCGGCAACATCGTCACTTACCACCAGGTAAGATGATGCCAAGGGTTTACGAATTTTGAATAGAAAGAAAGGTATAATATGACTATGAATTCTAATATTTTAGTTTTAAAATAACTATTTTTCTGTTTTTAGGGTTCCGTACCAACGGGACCCATTACTAAGCCCCCGCTGTCTGTCCGTCTGTCAGAGAGCTGTACTGTACCTCATGAACCGTAATTGATAGACAGTTGAAATTATCACAGAAAGTGTATTTAAAATGGCGTTATTATAAAAAATACCTCATGAACCGTAATTGATAGACAGTTGAAATTTTCACAGAAAGTGTATTTAAAATGGCTTTATTATAAAAAATACCTCATGAACCGTAATTGATAGACAGTTGAAATTATCACAGAAAGTGTATTTAAAATGCCGTTATTATAAAAAATACCTCATGAACCGTAATTGATAGACAGTTGAAATTATCACAGAAAGTGTATTTAAAATGCCGTTATTACAAAAAATACCTCATGAATCGTAATTGATAGACAGTTGAAATTATCACAGAAAGTGTATATACAATGCCGTTATTACAAAAAATACCTCATGAACCGTAATTGATAAGACAGTTGAAATTATCCCAGATAGTGTATTTAAAATGCCGTTATTACAAAAAATACCTCATGAACCGTAATTGATAAGACAGTTGAAATTATCACAGAAAGTGTATTTAAAATGCCGTTATTACAAAAAATACCTCATGAACCGTAATTGATAGACAGTTGAAATTATCACAGAAAGTGTATTTAAAATGCCGTTATTATAAAAAATACTAAAAATAAGAGGGTCTCCATACAAAAAAACTTGTTTTTTTTATAGGCCTTGGAATTATTTTTGATTTAGCTCTATCGTAAAAACGGTAATACATAAAAGCGTGAAACTTGGTGCGATTATAGTAATCATACTCAAGTTAAACAAAAAATAAAAAAATTGACCAAGTGTGAGTCGCACTTGCGATAAGGAGTCCGTACTGAATGACAAAAAAAGCATATTTTTGTAGCTCGCTTTGATGTTTTTTGTTTGTAATGTGAGTAGGTATCATTTTTATCATTACTATGTAGTTGTGAGGAGAGGCGTGGCGGTACGGAACCCTCGGAGTGCTAGTGCGATTCACACTTGGCCGGTTTTATTATTATTATGTTTAGTCATTCTTTCAGACACTTAACGTACATTAATACCGGTTGGTGCCGGTTGGTATAAATGTTTTTGTCATTTAAGTGCTTTAGAAACTTCTATAATTTTTAACAAAAAAAAAACGACTTCAAACGCACTAGTCGCCACTACGATTTTTAAAGGTTCCTCTCGATTTCTTTGGGATGACATCATCAGATCCTGGTTTCCTTATCATGGTAACACCCTTGGGATATCTCCTTCCCAACAAAAAAGAATCATCAAAATCGGTTCATAAACGACGAAGTTATCCGCGAACAAACATAAATATATATATATATATATATACGGTCGAATTGAGAAACCTCCTCCTTTTTTTGAATTGACTGATGAAATATTAATATTTTTTTTATATCTAACTATTCTAGAACAAATCACATAAACGATCGTTTGGATATTAACTTTAGGATATCATAAAAAAATAAAAACCAACTACGTAAAAAAACTTAACTCCTCTTTTCGGGAAGTCGGGTAAAAATGTATCTTATGTCACTCACGGGATCAAGACAAATCTAACGGTACGGTACCTCATACGTTAAAATCCTTCAAATCGTTCAGGCTGTGGCAGTGAGTATAGAAATCTAAATTCATACATACACTCTAAAAAAACATGGCCCTACTTCTAAAGCAGTCTATATATATTAACCAACCTTACCATCCATTTGGTGACGAAAATTAATATATATATAATAATCATTTTCGTCATTTCAAATGGATAAGATGTAGCAAGTGGCGCCATCTAGTCAGTTGATTTATAACCATACAGCTAGAATGCTCTGTTGCCGAATCACAACGCCGCGTATCGATAGATCCCGTATCGTATCGATTGGTCCCTAAGTCGATCTAAATAATTTTGCCATATTTTTAGTTCATTTGAAAGGGTACGTTGTAATGGTACAACACTGTACTTGTAAAGGGATAATTTAAACGCTCGACTTCTTATGATTATCTTGCTTTTTCCTGGTAGAAATCGCTTAAAGTGATAAGGCCGCCTTTGCACTCTCTTATTTTACAAATTTTAAGTCCTGTATTGTTTTTTGGCTTGAAATAAAGTATATTTACTTACTTTAAAATTAATTTGAATCGCTGTAAGAGTCGACTAAGGGACTTAAAACCGGAGGATAGGCAGCAGCGTCCGTTCCGTGCACTGCAACACACCTGCAACCACACTGCGATCGCCAACCCGCCTGCCAAGCGTGGCGATTACGGCAAAACCCCCCTATGATTACCACACCCAGGAAACGGTCCCTACCTCCCCGGCATGTAAACAGTCGGGTTTTTAATTAATTTGTACTTTTCACTCATGAAGAACCTATTTTGTATACTAATTAAAATAATTGGTATGGAAAGACTTAGGTTTCGGCGTCAGGCGAAAGGATTTAAAAAAAATATAAGTTTATTACAAAATAGGTGTTTACTCTGTAATTGCCTTGACAAGTCTGGTTTTGAATGGAATTAAAATGAAAGCAACAAGATTGCAGTAAAGTTCAAAGGTTAATTAAGGAGAGGAATTGATTCAAATAGTTGTCTCTGACTTTTGCACTTTCTCAATGCTTTTTCGTTTCAATTAAAAACAAGAAATATTTTTAAAAATCCAACTGGAATATTGAAGTGTATAGTTCAGACTAATCGACTAAGAAAAGGTCATTGGGCAGCATAGTATGAAACCTATACCCACGGCCTACAGAAAAAAAATTAGGTAGGATGTTTAGATAAGCGTCTCTAGTTCACGAATATATATGTCGCATTAACGTAGTTAATGGGATTCAAGCCAAAAGCTTAAAAAAGAAAAATATAATATTGAGGTTAAAACTTTCGTGTTAGCAACGTGACAGAACGTCCTTAAACGTTCTTGAGGTAAAAAAAATAGATGGAGCCTATTGCTAGTGAAAAGCAGAGTTGTACAAATCGATGGAGCCTCTTGCTAGTGAAAAGCAAAGTTGAAAAAATGGATGAAGCCTCTTGCTAGTGAAGAGCAGAGTTGAAAAAATCGAAGGAGCCTCTTGCTAGTGAAGAGCAGTGTTGAAATGTGTTGTTGTCCATCTATTTTTTCAACTCTGCTCCTCCCTAGCAAGAGGCTCCATCGATTTTTTTAACTCTGCTTTTCATTAACAAGAGGCTTTATCGATTTTTTCAACTCTGGTCTTTACTAGCAAGAGGCTCCATCACTTCTTTTTACTCTGCTCTTCATTAACAAGAGGCTCCATCGATTTTTTCAACTCTGGTCTTTACTAGCAAGAGGCTCCATCGATTTGTACAACTCTGCTTTTCACTAGCAATAGGCTCCATCGATTTTTTTAACTCTGGTCTTCACTAGCAAGAGGCTTCATCCATTTTTTCAACTCTGCTTTTCACTAGCAAGAGGCTCCATCGATTTTTTCAACTCTGCTCTTCACTAGCAAGAGGCTTCATCCATTTTTTCAACTCTGCTTTTCACTAGCAAGAGGCTTCATCGATTTTTTTAACTCTGGTCTTCACTAGCAAGAGGCTTCATCCATTTTTTCAACTCTGCTTTTCACTAGCAAGAGGCTTCATCGATTTTTTCAACTCTGCTCTTCACTAGCAAGAGGCTTCATCCATTTTTTCAACTCTGCTTTTCACTAGCAAGAGGCTCCATCGATTTGTACAACTCTGCTTTTCACTAGCAATAAGCTCCATCGATTTTTTCAACTCTGGTCTTTACTAGCAAGAGGCTCCATCTATTTTTTCAACTCTGCTCCTCACTAGCAAGAGGCTCCATCGATTTTTTCAACACTGCTCTTCACTAGCAAGAGGCTCTATCGATTTTTTCAACTCTGCTCTTCGCTAGCAAGAGGCTCCATCGATTTGTGCTTCACTAAAATTGTTTTATTTACGCATTTATATATTTTTTTTACATTTTATTCCCATGGTTTAAAAAAAAAAAACTATTTGTAATGAAATGTGGGTTAATACTTAACAATTTAAAACTAATTTGGTTTTTGTAGGATAACTTTAGTTAACCGGGTCAGATTTTGCCCAATGACCTTTAGATACTAAATCGGTCTGGTTTGTCTGTAGAAAGCAAATCTCTGTTTTAAAAGAGGTATTTTAATTTTTTTTTGTTTCTGCAACCGACGAAATGAAGCCGTTGAAATGAAGAATCATGATTTAAAATATCACTTTTATATGTTTTGTAATTACAGTGTAAACTCTGTAAAACGTCACTCGATATATCGATTCACTCTTTGAAACGTCTAAATTTTCTGGCTCCACTTGAAGCCGTTGAAATGAAGAATCATGTTTTAAAATATCACCGACAAAAAGAAGTCGTTGAAATGAAGAATCATGTTTTAAAATATCACTTTTATATGTTTTGTAATTACTGAGAAAAATCGAGATCCCTGCGACCAAAGTTTCTAATGCATCGCCTTAATTACTTAACTAGAACGCTGCTTGTTAACCGTATCAGGTCTTTGTGACATGCCTAACCGCCTCCATAGCGTAATGGTTAGTCCATTCGTTTCACACCAGGAGGTCGCGGGTTCGATTCCCGGTGGGGTCAACTTTGTAAGACTCGCGGTTTGGTTGGCGGTAGGGCATTCACTAAGTCCGCCTGGCTAGCTACCACCATCTTATTAACATTGATGTGTTCCGGCTTGTAGATAAGATAGCCAGTTCTCCATAGAGTTAGGGAATCTTGGTAAGCCCGCTTCCATCTTCGGCATTATCGTCACTTACCATCAGGTGAGATGATGCCAAGGGCTTACCAATTATGAAAAAAAAACATGCTATCTAAAGTTTTAAATTTATTGTCATATATAGGTTCCTGGGGGGCAAGTTGTTCAGTTTTATGGGTAGCGTCTTCTATTAAATTATGTTATCCAGGTAAAGGTTTACCAGAAATGATGGAATAGCCAACCTAACTAGAGAACTGAATCAGCAAACTAGGCCTTTACTCAACGTATTTTTTTTTACCCAACTGCCTAAGAAAGAGGGTTATGTTTTTACCCAATTGCCTCGTAAGGAGTATGTATGTATGTATATTTCTCTGTTCCCTGCTACAGCCTGAACGGCTTGAAGGATTTTAACGTATGAGGTATCGTTAGATTCGTGTTGATCCCGTGAGTGACATAGAATACATTTTTACCCGACTGAACAAAAAGAGGACTTACGTTTTTACGCAGTCAGGTTTTTATTTGTAATGAATTCCTAAAGGTTTACGAGTTTATTTTTAGAGCCCGATATAAAAAAAATGTATAAGGAGTGAAATCGAGTGTTGATCCGTAGACTGCGTTTCATCAAATAGTTCATGTGACGTCATGTTGGCTTACCTGTCTGTTTCGCATACATTTTCTATGCATAACAGACAGGTTAGCCAATATGACGTCATATGAACTATTTGATGAAACGTGGTCTAACGCATTACCAAAAGTGATACTTAGTAACTTTTAGTGTCATTACGTTTTTTCAGTCACGACAGCTAAAGCAACATGGTTATGCCGCCTAATGCGAGGCGGTAGGCCGAGCTCCGTGTAAGAGGTTAAGGTGCTCCTTGCGAGGCCGGGGGCTAAGCTCTACGTTTCGTGGGTGTCCGAAGGCCGGAGGCCGAAAACAAAATTGTTTCATGATGAAGGCTCCTCCGTTCCTTAAATTAGCAACTCGATTCACGATGTTTCAAACATCAAACAAAATAGTTTGGAAATAAAGTTCTTGTCAGCACGCACTGCAACGTGGCTGTTACGTCAATCGCTGCCAACGAATCGTGCGAAAGTTGTTGTTATTAATTCATTATAAATAAAATAAGAAGAATTTCCAAAAAGTAAAAAAACAGAATCGTTGTGTATTGTTTTGTAAGAAGTTTATAAATTATCATAATGTTTAGATTAAAATTGCAGCCGTTGTATGGTAACAACTAGAAAAAAAAAACGGTGCATTGGAATATTGTTTTCTTTAGTTCTGTGTATTAAAATATAATTTGGGGAAATCAAAATCACTTGTCGTATCCTGTAAATTACAAAACATTTTTTTAACAAAATCCTTAATTTATGTAAAAAGCGGTTACAAGGTTGGTCGTTGGCTACGGTATAAGTCTTTAACTCCAGTCGGGCCTTGGATCTGACACACACCCTTTTTTTTATTAAAACTGTATACTTTTTAAAAACAGTTACTAAAAATAATTTTCGAAAAACCTAATAACTTTTAGGTACAAGCTTTTTAAATTGCATTGTCACTACATATGCATGGAAAATTTCAGCTCAATCGGAAACCAGGAAGTGGGTCAAAATTAACTTGCAAGATTTCACACGAACAAACATACATACATACATTGCAAGTTAAATACAAGCTTTTAAAAAATACCAAACAGGTTCTGATCACCTTCTATGTATAAACACACTATAGTTCATCATATCAACTCATATACGTCCCTACCGAGGGGTTGGAGCCTACCCTGAATTAGGGCGATCGGGCCTTAGTCGACCATGCGGGCCCAGTGCGGGTTGGTCGACTTCACACACCACCTTCGAGATTCTTCGCAGGCGTGTGCAGGTTTCCTCACGATGTTTTCTTTCACCGTAAGAGCATCGGATAAATGTACATATGAAATTGAAATTCGAAAACACATTAGTACGTGGCAGGATTCGAACTACGGACACCCGGACAGGAGGCAGCGGCCCTTGCCATTACGCCACCGACGCTCTCTAAAACACACTATATAGTACAATGTCAAAATAACGTCATGTTAAATTGTATACAATTTCACAGCACGTAGCGTACTACGCGACTGCTCGTAGCGCCCGTAGCTACTACGAGCCCGCAGGCGTAGCACTTACGGGCGATGAGTTATATTCTGCAGGGGGGGAGAAAGGGGTAGAAGAGGTCTTATACGGGGTGTAACATAATATAAGCGTATAAATATTGTATGGGTATTTCTGCTCGTGTGTGTTTCAAAAGATAGCGTAGGATTAGTAGTAGGGTTCGCCGTCACCTGACACGAAACCCTAAAATCACACAACGGAACCCTTGCACTTGGCCCATTTTTAGGGTTCTCACAACCAAAGGTCCCCCCCCCCTGTCCGTCTGTCTTTGCGTTTGCCCGTCTGTTTATCAGCGGGCTGTATTCCATGGACCTATATTTAGGTTTATATATACCTAGGTATATATATTTTTCTATATTTACCTATAATTAGGTAATTTTGCCTATTGGTGAACAGTAAAAATTTTCTCAGTGTGTATTTTCGCAACTAGAACAACAAAAAAAACGCATCCAAATCGGTTCACCCGTTTGAGAGCTACGGTGCCACAGACAGACACACAGACACACACACACACACACATAGCGGTCAAACTTATAACACCCCTCTTTTTTGCGTCGGGGGTTAAAAAAAGGGCACACAATAATAGTATTTTTTTGAAAACGGGAAGAAAATAACAACTTCTAGTTGTATCCTCTGTCTAGTTGATTTATTAAGATGTTTTGGTGCGGAACCCTTAATGCGCGTGTGTCTCTTAAAAGACAATTTAAATTAAGAGGACCCCGTAAAAATCAAAAACCTAACCACTCCAGGAGTGCCACAGAAATGAAAACTTTTTACAATTTTTTAAGGCTTGACCCTCCGAGTGTTTCTACCGAACGACTAGGTTGACAAAGTTTTGATCCTGCGAGTTTACCTGGTAAGGTGTTGGTTACGTTACACGATTACAGTGTCGAGAGTTTAATGGTTTTTTCCCATCCCAAAAATAGAAATTAATACTAGAAAATTTTATTTCAAAAATATGGGCTCGCTTTATCATCATCATCATCATATCAGCCGAAAGTAGTCCACTGCTGGAAAAAGGCCTCCCCCAAAGATTTCCACGATGACTGGTCCTGCGCTGCCCGCATCCATCGGCTTCCCGCGATCTTCACCAGGTCTTCGGCCCACGGGGTGGGACAAATTGTGCTCGCTTTATAATATGAATATAATATTATGTAGACACGTCTATGTCTGTACATAATATTACGTACCCATAAGAATTGAGAGCAACAATGCCAATAAATGTTAAAAGATTTCAGCAAACCCTATAAATGAAGTAATAAAACCCGGCCAAGTGGAAGTCACAACCGCTCACAAAAGGTTCCGTACCATCACACTAGATGGCGCTAGTACAAAGAGATCCGTACCATCATATTAGATGGCGCTAGTTTCTTCACGTATAAAATACACGTTTTTTGTATGGAGACCCCTTATTTTGTCACTTTTTCTAAAGTTTAAGTAGTATTTGTTGTCTAGATAGTATCTTAACAGAAATACATCATCTGTGAAAATTACAACTGTATAGCTATCACGGTTCATGAAATAGAGCCTGGTGACAGACGGACAGACAGACAGATAGACGGACGGACAGCGGAGTCTTAGTAATAGGGTCCCGTACGGAACCCTAAAATCAAGTTTTATTTCCTTTTACTTTTGGACGATAGCATCTATAAAGACTAGCAGGTAGGAACTCATGAAATTACTTTAACTGAAGCCTTCTCTAAAATTTAGCTCAATTAAAAAATAAGACCGTTTTTAGGGTTCAGTGCACCCAACGGGTGACCAACGGGACCCTATTACTAAGCCTCCGCTGTCTGTCCATCTGTCCGTCCGTCTGTGAGCGGGCTGAATTTCATGAACCGTTAGGCGCTTTGCACACGACGGGGCGGGGTGGGCCGGTCAATTTCGCCGCCAACGATAGCACAAAGTGAATCCTATACTACCAACGCACATGGAGGACAAAAAGACCGCGCCGCCTCCATGTGCGTTGGTAGTATAGGATTCACTTTGTGCTATCGTTGGCGGCGAAATTGACCGGTCCACCCCGCCCCGTCGTGTGCAAAGCGCCTTATACTTATTTAAGAGTTTTCACATAATGTGTATTTCTATTGCCGCTATAATATCAAATACTAAAAATTTGAAATATGTAAAATAAGGGGTCTCCGTACAAAAAACGTCTTTTTACTTCTATAAGTATATTTGATTTAGCTCTACCGTAATAACGGTAATACACACAAGTGTGAAACTTGTTGCGATTATAACAACAATACTGAAGTAAAACAACAAATAATAACAATCGGCCAAGTGTGAGTCGTACTCGCGTTAAGGAGTCCGAACTGAATGACAAAAAAAGCATATTTTTTTCGCTCGCGTTGTTGCATTTTGCTTGTAATGTGAATAGGTATCATTGTCATTATACTATGTAGTTGTGGGGAGAGGTGTGGTGGTACGGAATCCTCAGAGTACTAGTCCGACTCGCACTTGGCCTGTTTTATTCATAAATAACGTGATATCTAGGGTACCCGTACCAGCTAGTAACAAATATCTTTACTGTACTCTATCTCCGCGTTCTTAACAAAATAATTATCGATTATTCTACAATAAATAAAATCTTCTTAAAACAACATAAAAATTAAATAAATAAATAAACCGACTAATAATTTTGAACAAAAAAACCAAGATGCCAATTGCCATCATCAGATCCCGGTTTCCTTATTGTACCATATGGTACCAGCCTTGGGATATCTCCTTTTCACAAAAAAGAATCATTAAAATCGGTTCATAAACAACGAAATTATCCGCGAACGCACATTAGAAAATATAAATATACGGTTGAATTAAGAAACCTCCTCTTTTTTTGAAGTCGCTTAAAAAGGAAAGAAACTTAAAAGCGAAAAATAAAAAGATTTTTTTAAGTCTAACTAAGCTTCTACCTTAATGTAAATATCCAAACAATTATGAGTCGACGCCGATCAAACACATTATAAACCAACTAATTATTACGTAAATTGACATGATGGCAGCTGAAAGCTCGGTGACGGTGACGTGACACGTCACTTTCCCTATTTTTCGACCCTTACGGGTGAAATTTTGTTTTCAAATTTAAATTCGACCAACTTCGAAATGGAGTCTGCATCCAATAAAAATTATCAAAATAGGACAACTCTGTAAAAAGATATGCGAGATCATACACAGCGAGTTTGGTTCACAAAATATTAGGTGATTTCGGGTGATTTCTCTGCACAACATTTATTAATTCACGTAATTTTTAATATCGATACACCACTAGACCTAAGAGCGTCGCTGGCGTAACGGCTAGGTTCGCTAGCTCCTATCTGGAAGGTCGTCGTTCGAATCCTGCCACGTACCAATGTGATTTCGAATAAGGATTTCATATGTACGTTTATCCGACGCTCTTACGGTGAAGAAAAACATCGCAAGGAAACCTGCACACGCCTGCGTAGAAACTCGAACGTTGTGTGTGAAGTCGACCAACCCGCACTGGGCCGAACATCAAAAAAAATATACGGGTCGACTTGAGATCCTCCTCCGTTTTTAGTAGATTAATAATTTTAAACAAAAAAAAACCAACTTCAAACAGGAAACCAAGATTCCCCTCGATTTCTCTGGGATGCCATCATCAGATCCTGGTTTCCTTATCATGGTACCACCCTAGGGATATCTACTTTCCAATTAAAAAAAGATTAATTAAAATCGGTTCATAAACGAATAAGTTATCTGCGAACACACATAAAAAAATAAAAAAAAATATACGGTCGAATTGAGAAACCTCCTCCTTTTTTTGAAGTCGGTTAAAATATTAGACAAAATGTAAACAACTGAACGTCCGTTACTGTGTGTGTAGCAGTCACATTGTAGAGTTAGCCGTTTTACAACACGGCGCGCCCGTTTAAAAACTCCATATAAAACCAATTCAGACGGAAGGATGGACGGATAGAAGCTTATAGGTTAGCATGTCTTGCTCCTGCGAGTAAAATGACTCAGTTTTTTTCGGAGTTTTTTTACTCAGTTGTTACAAACATAGTGGCACGCTGTTTTGTAAAACGGCTGATTCTACAGTATGGAGACATGTGTAACTTAAATCTAAATTAAAATATCAAATTTTCAGATACGGTACGTACCAAAAATGTCTGATAATATTTTAAGCAGAATTTCTTCTCCTCGTGAAACTGTAATTAAGAAGATTGTTAAGCTGCGACTTTTCATACAAACGGCGTTAAGATTTTTACCTCTTAAATGTTAACCGATTTGGACCCATTTTTGATAGGTTGTCAGTCAGAAAAAAAGCCAGGCTTATACGTTTTTGTTTTTTTTCGTTAAAGTTAATAAGTTTAATTTTATTGTCGTGCACGTGTTTTTATATAAAAACAGATTTCGGTTATTTTTTGTTCATTTATAATCATTAATTTTTTAAACGAAATGTATATATTTGTCCTGACTGAGAATTTATCAAAAATTTGTTAAAATAGGTAAACATTTAAGAGGTCAAAATCGTTGAGGCCGTCTGTATGAAAAGTAGCAGCTTCACAATCCTCTTAATAAAAACTTCAATCGCAATAACAACGTCATGTAATTTAGATAATTATTTTTTTATTTTTGGAAGAGAACTAAAGATTTTGATTATAATTAATTGGGACCATCTTAAAGGAATTTTATCCTTACTAATATTATAAATGTGAAAATGTGTTTGTTTGTTACCTTTTCACGCTTCAACGCCTTGACCAATCTTTATAAAATTTGGCATGCAGGTAGCCTGTGTCACGGGAAAGGACATAGGCTACGTTTTATCCCGGGAAAATAGCTCTGATGCAGTTCCTGAGGGAACTAAAAAAATACTCGATTTTTGTGATTTTTTGCACAGAGATGGTTGAGTAGGTGGGGAACGACATAATTTACTAATAACCCTTAAAGACAGTCATAAAAACGATGTCCACGCGGGCGTAGCCGCGGGAAAAAGCTAGTATCAAATAAAAATAAATTGTACAGCAACGCTGTAAATACTTTTCGCAAAGCCTTCTCCGTCTGGCATAGTCGGGTACACACAAAAAAATATCACATTTCGCTTACTTAGTAGCTATAAAATAGGTTATACTCGTAATATATTAGATTTTATGAAAATTAAAAAAAAATTGTATTGGGATTGTACGGGTGGTCCATTATTCAGATTTTTTTCTGGAATAATGAACTACCCAGTACAATAGGTCTTAAGTCTTTGTTATTTACAGAGTTTCATTACAATCGCTGGAGCATTTATTGAGAAAAGGTAACAAACAATCTGGTTTTCGTTTGGCCTTAGTTAGTAGCTAGTTACCTTATCCCGATTTTTCCCGGTGTTATAGTAGACTATCTAAAGTTATAGTAAAGTACAGAGTTTCATAAATATATACAGCCTTTTTCTATGGTGGCAGCCCTAAAAAAATCAAGATAATTTAAAAAAAATCTGTCATGTAGGTAATTTGAGAACTGGAGCACCAGGCGGACACCGCATAGAAACATACATAAACACACTCACACACATACATTAGTTTTCTTCGATCCTCCTTACCAGAGGTCCCGAGTTCAAATCCGGACGGCCAATGTACCGATGAGTTTTTCGAAACTTACGTACATATACTTACCGATTGGTGAAGAAAAATATCGTGAGGAAATCTGCACATCTGATTCCAGATGTGTATGAAGGCCGTGCACCGGAAAACGTAGCGTAGGCAGGCCTCCCACGCGGTGCACCGACGACCTGGTGAAGATCGCCAGGAAGCCGATGGATGCGGGCAGTGCAGGACCGGTCGTCGTGGAAATTCTTGGGGGAAGCCTTTGTCCAGCAGTGGACGATTTTCGGCTGATATGAAGATAAATGTCGCGTTGCACACGTCCGTAGGTGTAAATCTAAATGCCCTACACGTGACCGCGGGTGATGCTAAGTGCAACACCAGGCAACAGCTATCTATCCCTTGGATAGCTCGGTTAATTGTGCCACACGATATAAAGAAGAATAATGAAAATCAGCCGAAAAACATGTATTTCGTCAAAATTCAAATAAAGATAATACAATTTGTAAGTACGTAAGTCTAATTGCTCATTAAAAATGGTTGTATTTTATTATAGTAGGTACGGTACATTCATTTTACTTAATAACACTCAAGAAATTCTTCCCTGAGTTCACACATGTACAAGTATGCTAGCAAATTTCCACAAATTTTAGTGTCAGTCTAGGAATTCAGCTGATTTTACCTTTTTAAATGGTGTGTCAATATTTCAAGAGAAACTTCCATTTCTGAAATTGAAAAACTTTTCGCACGCAGCACCAAGTTATACCGATTTTCTAAGCCCCTCTACATTTAAAAAAATAAAGATTTGTCCTGAAATATAGAAAAGTAACACAATACTATCAAGTTTTTAAACTGATAAAAGTGGCCGTGATAGCTGTTATTATCGTTACATAATTATAATATCTTCCAAGAACGTTTTCAATCACACTAACGTTACATCGAAAATTACTATCAATTTCCTAAATAATAAAAAAAAACAATTCATGATACGTAGACAAAAAGTTACGAGAAAAACCTCCCGACCACTTATACCTGACACTCATGTAACCTTGAAAATTAAAGTATGGACTTACCTTACTTCAGCCAAAAAAAAAAGTAAAATTCGAATTTAAAAAAAGAAAACTTTAGGAACACCTCACACGAGTTTACTAATGTACCTATTTTGTTACGAAAGAAAATAATCGAGAAAAAACATATTGGCGCGAATTTTATTATTTTTTTACTTTGTTCAAGCCAGCGCGTCCGATCGGCTCGAAGCTCGCGCATCGACTGAAAGCTTCTGAAGCTCGCCTGATATGCGTTGGGTCTGTAGTTCGAAAGTGCTGCCGGAGACTGAAAGGGTGTAACTCAAAAATCATTAAAAGCTGTTTTTGGATAATAATATGTGAGTACAGCTGTTGTTTATTTTATTGTTTATGGGAAATAAAAATAAAAATTTTTCAAGAAAAATTAAAACTTTAAAATGACAATGAAAATCTCTGTAGCAACCTAAGATGTGGGTATTTTAACAATGTAATAACAAATAATTGCTAACCATTATTGTAATCAACCAAAACTCTGTCGAACTTTTTAATTGTACTAACAGGCAATTTTACTATCAAGGAGTTTGTTATTTAAGTTTTAAATTAGCAACAGTAACGAAATAGACACAATGACAATATTGTGTGGCAAATAAAACACCAGAGACCTTACATTTGATTCATGAAGACGTGGCCATTCAATCACACATTCGTTTCTAATAAAAATATTTTAGCCAAGTTCGAGACGGTTTCGCGTAACGAGAGTTCCTTACCACCACAGCCTTGGGTAAGTAACCCTAAAACATTGACGAGTATATCATTAATTACATTCACTTTAATTTGAAGAAAAGATGGATTTAATATCTTAGTACCTGGGCGAAAAATGAACGAAATGAAATGAGACCTATGTAGATCGATTTTGCCCCCAAAAACCACCGTATACCAATTTTAAAGCAAATCGTTTGAGCTGTTTCCGAGATTCAGATTATATACAATTTATATATACAAGAATTGCTCGTATAATGGTATTAGATTAGATTAGATTGATAGATAATTATTAGATGTTTATCAGAGCTACACAAGGCGAGTTTTAATGGCAGTTAAGAAAACATGTCACGTTAAAATTCGCAAGAATGTGACAGCTTTGTTTCTACCATTTGTTGAAAAAACACCAAATTTTCTGGCTTTCCTTGAATTATCTTCGACAAAGCTCTAAATAATAATAAAAAAATAAGAATAAATCAAATCCAAAATTTCATCTTAATGTCAGCCGAAAGACATTTACTTCTGAACAAAGACCTCCCCAAAAGATTTCCACACCGACCGGTCCTGCGCAGACCGAACGGCTTTCTGCGACCTTCACTAGGGCGTCGGTCCACCGAGTGGGAGGCCTGCACACGCTACGTCTTCTGGTGTGCGATCCCCACTCGAAAACTTTACTGCCTCTAGGGCCATCTGTTCTACGAGCTTGTGCGGTCGCCACTCGAAAACTTTACTGCCTCTATTCTACAAGCTATGTGTCCTGCCCACTGGCACTTAAGTTTACCAATCTGAGAGCTATGTCGGTTACTTTGGCTCTCCTAATGATCTCCTCGTTTCTGATTCGATCACGCAGAGAAAATCCTAGCATAGCACGCTCCATTGCCCGTCGGGTGACCTTGAGCCTTTTTATCAGGCCCATAGTAAGCGACTATTTCTAGGTTCCGTATGTCATCATTGACAACACACACACTGTTCAAAGATCGTATTCTTGATCGAACGCAACAGAACTTAGAACTATTGTATAATGTTCGATATCATTGACTTGAACAAGTATATTTGCAACAGAGCCTTTTTGATTTGTCATCAAGCTTGATAATGCCCAATGTAGGTAAATACTTATTATTATTATCATTTATTTCATAAACAGACAATCTGTGTGCGAAACAATTTTAAAAACTTAAATCTAATAACATAATATTCAATTTCATGTTAACATTTTATAAAAACAAATTTAATGTCAAATATATAACAAATTTAATGTCAAATATAAAACAAATTTAATGTCAAATATAAAGTAAATTTATGTAAAATTTCAATGTCACAATTTTAAAAGTCATCAAATGAATAACAATTTTTATCCAACAAAACCAATTTTAATTTTTTCTTGAAAATGTCAACCCTAGTTTCTACCTTTAATTCTGTCGGAAGTCTATTAAAGAATGCCACGGATTGATACAGTGGACAATGGTATACTAAGATCTATCTACATTTTTTTAACATCGAAAAACGATTTACTGAAAATAATTTCTGGTCTGTTCGACGAACTGTTCTCAAAATTCAGGTCATGTAAGTTATTCTACATATGAAAGTTAGCTAAGATTTTCTTTACGAAAAAAATTTACTAAGTTACTACCAGCTTCTGTCTTATACATCTGCTTTTTTAACCGACTTCAAAAAAGGAGCAGGTTTCTCAATTCGATATATATATTATATGTGTTCGCGGATAATTTCGTAGTTTATGAACCGATTTTGATGATTATTTTTTTGTAGGAAAGCAGATATCTCAAGGGTGGTACTATGATAAAGAAATCTGGATCTGATGATGGCATCCTAGAGAAATTGAGGGGAACCTAAGTTTCCTGTTTGAAGTCGGTGTTTGATGTGTAACATCTTTGCTCTCGCTTTCCTGCAATTTGTGGGAGTGATTTCGTGAAATGGGACGGAAATGTGTAACATGGGACGGAAATGTGTAACAAGAAGTCGCGAAAGCGCGGAATTCTACTTTACGAGAGTCCGACTCGCACTTGGTCGGTTTTTTTCGTTACTGTCAGATCCGCCACCCAGGTACAATATCGTCATCAAATCTAACTAACCTAAAGTATTTTGTCACATGTTACACATCATATGCGAGTACTGTAGGTCTCGCTCGAATTTTTTTTTTGTTTAAAAACTATTTAACTTACATCACTATGCCCCTAAGCGTGGCCCACACCACAAGGGAAGCATAGGAATTTGTAACGTATCTACCTTATACAGCGTGTGCCTATACGTCCACACGCTAAACTGGACAGTTTTGTACTCGACGTATTGTTATACAGCATGTTCTGTAACACAGCCACGTAACAGATTATTACGTAACTAGTTGTGTAGTTTGAATTTTCCCACGGGAACTTTTGAATTTACCGGGATAAAAAGTATCCTATATGTGCTATTCTCGGAGTTTTTTGCGTGATCGAATCAGAAAAGAGGAGATCCGCAGGAGAACTAAAGTAACCGACATAGCTCACAGAATCGCTAAACTGAAGTGGCAGTGGGCAGGGCACATAGCTCGTAGAACATATGGCCGATGGGGCAGTAAAGTTCTCGAGTGGCGACCGCGCACCGGAAAACGTAGCGTAGGCAGGCCTCCCACGCGGTGGACCGATGACCTGGTGAAGATCGCGGGAAGCCGATGGATGCGGGCAGCGCAGGACCGGTCGTCGTGGAAATCCTTGGGGGAGGCCTTTGCTGGACAAAGGCCAAGGTGGACGATTTGTGGCTGATATGATGATGATGATGTTAACCCGTGATATTAGGAACCACCATACAAAATTTTATCACAATCGGCCTGGTAGTTTTTGCTTGATACGCGAACATACAGACAGACATATAAACATTTCAAAAGTTGTTATTTTGGCCTCTATATCGTTAGTAATGTCCATCACAGTTATTATTTTCCAAAAATATTTCATGTACAGACACGGCCCCGTTACAGTTTTATTATAATATGTGTAGAAAATTGAAAATTCGTTTCTGCAAATGATATTTATTGTTTGTTCTACTGGTCACTTTAAGGGATATGTAATAAAAATGTGCTTTTTAAAATTAAAGAGGCTTTAAAAGACCTCCACATGTAAGCGTTCTGCAAAGAAATATCATACTGGTCAGTCTTATTGTAGTGACCGTAACATTTTAAAAAAATCCACAATTGATGGGCCAAATCATCTCACCTGATGGTAAGTGACGATGATGCCGAAGATGGAAAGGGTTTAGCAAGATCCCCCAAAACAATGGCAGCTGGTTATCTTATCTTCAAGCCGCACATCAATGTTGTTAACACTGATGTTTGGCGGCAAGACTTACGCGGTGGTTTGGTTGGTGGTAAGGCATTTTTATAGGCCAGGCGAACCAACCAAACGAAGTCTTATAAATTTGAACTCACCGGGAATCGAACCCGCGACCTTCTGGTGTGAAGCGAATGTACTAACCATTACGCCACGGAGGCGGTTTGGTACAGAACCCAATAACTGCTTTTGTATATTAAAGGTATTTATTTTGTAAGACATTTTTTGACCAGAAAGAGTACTCCCTACATATCGGGTGTCATTTTTTTCACTTCCTATACAAAGTTTTCCAATTGATTGATCAATTATTGACAACTAGCTAAGGTACCCGGTTTGGCTCGGGGAGTAGCACCATCCACACAAAAATGCTTCGAATATGCCAAAATGTTCAGAACACTCCACAACATTCGAGTGTTCTGGATTGTTCCACGATAATCTGGGATGTTGTTGGAGAATGCTCTCGAACACTCTCAAATGTTCTGGGCTGTTCTAGAAATATCTAGACGGCGAAACTTCCAGTCATTATATCTTCAAAAGCACACCCTTCATGTAAAACCGGGAACCTTCTTCATGGATGGGGGCTACCACACCAAATAACCGTTTTAGCGGAAACCACATTGTATACTTTCTTTTATAATATACTAGCTGTCCCGGCGAACTTCGTTCCACCTTACACTACACTACCCTATCCTACCCAACACTACCCTACATTACCCTACCCTACCCTTCCCTACATTACCCTACCCTACATACACTACACTACACTACCCTACACTGCTCCACCCTACACTACACTACCCTACACTACACTATCGTCCCTACCCTACCCTAACTACACTACACCTACACTACACCTACACTACACTTAACTACACTACACTACACTACACTACCCTACCCTACCCTACCCTACCCTACCCTAAAACCAATTTTTTTTAATGGTTTTTTTATTGGGGAATATCATATTTTAATATTTATTATCCTATTCCCGACGAAGACAAATGCAAAAACACAAAAATTATAAATATTGGTCCAGCCGTTCTTGAGTTATAAATGGTGTAACTAACACGACTTTCCTTTATATATTATAGATGTTGATTAGTATGATACGTCCATTTTTTGCTCTATATATTTTTTTCTTTATATAATGTTCGGTTTCATAAGAAGAACCACCATTTTCAGCGGTTATTTATGTATTTATTTATCAAACAGTGGACAAAAGAGTAAATGTGTTAAACAATGCCTAATTCACACCTAACAATTTTGTCCGTTTGTAAAAAAATACCCCGAATTTTTCATACGAAGCGACAACATCAAAGGGACGTTTGGTTAACTGTACTCCAATGATAAACTACCAACTTAAGTTGAAATACGATTTTAGCTTAAACTTCTTACGAGACCGGGACCAATTTAGACTAGTTGTAGTATCATCAGGAACCAATGCATTTTCGCGCTGCTAAACAGAGATAAAATGTTTGGGACAGGCGTGGGAGAGAGAAGGATGGGAGGGCTTTGTAAATAGTCAGTCCAAAGCCTTTCCGAGACGATATTGGCAAGGATTTTGCAACGATTTAGCGAAATGGTGTAAGTGGAAGATTTATCATTTTGAAGATAACATTTTTTTTCGGCAAAAATAATCCGATTTGGAAGGACAACTTTTTATGTGAGCAATTTTTTGTACTGACAGAGTTTTAGGAGTCTTGAAGGAAATTGACGAGTATCACTAACAAGGAAAACTTTTTTATTGAATAAAAATCGTTTATAAAAAAACATTTTTTTTTGTTAATTAAAGAATAAATACTTAGCGTCGAAAGATGTCTACTTATAAAGTCTACGCTCCGTCCAGCGCCTATAGCCGTATATGGGTTGTAGCCGTAGTTGTAGGTGTAGCCGTACTGGACGTTCGGGGAATCAGACATACGGAGACAGACCATTCAGGGAATTCTACATTCAGGTAATCGCACGTATAGGGATCGGTCATTCGAAAAATAAGTCAAGCGGGGACTCAGCGTTCGAGGAATCAAACATACGGTACGGGACATTAGGGGAATAGGACATTCGAGGCCAGAACGGAGAATTACGAGTTTATAATGACAAGTTCGTGAAAATGTTCCAAACGGTCGGGGCGGATCCGGTCACTTAGGGCCACTTTCCTCGCACGGCCACATACCTGGCATGCCCACATCCCTGAACGTCCATGTCGCTCGAACGACCATAACACTAGAACGATCTGGTCACTTACGGCCACTTCCTCTAATGGCCACTATCCAAATTCCTAGTTCGCCCACATCCTTGAACGACCACGCCTTTTTCTGCTACCCATGGCGGGGGGGAGCCTCGCTTCGCGAGGCTCTTTGACTGTATAATCAATCAAACCTGACCGAACCTAATATCGCTCGCTTCGCTCGCTCATTTACAGTTTTTTTACTAAGTTTAATCTTAAAAAAAATGTACAATAAAAGAAGTGGTCGTTCAAGGAAATGTATGAAAAAAGAAGTGGACGAACAAGGAAATGTACAAAAAAAGAAGTGGTCGTTCAAGGATGTGGGCGAACTAGGAATTTGGATAGTGGCCATTAGAGGAAGTGGCCGTAAGTGACCGAATCGGTCGGGGCTCAGATTTTTTAAAATCACCGTTCAGAAAGAAATAAAAAGATCTCGGAATTTTCCAATAGATTCATGAAAGAAAGACAAAGTTTGCTTTTGCAGTCCTCTGAAGATGCTACTCAGTATCGGCAAATACAGGCAGATTTTTGAGTCCCTAACTCGCAATTTGCACCAGTTTAATACGAATTGTATTAAAGAGTCAACCGAACATAATAAAGGCTCAAAAGTATTAACAAGAGATCTGTCTGTTAGACAGACTTAACTGACCAAGCTGAAGATTTTGTACTGTCTAAGACTGAGTTGTTGGTAGAAATTGAGAAGTTCGCTTTTCAGCAATCTAGCTAAAGACCCACGAGTCACATTAAATCGACGAAGATATCCCAGAAGTCAGCCTGTACGAAATAACAATGGCTCTCAAACAGCTCAAGAACAACAAGGCACCGGGTGATAATGGAATTACGGCTGAACTTCTGAAAGTAGGTGGAACACCGGTACTTAAAGCTCTTCAGACGTTATTCAATTCCGTTACAGTCGAGAGACAAAGGACTAAGGCATGACACAGGAGTTTGGTGGTGCTCTTCTTCAATAAGGGTGACAGCACCCTTCTGGAAAACTACAGACCCATCTTGCCTGTGAGCCATGTCACAAGATGTTTTCGAGCGTCATTACGCAACGTCTTTTACTCAGGTTTGGTGACTTCCAGCCTGTCGAATAAGCCAGTTTTCGAAAAGGTTTTATGAACGGTGCGTTCCTACTCAGAGAGAGAAATGGGAGATATCTCCGCCAGGCAAGGTGGTATGCCTGGGGTCCGGCCGTGGACCAATCGTTGATGATTGGTATCTGTATATATACTCAGCGCTGAAGAAATTCTAATAGCGCGTTCTAGATGTCGTATTTCTTTAGTTCTCTCATCGCTTGTGTTAATGTTCAGTGGCAGGTTACTGCAGTTGCCGCCACGAGGTGTTAGTGCCATAGACCACATTATATACGCTGCGGCAGATTATACAGAAGACAGAAAATTATAATCAGCCACCATGCTTGCTGTTTGTGAAATATGAGAAAGCTTTTGATTCGGTGGAAACCTGAGCTACGCTACAGTATCTACGGTGGTGCTGAATTAACGCCACCAAGCTGGGTCACCTTCAGGATCAGAAACCTATCCGGCTGCAGCGAGGGGTAAGACCGGGCGACGTTATACCCACGTGGCAACTTTTGACAAGGCTGAGCGCATGGCCTGGGACCGCTCCCGTACAGTTTCAAGTTGTATAACCGAATGTTTTAGAAGGTATATATATATATATATATACTAGCTGTTTCCCGCGGTTTCACCCGCGTGGACAACGTTTCTATGACTTTTCGAGGGTGCGCAGTGCGCGAGCCGCAAGCGGCTCGCGAGCGTGGTAAAAAGTAGCCTATGTCTGAATCCAGGTCCTAATCTGTCTACCTACCAAATTTCAGCCAAATCCGTTCAGTAGTTTTTGCAGGAAAGCGTAACAGACAGAGTTACTTTCACATGATATATGTATATATATATATATATATATATATATATATATGTACATTTTTAGGGTACCGTACACTCAACGGGTGACTAACGGGACCATAGTACTAAGCCTCCGCTGTCTGTCCGTCTGTCAACGAGCTGTATTTCATGAACCGTAATAGGTAGATAGTTGAATTTTTTACAGAATGTGTATTTCTGTTACCGCTATAACAAAAAAAATTATTAAAAACTAGAAAAAGTGAAAAAATATGGGGGGTCTCCATACAAAAAACGTTTTTTTATAGGTCTTTAGAAGTATTTTTGATTAAGGTCTATCGTGAAAACCATAGTACCTTAAGGCGCGAAACTCGATATAATTATAGTACTAATAGTGTTGTAGCACAAAAAATAATAAAAATTGGCCAAGTGTGAGTCGTACTCGCGCTAAGGAGTCCGAACTAAATGAAAAAAAAAACATACTTTTGTCGCTCGCGTTGATGTCTTATGTTTTAATTTTGTTCAATAAAAAATTGAGTGCGTTTGGCTGCACCTCACCTGATGGTAAGTGCCGATGCAGCCGAAGATGTAACACGCAAGCTCAAATAGTGCCTATTCACCCTCGTCTTAAAGATGCCTAAATTATATGACTTTAACCGCCTCCGTAGCCCAGAGGCAAAGTTCACTGGCTTTACACAGGAGGTCGCGGGTTCGATTCCCGATGAGGTCAATTGTAAGACTCCGTTTGGTTGGTGGAAGGACATTTTCTAAGCCCGCCTGTCTAGCTACCACCATCTTATCTAAGTCTTGCCGCTAAATATCAATGTTGATATCATTGGTGTGTTCCGGCATAAAGATAGCCAGTTCCCCATTGCGTTGGGGAATCTTGGTAAGCCCGCTTCGGCAGCATCGTCACTTACCTCCAGGTGAGATGTTGTCAAGGGTTTACCAATTGTGAATAAAAAAAACTAAAAAAAAAAAAAACGAATTGTTTGTGTTGGGGTAGCGTTTTTTTAAATCTTTTTAACGACTCTGGGTACTATGCCCCGAGAAAAGCTTGGTCGCCCAGGTACTTTGATTTATAACTGTGAAAATGTGTTCTCACTTCAACACCTCAACTTACCTTGATTAAATTTGACATGCAAGTAGCCTGTTTCATGGTGAAGGACATAGGCTACTTTTTACACGACATCCCACAGATAATGAGTGTATTTTTTTCAGGTCTAATATGTGTATGTTTGTATGTTTCTTTATTCCAAGATATTTTCTAAACGTCAGAACCGATTTAAATGAGTAAGGTGTCATTAGAATTTGTGCACTTTGTTGATTGAAACTAAAATTAAATTAGTAATGGTGGCAGTTTTTTTTATTCGTTCTGAAATAGGGATGACGAAAGCATCAGATATAAATTATGAACTCTCGATCACTAAATTGCCCTCCTACTTAACTTCGGAAAACCTTACTCGTTTTGTTTTCCATCAAGTCTTCGATTTTTAATTCAATTAAATCACAAAATGAGTACATAAATAAAGCCGCAAAACTATGCGTCACGCCTAGGATGTGTAACATTTTTAGAACAGTATGACGTTTTTGACAGATGATAAAAAGTAACTCAGATGACTAGCAATCGTCATCTCTATTCATCATATTTGTAACGAGGCTAATGTATAAAACATAGTGTATCTATTTCAAAAAATCCCCAGGAGGCTCAAGTTTCCATACAAACGTAGTTACGATTTAATACAAAAACTACATGCCGGATTGAATCCAAACTTTGCAAATATATTGAGTAGACACATATCGATGTTTGTAAGGTTTAATGGTGCTAGATGATATTTTTTTTTGTATTTTGTTTTGAAATTGGTAAATAGGAAATAAAAAAAATAAAATATAGTTTTCGATGTACTAATGTTTATGAGCAGTTTCAAACTTCCAGTACAAAACTAATTAAATTTACTACGATGAAATCTAATTACAAACATCGACATGTGTACTCAATTTTATGTTCGCAAAGTTGTGTGTGAAGTTGACCAAGCCGCACTGGGCCCGCGTGGTCGACTGAGGCCCGATCGAGGGTAGGCTCGAACCCCTAGGTGGGGACGTATATGTCCTGATATGATGGTGATGACTTAGTAATTATGGGTAACGATGTACAAGACTGTCTACTGAGCAAAGCATTTTCAACTCAAGATCATCATCATCGTCATATCAGCCGGAGGACATTTACTGCTGTACAAGGGCACTATCGATCCCTTCTTCTAAGGACTTCCACGACGACCAGTCCTGCGCAGCCCGCTCCAGTGGCTTCCCGTTACCTTCACTAGGTTAACAGTCCACCGAGTGAGAGATCTATCCATCCAAGTCCATTTTGACATCATCATCATCATCATATCAGCCACAAATCGTCCACTGCTGGACAAAGGCCTCCCCCAAGGATTTCCACGACGACCGGTCCTGCGCTGCCCGCATCCATCGGCTTCCCGCGACCTTCACCAGGTCATCGGTCCACCGCGTGGGAGGCCTGCCTACGCTACGTTTTCCGGTGCGCGGTCGCCACTCGAGAACTTTACTGCCCCATCGGCCATCTGTTCTACGAGCTATGTGCCCTGCCCACTGCCACTTCAGTTTAGCGATTCTGTGAGCTATGTCGGTTATTTTAGTTCTCCTGCGGATCTCCTCGTTTCTGATTCGATCACGCAGAGAAACTCCGAGCATAGCACGCTCCATTGCCCTTTGGGTGACCTTGAGCCTTCTTATGAGGCCCACAGTAAGCGACCATGTCTCAGTTCCGTAAGTCATCACTGGCAACACACACTGGTCGAAGACCTTAGTCTTGAGACACTGCGGTATTTGGGACGTGAAGATATTGCGAAGCTTCCCGAACGCTGCCCAGCCGAGTTGGATTCGTCGATTGATCTCTTTCTTGAAGTTGGACCTACCTAACTGGACTGTTTGTCCCAGGTATACATATTCGTCAACAACTTCCAGTGTAGAGTCTCCAACCTTTAGAGGAGTGGGTGCGACACGGACATTTAACATTATTTTCGTCTTGTCCATGTTCATTTTAAGACCCACTTGTTGAGAGACCTTACTGAGGCCATCGAGCATTGTGCTTAGGTCTTCCATAGTCTCAGCCATGACCACGATATCGTCAGCGAATCGGAGGTGGGATATGTACTCGCCGTTGATATTGATGCCGAGTCCACCCCAGTCCAGAAGCTTAAAAACATCTTCCAGGGCGGCGGTGAACAGTTTCGGAGATATAACGTCTCCCTGTCTCACCCCTCGCTGCAACTGGATAGGTTTCGAGTTCTGGTCTTGGAGGCGAACCGACATGGTGGCGTTTTCATACAGACACTTCAACACCTCGATGTATCGATGGTCAATTTGGCACCGCTGGAGAGACTGTAGCACAGCCCAGGTTTCGACTGAATCAAAGGCCTTCTCATAGTCCACAAACGCCAAGCATAGTGGCTGATTGTACTCTTCGGTCTTCTGTATAATCTGCCGCAGCGTATGTATGTGGTCTATGGTACTAAAGCCTTTTCGGAAACCGGCTTGTTCGGGAGGCTGGAAGTCGTCAAACCTGCGTGCGAGACGATTCGTAATGACTCTCGAAAACAGCTTGTAGACATGGCTCAGAAGTGAGATGGGTCTGTAGTTCTTCAGCAGGGTGTTGTCGCCCTTTTTGAAGAAAAGCACGACCACACTTCTGTGCCATGCCTTAGGCGTTTGTCCCTCGAGTATAACGGAATTAAATAACTTCTGAAGAGCTTTTAGTACCGGTGATCCACCTGCTTTCAGAAGTTCAGCCGTAATTCCATCATCACCCGGTGCCTTGTTGTTCTTGAGCTGTTTGAGAGCCATTCTAATCTCGTACAGGCTGACGTCCGGGATATCTTCGGTATAGTGTCGGGTTAGTCTGGCTCTTGGGTCTTCAGCCAGATCACTGACAGGCAAACGTGTGGTCGTGTACAATTGTCCATAGAACAATTTTGACATCGCACTACACCGATTCCGTTGGTCTTATTTGTTTTATGTGTTTTCTTTTTTTTCTGTTACTATATGTTTTATTTCGTTTTATTTAGTTTTACTTCTTTTTCAATCGACTTCAAAAAGGACGAGGTTCTCAATTCGACTGTATGTTTTTTTTTGTATGTTTGTTACGTGATATCTCCGCCGATTGTGAACCGATTTTCAAAATTCTTTTTTTATTCGAAACAGTATCCTCCCGAGGTGGACCCATTGTCACAAAGTCAGGATCTTATGATGGGATCCCAGGGAAAACAAGGGCAACCCTCAGATTTTATAGGCAAGTTTTTACGTGTTTCATGTATTTTCTAAAATTATGATAGTATTTGCGTCTGTAGTCATCATCTCATGTTGATGAGCTGATGAAGGAAGGTACAACTTCTTAATGGTTAAGAGTTGGAGGATAAATCTTCAAATATTTTACTTAGATACGTAGGTACGTATAGACCGATAGTTTTATTCTTTCAGGTTATTCAGATGAGCTGATGATGATGGATTTAACTTCTTAACTTTCATGCTGTTGAGATGATGATGAAAGCCACAGGAATCTGTATCTGTTAATGAAACACTTGCATTATGATTTGATTGTCCCTATTGGCGAGTGGGTGATTGGGTTTAACGTTGTTAGATAGATAGCGTTATCACTAAAAATAAATGAAATAAAAATAAAAGTTTATATAACTAAAACCGACTTCAAAATAAAATTCATTTAAAAGTATGAAATAATATTATTATACTTAGACACACGACATAAACTTACAATGATAAATTCAAAGGTGGGTACGAATTAAATTAGGGGCCTAAAATTTTTTTTGAGGTTTGATTAGCAATGTGATCGAATCTATAACATACGATACGTAAGTAGCTGAGTGCTGATACCGACCTTAAAAAATAAATTTAGGCCCCTAATTTAATTCGTATCCACCTTAGATTTCGTTATTGTTGGTTTATGTCGTGTATCTAAGTATAATAATATTATTTCATACTTTTGAGTGAATTTTATTTTGAAGTCTGTTTTAGTTTTTTTAACTTTTATTTTTATTATGTTGTTTAATCGGTGTGTGTTTGTGTCAAATAAAAATTTGTCTATTGTCTATCCACGCTACGTCTTCCGGTGTACGTTTGTATGGAAACGCGAGCCTCTTGGGGACCCTTAAGCGAACAAATACGAATGTACGAGTATCCTAACATCCTTACTAAAATTATAAATGTGAAAATGTGTTTGTTTGTTTGTTACCTTTTCACGCTTCAACGCCTTGACCAATCTTTATGAAATTTGGCATGTAGGTAGCCTGTGTCACGGGGAAGGACATAGGCTACTTTTATCCCGAGAAAATAGCATAATTTGATGCAGTTCTTGAGTGAACTTAAAAAAATACTCGATTGTTGTGATTTTTTGCACAGAGATGGTTGAGTAGTAACGACAAAATTTACTAATCACCCTTAAAGACAGTCATTAAAACGATGTCTATGCGGGCGAAGCCGCGGGAAAAGCTAGTAATATTATAAATGTGAAAATTTGTTTGTTTGTTTGTTACCTTTTCACGCTTCAACGCCTTGACCAATCTTAATGAAATTTGACATGCAGGTAGCCTGTGTCACGGGGAAGGACATAGGCTACTTTTTATCCCGGGAGAATAGATGAAAAAAAATTCTTTCGGTGGGGACGTATACGAGCTGATGTGATGATGATGAATCCGGCCTGCAGTTTTTGCATTAAAGCTGAACTACGTTTGTATGGAAACGCCAGCCTCTTGGGGACCCTTAAGCGAACAAATACGAAATATATATTATATGTATTATCTTCAAAGTTAAAATCACATTATAGTTAACCTTGTTATACACAAACGGTCCCGTACACAGCAAACGATGTGTGCCAACCCTTCCTTAGCTCGCTCGTTGATCAAAGATGTGACGAGATGATCAAAGAGTGTTCAATGAACAGCATACACCGGCCCTAGTAAAGTGGATCATCCTGTATACACTTGAGCTTGTGTTCATCGTGCAAGGGGTGTAACGAAAATAACTCGTTAAGTGTTTATTGCGTAAATAAGTAACCTATTGAAGTTTTACTAGCCGTCCGCTCGCGGCTTCACCCGCGTGGACAACGTTTCTATGACTTTTCGAGGGTGCGAGGGTTCGAGTAGCCTTTGTGTTAATCCAGGTCCTAATCTACCTCCCTATTAAATTTCAGCCAGATCCGTTCAGTAGTTTTTGCGAGAAGAAGTAACAAACATACACACTCACAAACTTTTGCCTTTATAATATTCGTGTGATTAGCCGTCTGCTCACGGCTACGCCCGTGTTGTTTTCTATTTTCCGTGGGAATTCGACGTTTTTCCGGTATAAAAATTAACCTATGTCCCATTCCAGGACCTAACCTATACGTGTGCTAAGTTTCATCCCGATCCGTCAAGTGGTTGAAGCGTGAAAGAGTAACAAACATACATACATACAAACTTTCACATTAGTATTATTATTAAGAGGATCCAACTGCGCTAGAAGGAGGGTTATGTTTTTTGAGTTAATGTAGGTATGAATGTATGTCGCAGCCATCTGGTTAAATCCGCCATTTGAGTGAAAGGCTAGCCCATTGATTGAATGGCGACGTTCACTTGAATGACTAAAGGACAACTGGTCAAGTCGTTTAATATAACGTTCAACGACTTTTCTGAATGTCACTTAGCCAAGTCGTTAAATGGGATATTCCGAATCCAATGATTCCTTCTTCTGCGAAGCATTCTGCTACTCATGGGGGAACTGTATAAATCCCATGACTGTATAATCAAACAAACCTGACCGAACCTAATGCTAACTATTTGAACGTTGAATTACGCTTGTTCAATCAACGTTCGGCCTAGTCATTCAATTGAATGTCGCCATTCAATCAACGGGCTAGCCTTTCAATTAAATGGCAGGTTTAACCAGATGACTGCGATATATATATTTCTTTGGCACGCCTCTATAGCGTAAACGGCTTCATAGATTTTGGAAGGCCAGGTATCGTTAGATTGTCTTGATCCCGTGAGTGACAGGATATTTTTTCCCATTTGGGCAAAAAGGAGAGGTGACTCTTTTATCATTTAATATTAATATTTACCTAAACTTTTATTACTAATATGTCGGAGCGTCATTGAAAACGCGACCAATACCAGCTCGAGATAGGTTTACATAGTTCGTTAAACTGTATTTGGATCAAACGTCGGGTATTAGTACCTGGGTGAAACTGGTGGTTGTACTCGTGAGACGATCGTTTGTGGTAGCAAAGATGACGTATTAACGGAAGGCTGTTTGTGATTAAGGTGGCAGCACTGAGTTGAGAATTTGTTAGATCTGTGGAGAAGCCATATTAGTTGGACGTCAGTCTCGAGACACTTTTTGACGGAGCGTCGAGCAGAACACAAGTAGTGGTGATCTGTGAGCAAAACGGACGGATCACGCTATCGCTGGGATTATCGCATTTGCATCCATTGTAATCAAATGCATCCTGTACAATTTTGATTGCCGAATGATCAAGACTATTGAAGGAGGACCCCTGTGATATAGCTGTATTGTTATTTCGACGCCCACGACCGAAATACTTAAGGACGTGAACCATAAGGCCATGCATAACCTAACTAGCCACCCCCTGCGACAAATATATTATGTATTTTGGCGTGGTGTTACTGGAACCAGTAAACTTATTTCTTTCTTTCTTTCGATGCAGTTGGATCATTGATTTTTAATTTATTTATTTTTTATCCACAATTGATCGGCTCTTGACAACATCTCAGCTGATGCAATATATATATAAGTACTAACATACAGTATGGCCACTCCCTGCCGCTCTCTAGATTGCGACCTCATCCCATCGTCACCCAGATTGATACAGATTGTTTACAGTTTGGTTCGCCGCCATTTTGTTTGTTCCGTCATTCGTTTTTTGAAATGTCATTTCTGGCCCGTTGTATGAAGTGTCCAGGGTGTGCCTGATGGTTTGTGACGATGATGTCGAAGATGGAAGTTGGTTTACCAAGATTCCCCAACCCAATCGGGATCTGACTGTCTTATCTTCAAGCCGGAACACATTAATGCTGTTAACAATGATGTTTGGAGGTAAGACTTAGATAAAATAATTTTAGTTAGCCAGACAGTTTAAGGTAAAGCCTTGCCACCAACCAAACCGAGTCGTACAAAGTTACAACCCACCGGGAATCGAACCCAAAACCTCCTGGTAGGAAGCAAATGAACTAATTACGTCTTGGAGGCGGTTAATTTATCAATTAATTACTTTTGGCGCAAGGGACCTTGGCCTCCGCAAAAATATGACGCCATCGTAAACGATGCATTGCATACCCACTTCTTGGGCATTCGTCTTCTACTAAACTGGGGGAGGTAAGACTATAGTCCACACATGGGAGTCAAGGCCGGGAAGGTGTTTTTTTTTTTTAAATTAATCCACTATTGATAAACCCTTGGCATCATCTCACATGATGGTAAGTAACGATAATACCGAAGATGAAAGCGGGCTTACAAAGATTCCCTAACGCAATGGAGACCTGGCTATCTTACCTTCAAGCCGGAACACATCAATGTTGTTAACACTGTTGTTTGGCGACGGGACTTAGATAAGATGGTGGTTAAGAGTGATACAAAGTTGAACTTCGCCAGGAATCGAACTGCGACCTCTTGATGTAAAGCTAATGGACTTAACCATTATGCCGTGGGGTGGTTAAAATGGTTTATTATTATCTTACTGTCGGTGGCTCAAACGGTAACGACTCGGTCCTCCTTACCAGAGATCCTGGGTTCAAATCTGGACAACTAATGTACCAATGAGTTTTTAGAGACTTACGTACTTGCCGATTACTTTAACGGTGACGGACTACATTGTGAGGAAACCTGCACATCTGATTCCAGATGTGTATGAAGGTCGCGTTGCACACGTCCGTAGGTGTAAATCTAAATGCCCTGCACGTGACCGCGGGTGATGCTAAGTGCAACACCAGGCAACAGCCATCGTCTATCCGTTGGATAGCACGGTTAATTGTGCCACACGATAAGAAAGAAGAAATAATCTGACGTGCAGTTCTTCAGTTCTTTTTTTTCAATTGGTAAACCCTTGACATCATCTCACCTGGTGGTAAGTGACGATGTTGCCGAAGATGGAAGCGGGCTTACCAAGATTCCCCAACGCAATGGGGAACTGGCTATCTTATCTTCATGCCGGAACACACCAATGATATCAACATTGATATTTGGCGGCAAGATTTAGATAAGATGGTGTTAGCTAGCCAGGCGGGCTTAGAAAATGCCCTACCACCAACCAAACCGAGTCTTACAATTGACCCCGCTGGGAATCGAACCCGCGACCTCCTGTGTAAAGCCAGTGAACTTTGCCTCAGAGCTACGGAGGCGGTTAAAAAGTTCCTTGAATATAAATGCAAATTCACTCTATTACAGTCATATTTCTGATACACTCTGTATTGCGAGTTTATTATTGTATATGAGAACTTGCCATGTGCAAGGATTAAGAGCGGAGATTTGTGTAATGTGTGTTTGTTTACATTCTAAATTAAGGCTCCTACGTCCCTAAAATTGGTAACTCGATTCACGATGTTTCAAACATTGAACTAAATAGCTTGGAAATAAAGTTATTGTCAGCTCGTACTGCAACGTGGCTGTTACGTCAATCGCTGCGGATGAATCGTGCGAAAATTTTTGTTTTTATTCCATTATAAATACAATGAGCAGGATTTTCAAAAATTAAGAAAACAAAGTTATTTTATATTGATTTGTTATGAAGTTCATAAATTATCATGGCAATAGTTCTATGGTCACAACTAGAAATAAAATAGTTCATTAGGATATTTTATGTTTAGTTTTGTGTCATTATCATCATCATATCAGCCACAAATCGTCCACTGCTGGACAAAGGCCTCCCCCAAGGATTTCCACGACGACCGGTCCTGCGCTGCCCGCATCCATCGGCTTCCCGCGACCTTCACCAGGTCATCGATCTACCGCGTGGGAGGTCTGCCTACGCTACGTTTTCCGGTGCGCGGTCGCCACTCGGGAACTTTACTGCCCCATCGGCCATCTGTTCTACGAGCTATGTGCCCTGCCCACTGCCACTTCAGTTTAGCGATCCTGTGAGCTATGTCGGTTACTTTAGTTCTCCTGCGGATCTCCTCGTTTCTGATTCGATCACGCAGAGAAACTCCGAGCATAGCACGCTCCATTGCCCTTTGGGTGACCTCGAGCCTTCTTATGAGGCCCATAGTAAGCGACCATGTCTCAGTTCCGTAAGTCATCACTGGCAACACACACTGGTCAAAGACCTTAGTCTTGAGACACTGCGGTATTTGGGACGTGAAGATATTGCGAAGCTTCCCGAACGCTTCCCGGCCGAGTTAGATTTGTCGATTGATCTCTTTCTTGAAGTTGGAACTACCTAGCTGGACTGTTTGTCCCAGGTATACATATTCGTCAACAACTTCCAGTGTAGAGTCTCCAACCTTTAGAGGAGTGGGTGCGACACGGACATTTAACATTATTTTCGTCTTGTCCATGTTCATTTTAAGACCCACTTGTTGAGAGACCTTACTGAGGCCATCGAGCATTGTGCTTAGGTCTTCCATAGCCTCAGCCATGACCACGATATCGTCAGCGAATCGGAGGTGGGATATGTACTCGCCGTTGATATTGATGCCGAGTCCACCCCAGTCCAGAAGCTTAAAAACATCTTCCAGGGCGGTGGTATTTTGTGTATTAAAATAGAATTCGGGGAAATAAAAATCACTCTTCATATCCTGTCAATTACAAAACATTTTTTTTCATATAAAAAAATACATTTAAGTAAAAAGTAGTTACAAAGTTAGTCGTTTGCGGCGGTATAAGCCTTAAGCACATCTCGGACACTGCATACAACGGTCGTGAAATGACATTTCTAAAAACAAATGACGGAGCAAACAATATCAAGGCGAAATACCATACGTTCGAGAATCAAACTATAACCAATCTGTGTCAATCTGGGTGACGAGGGGGTGGGGTCAGAATCTAAAGAGCGGCAGGAAGGGTCCGTACTGTATGTTAGTACTAATATATAAGTCACCGTTAGATTATAATCTAACGGGATCTATCTCGCGAGATTGTGAACTGTCGAAAGATTGTGAACCGTAACATACTCCTTACAATTTCACTATTGTCATTGTAATCTCACTAGTGACGTTACAATAACACTAAGCGAAGTGAATAACATTAAATAAATGAGCGAGCGAAGCGAGCGATGTTAGGCTCGGTCAGGTTTGATTGATTAAACAGTCAAAAAGCCTTGCGAAGCATGGTCCCCCCCTGGGTAGCAGAATGCTTCGCAGAAGAAGAAATCATCGGTTTTATTCGAATGGGCCGTCCAATTGTAAGCCGATTGACAATTTATTGCGACATATATACTTTGCCTTATGTAAATTCTTAGTTCATTTTAGAGTCTGTGCGCACCGTGATTTGAAATTTATTTTTTGGTGTTTGATGACCGGATATGAGAAGGTAGGTTGAAAGATTGCGGATTGGCTGCTAACGTCTATTTCCCCGAATGTCCAGTCGGTTTTATAGATCCACTTCTCCCCACGTCCTCTGCGAAGGTCTATATACTCCTACGTCCATTCCGTGAACGTCTAATTCCCCGTTCGCTATAAACATGTTAAATGTTTTCTAAGTCTTTTTATATGTAACTAGCTGTCCCGGTGAACTACGTACCGCCTTACATTACACTACCCTACCCTACCCTACACTACCCTACCCTACACTACACTACCCTACCCTACACTACCCTACCCTACCCTACCCTACCCTACACTACTCTACCCTACACTACACTACCCTACCCTACACTACTCTACACTACCCTACACTACACTACCCTACCCTACCCTACACTACCCTACCCTACACTACCCTACCCTACCCTACATACACTACACTACACTACCCTACACTACACTACCCTACACTACACTACCCTACCCTACCCTACACTACCCTACCCTACACTACCCTACCCTACACTACACTACCCTACCCTACCCTACCCTACACTACCCTAATCTAAACCATCCTCAAACCCCCTGGAATACACACAAAAAATTTCATCAAAATCGGTCCAGCCGTTTAGGAGGAGTTCAATGACTAACACACGGACAGAAGATTTATATTTATAAAGATACTGGCTTGAGACCGAATTACTACATTTCGTTTTATCATCATATCAGCTCATATATCAGAGCGTCGGTTAAACGTACATGTCGGAGCGTCATTGAAAACACGACCAATACCAGCTCGAGATGAGTTTACATAGATCGTTAAACTGTATTTGGATCAAACGTCAGGTTCTATTAGTACCTGGGTGAAACCGGTGGTGGCGTGACGATCGCTTGTACTCGTGAGACGATCGTTTGTGGTAGCAAAGATGACGTATTAACGGAAGGCTGTTTGTGATGTGATCGACACTGAGTTGAGAATTTATTAGATCTGTGGAGAAGCCATATTAGCTGGACGTCAGTCTCGGAGCAGACACTTTTTGACGGAACGTCGAGCAGAACACAAGTATTGGTGATCTGTGAGCAAAACGGACGTGTCACGCTATAGCTAGGATCACCGCGTTTGCATCCATTATAATCCAAGGCATCTTGTACAGTTTCTATTGCCGAATGATCAAGACTATTGAAGAAGGACACCTGTGATATAGCTGCATTGTTATTTCGACGCCCAAGACCGAAATAGTTAAGGACGTGAACCATAAGGCCATCCATAACCTAAGCCCCCCTCTTCGACATACATATGAAATCTAAATTCGAAAACACATTGATACGTGGCAGGATCGAATCACGACCTCCCGGACAGGAGGCGGTGGCCCTAGCCGTTAAGACATGTCTACATTGTAGGCGTAGTACAATATAATTTCAAAATTTTCATTTGTTAGTCAACCCAGATATCGCTACCAAATATTCCAAAAAAAAAGCCAAACGATCTTCGAAGTTTGTCAAGCAAAAAGAAAAATCTGACTAATTAATACTTAATTATATGTTTTTACAGGGAAATTTAAGTGGAGATCCAGAAATTATCTACAGTTTTTGAGGAAGTAAGCAGCACCATAAAACATAATTATAAGAATTTTTCAATAAACAGGGTGTAAAATGAATCGTCCAAAAATGAAATCTCAAACTGATGCGAAAAACCCATACTGAATTAAACAAAAACCTCATTCAGGTACTTAGTCAATCTGCTGACCGATTCATATGAAAAGTCTAAAGAGATCTTTTTACTAAAAAGTAAAATTTACATGATTAACTTTTTTTTACCGCATATATTTAATGCGGCCAATAGTCAAGCCGATCCAGGAAATTACCGTAGTTATGTTCAGTTAACCATAGTAATTGGCGCAAACGCGCAGGTCTTATTGAACTACGACCGCAAGGCTCGCAAGTTCAGCCGTTGGTGCTGGTTAGATTAGATGGCAGTCTTATAAGCGACTTGTAAGCTTCTGATATTGGGCATAATTCGGCGATATTTTCCTCGTAACAGTTACAGCACTTCCTTAATGAAACGAAAATACATACACGTTTATTTACCTACACCTTTCCACTGTACACGGACAATACACGGAAACATGGGTATTAAGACGCTCAACTTAGCTGTTATAACTGCGTACACGGGCGGCGATTGCTGGCGGCGACTATACGGCGTTCTACCGCTAGGGTTGACTCAATAAAAAATATTTTTTCACAAGTGATAGTTTTTTGATTACTATAGTGTTTTAAGTGCTGATTTTTGTTAGAGTTACAAAACAGCTATTTCAGAAAATCTGAAAACTATTTTGGGAATGATAGGGACACATAATGAAATCGCAAGAAATAATATCAAGGCTAAGTAGACAAAAAAAATTAAAATGATTACCGAACCCAAGTTTGTTCATGATCCGCAAACACTTACCGTAAACCGGGGTTACTTTGATCAATTTTAAACTTTAATCATCCGTAAGTTATGATCCAGTGATTAAAAGAATACCAAAAAAAAACGTTATAATCGGTTTTTTTAGATCTTTGGAAAAAAGTAAAAAAATATATGTTTTTTCTTGTAGATTTTGATTAAAAAAATAAAAATTGCATGCTCAAAGTTAAACTTGATTTGGGGTTACTTTGATACCCCCCTTTTTTATTACGAAACTGCAAAGTCGCCCCAATCACTAATTAAATAAAAAAAAATAAAAAAATCGGTCAACAGGAAAAAAAGTTATAACTGTTTTTGAACCTTGGGGTAACTTTGATCTAATAAAACTCCCAATAATGAATCAGTCTTCACTTTAATCAAGGAACATATACCTATGTAACGTAAGTTATAATCACAACAAAATTATTCAGAAACAAAAACTTACTTCTAATAACATTTTTCTTCATTTTCATGAAGCAATTTTTTCGGCTAATAGCTGGGGTAACTTTGATCAGTTGATCAATCTCACACCATGTGCCCGATCAATGACACCCCGCATTAAATTATCCGACGCCATTACGTAAGCTTTGAGGTTAGAACAACAATAACATTTACTTGGGATTCCCGAATGTAGACTACTACATGAAATTCATAACAAAATATCACGATACAAACACGTACTGAGCTGCACGTGAAGTTTTGCAACACATTTTTTTAACCAAAAAATGATATGAAGAGAAGAATTACCTTTTTTTAAATAATCCACTGCCGAATCTCCAGCGCACCTACAGAAAAGGAATTGACAGTTCATCGGTGTTGTCATCCAAAAAAAAAAAACTACCAAAAGTCGTTCCGTTTTACGCAATTCGCATTTGTATGTGTAACGGAAGTTTCGATCAAAGTAATCCCGTTGTTCAAAGTAACCCCGGTATACGGTAGCTAGTTTTATTAAATCTGTTTTTTATTGAAATTAATATAGTAATTACCTTACTAAAAATGGCCTAGGATCTTATTAACCTATTATTTTTTTCGTACATTATACTACGTAGCTTATAATACATAGACTTCCACTTACTTAGCATGGTTCTGACACACAATAATAATTATTACCTAACTTATCTCAATCTTAGATTATTAGGTATTGTAGCGAAAATGAAATTAAAACTTGGATGAAAATAAAAAAATGGATTTAAAATGGCAGCTATGAATTCGCCACATAACACGTAGAATTTGGATAAATGGCCTAAATACGAATTTTGGAAAGAAAATATTTTGCGGTGTAATTTAGAATACATTTATTTAATTAATAAACAAGGGTAAATTGGATTAAAAAAGGATAACCATGAAAGTACAGAAAATGTATATGGTTTATATCGAAACTAAACCTAAGAACATAAGACTAGACTGTTAAAATTAAATTGACTAAATTTAATTAAATGCCGGACAGGCAACGATCGTCATTCCCTCAGTATTCAAATAAACAACCAAGAAAAATATGAAAATAGAACTTAACTTAAAATAAGGTTGGAATTACCCCAAGGTTATAAATATAACTTTGGGGTCACACAAAACTCTTATTAATTTAAAAATAAATAATTACAAGGTTTAGGTTATTACAGGTAAGAATTTTGCAGGGCAGCAGTAGCGCTCAGTAGCAACTTCGCTTAGAATTTTAAAATTAAAATTTAACTTCCCTTTGAGCTGCCAGTAGGACGCGTAGTGTAGCAAAAATAAACACAGGTAGAGAGAACTGCTGCGTCCCAAGGCTGGCTATGATTGGCGACTTGAGCAATGGGAAGCTCGGGAGTAGCAAACCCGAGGGTAAGGTGAAAACCCTACGAAAATAAGTGTATATGAAGCTCGCACCAGCACCAAACAAAAACATATAGCGGTTTCCAAACATAAATTACTTACCTCTGATAAACAAGGAGGGCTTTTTTGAAATACAATTAAAACTTAAATTTTAAAATAATTTTCCAAAACACAACTCGTTTCACGGTCATTATTTATTTTCCTCACACTGTCAAAAAGGTAACACTTATCTCATTTGAAGTTTTCGTCAAAGAGCAGAACCAAAGAGATTTTATTTGTAACGGGAAAGAAGATTACCGTTACAGTATCTATACATATATAAGACACACAAAACGAAATGTTTTATGCGACGGGCTTCTACCCGGCGGCGGCGCATAAAACTGGAAACGTTGCGCGCACGCGGCTCGCTTAAGCGGTCGGTGGCGGCCCGGCTTGCGACAGCCCACCCGAGCGGGCCGATAAGCATAGGTATATTTTGCGGAAGGTATAGATGAGTGACGGGGCACTGATTTTAGTTCTTTTTTTTCACAATTAATGGTAAGTGACAATGATACCGAAGATGGGAGCGGGGTTGCTAAGATTCCCCAACGCAATGGGGAATTCAAGCCGGAACACATCAATGTTGTTAGCATTGAAGTTTGGCGGCAAGACTAAGATGGTGGTAGCCAGCCAGGCGGACTAACAAAATGCCCTTCTACCAACCAAACCAAATCTTACAAAATTAGACTCCGCCGAGAATCGAACCCGCGACCTCCTGACGTGAAGCTAAGTGGATAAACTACAGAAAATAAGTCAAAAAACATTTACTCCTCGAAAACCAGCCTCCATAACCAGATGTAGTGTTCACCCATGTCTACGAATGAAAGATTTGTGCTTCATATAAAAGACATCAACGAGAGATGTAAATCAGTTAACAGGTGGGAACTCATCGAGACAAATACTATGTTTAATGGAGAAAACAAAAAATATATATCTATTAATTATAATGCAACAACAATAACTAGTGTTTAGCTTCAAATTTTTAAACGTTCCACGGAAAAAAGAAGCAGTATTCATTGCTTTTCACTTATTTAGGGTACCGTAGTCCGGAGGTTCCCATTTTTTTGCACGGAACCCTAATTTTATATTTTTCCAAACGTAACCCTAGTTTTAGAACAGAAAACTTACCTTGTAATTTGTGTATTTTCATTTTTGATTTAAAAAGAAAAAACGATTGTATAAATGAAAAACAATAATTTTATGTATGTTTAACACATTTAATGTACAAAAAAATACAATTTAATGAGAAAAAAAAAAATTCTTTTTTCATAAATTTCCTTAAAAGAACTAAAATCAATTGAACGCGAAGACCTGGAGCCGCGTCCAGTCTACTTCTGTACTTGCTTTTGGTATAAATGTCGTAGGCGTATTGAATATTTAGTCATATTACAATACCGCTAGCTGTTTTACAATACGGAGGCACATTGCAATACAGCGTGTCGACGATACGCTGCATCGTCATCGCGACATATGTGGCAGGCAAATTGTATGATTAGTCATTTTACATACGGTCAGGCAAATTGTAAAATTCTGTACGCAGATTGCAAAATGCCAAGCCAGGCAAATTGCCAAAATGCCGTACGGCAGATTGTAAATGAGCTCGCGAAGTGAGCAATGTTAGGTTCGGTCAAATTTGTTGACAACGCCTTCGCCATTATATAATTTGCTTGACCATATGTAAAATGACGAATCATACAGTATGCCTGCGACACAATGCCAGCGGTAATGCAATCTGCCTTATCGTCGACCCGCTGTCTTGCAATGCAGCTCCGTATTGTAAAACAGCTAGCGGTAATGTAATATGACTAAACATACAATACGCCTGCGATATAAACATAAGCTGAAATATCTCGCACCGGTAAGATGTCACAAATGGAAGCAGTACTGTGGTAGCCTTTTCAACAATTGCAGTGCAGGGTATTCATCTTTAAGTCCAATCCAATTTAAACGTGCTGTGATATTTTTCTACGAAAGTTTTATTTCATTTATGGTCCTAGTTTGCTCATGATCCGACACACACTTAGCTAGTTTTATTAAATTTGTTTTCTACTGAAATTACTTTAGTAATTACCTCACTGAAAATGGTCTAAGATCTTATTAAACTATTATTTTTTGCATACATTATACAGCAAAGCTTATAATACATATACTTTCACTTACTTAACACGGTATTGCGGTCCTGCAATATGTGTGTATGTTCGACACTCAGCGGTAGCCTAGGCACAATTAATAATAAAATAAAATTTCAATAATATCGCACGCAGTATTTTATAAATATATTTCACAACACAAAGCTTAAGGTTCAAGACTTAGCACGGTATGGAGACAAGAGACTAGTGTTGCCAGTATTACAATTTTATATGTCAGCGTCGGTGGCTCAACCGGTAACGACTCGGTCCATCTAACCAGAGGTACCGGGTTCAAATCTGGACGGCCAATGTACCAATGAGTTTTTCAAAAACTTACGTACATACTTACCGATTGCTTTAACGGTGAAGGAAAACATCGTGAGGAAACCTGCACACGCCTGCGAAGAAACTCGAAGGTTGTGTGTGAAGTCGACCAACCCGCACTGGGCCCGCGTGGTCGACTAAGGCCTAATCGCCCTGATTCAGGGTAGGCTCGAGCCCCTCGGTGGGGACGTATATGAGCTGTAATGATGATGTCTCTGACATAATTGGGGGCCTCAGAATGCTTAATACTTATTGGTCTCTAAGCAAAATACACACCTTAGTAGTGGACCGTCGGTGAAATGTATGAAATGTATGTACTCGTATGCATATAGGCATAGGGCTGTGAGTCCCACATAACCACTCCTCCGATAACGAGGAATCCTCCGTTAATGTGGAATGGTTGGAACCTGAAACCCTTGTGGCCCTTCGGGACACGCTGCCGTAGTCAACAAGGAACCCTTATATCTTCGCCACGTCTTTCCGTCTGTCCGCGGCTTAGTTTTAAGACTCTTGGTACTAGAAATCTGTAGTTTGACATATGTATATTGTCAAAATCGCAATATTACAATCTCACTACACTAAATTCAGTTACATTATAATATGACGGTAAAAAGCGTCGGTGGCTCAACCAGTAACGACTCGGTTACCCTAACTAGAGGTGCCGGGTTCAAATCCGGGCGGAAAATGTACCAATGAGTTTTTCGAAACTTACGTACATATACTCGATTGCTTTAACGGTGAAGGAAAACATCGTGAGGAAACCTGCACACACCTGCGAAGAAACTCAAAGGGTGTGTGTGAAATAGACCAACCCGCACTGGGCCCGCGTAGTCAACTAAGGCCCAATCTCCCTAATTCAGGGTAGGCTCGAGCCCCTCGGTGGGGACGTATATGAGCTGATATGATGATGACGGTAAACTGTCAATCGGCTTACAATTTCACGGCCCATCCAAATAAAACAGATGATTTCTTCTTCTGTGAAGCATTCTACTACCTAGAGGGGGGGGGAAGCTCTTTTACTGTTTATTCAATTAAACCTGACCGAATCTAACATCGCTTACTTCGCTCGCTCATGTTATTCACTTCGCTTAGTGTTATTGTAGTGAGATTACAATAATAATAAATATAAATATTCTGGGACAAATCACACATGGTCATCTGGCCCCAAAGTAGGATTCCCTGCGTTATGGGAACCAGAGACTGATATAGATACTTATATACGTTTAAATACATACATATATCGATATTTAACAACCAGACACAAAGCAAACAAATCTGCTCATCACACAAATGTTTGCCCTGGATGGGGATCGAACCCACAACTCTCGGATCAGTAGTCAAGAGCACTAACCACTGAGCCACCGAGTCAACAATGACACTAGTGAAATTGTAAGCAGTATGTTACGGTTCACAATCTTTCGACATTTCACAATCTCGCGAGATAGATCCCGTTAGATTATAATCTAACGGTTTTTACTATTTTACGGCGACATAAACATTCAGTGGTAAAATAAAATCTTGATGTTTTTTTTTCATGTTAATGGATAGGTCATTCAGAAATATTGTGGCTGTGTGAAAACTGTTTTTTGAGTTAGGGATTGGTTTTCGATTTAATTAAGCTTTAAAGTGCTAATTAGTGCCAGCTTAACCGAGTAGAGTAGAGTGGAGTGGGATGGATTGAAGTGGAGTGGAGTGCGGTGCGATGCGGTGCAATGCTTTGTAGTGTGATGTAGTGTATTAGTACAACAGATATCGGGTTAAAGTTCTTATACGGATGCTGGCTAGAGTGTCTCGTAAATTATTAACTAATAGTCTTTTAGCTGTAAAATTATCAACTAATGGTCGGTTAGCTGTAAAATTGGCAACTAATGGTCTGTTAGCTGTAAAATTGGCAACTAATGGTCTGTTAGCTGTAAAATTATCATTCAATGGTCTGTTAGCTGTAAAATTATTAACTAATAGTCTGTTAGCTGTAAAATTATTAACCAATGGTCTCTTAGCTGTAAAATTATCAACTCATGGTCGGTTAGTTGTAAATTATCAACTAACGGTCTGTTAGCTGTAAAATTACCAACTAATGGTCAGTTAGCTGTAAAATTTACAAAAAAATTAAGCGCCTTCGTGGCGTAGTGGTCAGGTCACTCACGTCACATCAGGAGTTTGCAATACTCCGTTTGGTTGGTGGTCCTCACCTCACTTGACTACCAACTACCATCTTATCTAAGTCGTGTCTCAAAACTTTGCCATTTACAGCCTTGATCTGTTCCGGCATGAAGATAAAATTATCTTATATAAGATAAAGTTAAGATGATAGTTGATAGTTTTGTGCTGCTAGGTCACTATTTCTTCTGTACTTTTCAATAAATTTAATTCTGATTCCACTACCGATATTTGATTTCTCCATAAGAGTTATACTTAAGTGCCTTTGATTTTTATTTATTAGGTCAATGTCCTGTGCATACTTTTCTGCGAATCGCTCGTCAAATAAGCCACACAATGTGCTAGCTATATACCCTATTCCGTTGATAAGGCCTCTCCATTGCCTTGTGACGTGCTCGCTACAATTTTGCAGTTCCTATCGCCTTGGGAATTATGGTAAGGCCGCTTCCATCTTCGGCGTCATCGTCACTTATCATCAGATGAAATGATGCCAAGAGTAAAAAAGTCTTAGTATAATATTTTTATTCATAAACCTAAAAGCTTTTAGGTACAAGCTTTAATTTAAAATGAAAATCTCACAGGAAAATTTTCCGGTAGATCTTGTGGGACCTACTAGGAGAGATGATGGTAGCTGGAGAGTGAGGAAGAACCAGGAGCTGGAAGAACTTATCGCTGAGCCCAACATAATTGGCGAAATCGGCCCTGCTACGCTGGCTTGGTCACGTACAGAGGATGGAGGAGAATCGTGCTGAAAAGAGAGTGTCACGGGACGACCCAGGTACCGCTGGAACGATGAGGTGCAGAAGGACCTGAGCGCCCTCCAGAGACCCGATTGGCGTGAGGAGGCGCAGAATAGGGACGAGTGGCGACTTTTGGTGTCGGAGGCTAAGATTCTCTTTTGGTCGCTGAGTCACTAAGTAGTAGTAGTATTCTTCTTACCAAACCCTTTCATTTGATACCCATATCGTGGGGTGCATAAAAAAATAACTGATGTGCCATCTTTAGGAGTCCGCCATATTGGATTTGGAATGACGTCACGTCAGCAAACCATGCATTGTTCCCCAAACTAAACGTGTATGCAATATTTCAGCTCAATCGAAAACCAGGAAGTGGTTTTAGTTTAGCTTTCAAGATTTTTTTCAAACCAATTAATAGACAAACTAACTAACACGACAAGCTAATATAAAACTTGTAAACAAAAATACGACGCAAAAAAAAGGTTAGCTTCGGTCAGGTTTGATTGATTAAACAGTCAAAGAGCCTCCGCCCGGTGGGACCCCGGGTAGCAGAATGCTTCGCAGAAGAAGAAATCATCGGTTTTATTTGTATGGGCCGTGAAATTGTGAGCCGATTGATAATTTACTGCAAAAATAATTGTTGAAAAACCTAAAAACTTTTAGGTACAAGCTTTTGACGTTGCATTGTCACGCGATATATATATATATATGCATGCAAAATTTCAGCTTAATCGGAAACCGGGAAGTGGGTCAAATGTAACTTGCAAGATTTCACCCGAACAAACATACATACATTGCAAATTAATTTATAAGCTTGTAATAACGACGGATTGGAATGACTACTGCTATTTAGTACTTCAAGTAAGACCTCAAGAGGTACACTATACATGGTGTAACAAAATTGGTGAAGGTACCTATAACTGGGGCTTCTACTCATCATATTGAACAACTTTTGTTCTACGACTTTGCTAAAATCGCAAAAAAAATATTTTTATCTCTTCATACAAATCGATCAGCTGATCGACCAATTTTGTGCATTTTAGTATGGGTTCCTTGGGGAAAGTTGTTCAGTATGATGAGTAGAACCCCCGATTAACGGGTACTACACCATTTTTACATCCCTGTAGAAGTACCTCTTAACACGTACGGCTACCTTAAGTAAAAATATTACTACAAGCAGCGTTCCCTCTTCCACATATAGATCCCTTGACTTCAACCCTATAAGCAATTTAAAACTTATTCATCCATAACGCTGATCAAAGCTCGAGCGCCTCTCTAGCAGCAATAAGCTCCAGACACGAGGCTTAAGCCGATTAGTCTATGGCCAGCGCGCTGACCAATCATTAGTCGCGCTTGCCGCGTTCTCTGTTTAAAATTGTAACCTCAATACGATCAGTTAAGCGTGTCATCTCGACCAGCGCACACGTCTTTTGATCGTTCGAGTGGTTTTTTGCGCTCTATTTACATAAAAATGTGTTAAATGGGTATTAAAAGAAGGGTAAAGTCGTTACATGTTATTTTCATTTAGGTTAACCTACCAGGTGCCTGGTCATTCCGTTCTGTTTATTTTTGCATCTATTGTTGGCTGAAAATTACGGAGACCAGAAGCGGATTTACTCAATTCACATCACATTCGGTTTTTATTTATTTATTAAGCCCACGGGTCATTACTAAGACAAAACTTCGAATATCAAAATATGCAAACAACAATGAAAAGGACGTGGTATATTATTGTTTGCTAGCTGTGCTCGCGCCTTCGGCCGCGTGGAGGTTTTGATTTTTTCCACGGAAAATCTGAAATTTTCCGGGATCAAAAGTATTCTATATGTTAACCCGGGCTATAAGGAACCACCATACGAAATTTAATCAAAATCAGCCTGTTACTTTTTGCGTGATGTGCGAATATACAGACAGACAGACAAAAATTCCAAAAGTTGGCCTCTATATCGTTAGTAATGTCCAACACAGTTATTATTTTCCAAAAATATTTCATATACAGACACGGCTTCGTTACAGTTTTATTATATGTAAAGATTTGATAAGTATACAGACATTTACATCTGTAAGTAATTTATCTAAAGCCCTATGTCATTTTTATAGTACATATCTCCGGCGCATACGCCACAGGTAGCTTCCATGTAAGCATAAGGCACAAGGATCCAAGTCCCATTGTCCTTTTGATATACATTAACGCCTGTCACCCTAGATCTCATGTGGAATACTCCATCTTGATTCACCATCCTATAAAAAAAAAACAAATAAATTGACTGTAAATCCTCCGATTTTTTTATATCCTTACAAATATCTTCAATTTTTTGTACGTGTATTCTAGCATAAAACATTTTTGTTTCATTGTATGGAGTGTCGTACGTGAGGTATTTCCTACTTCATCATATCAGCTGAAAGACTTCCACTGCTGAATAAAAGCCTGGCCCAAGCATTTCCACAATTGGATTTGTTGCCCGAAACCAGCACCTTCCCACAACTTTCACCAGATCGTCTTCCTACGCTACGTCTTCTGCGTTCTCCACTCGAGAACTTTATTGCCTCAGCGGCCATCCATCCTACGAGCTATGTGCCGCACCCATTGCTACTTATACCTCCGATCATCAAGCATAGCTCGCTCGATACCAACTTAAAACGTTAACAGTCCCCATACAAGCGTTCCGAAACACGCCATATGTTCATATGTGTGAGCCCGTAGAGTAACACAGGGCTCGTGTGCCACATAGGGTACACGAACTCAGTAGAACCACCCCTTGTGTACCACATATGGTACACTGAACTTTTAACGTGTTAAATAGGGAATGGTCGGATACCTGAATCCTGGATCAGTGGCTTTAAGGTCTTTGGCATTCTTTACAAAATCTCCTTTGGATGTGCTGTCGTCCCCAGTGTACAGAAATACTTCACTTTTAGCATCTTTTTGATTGATGATTACTGCAAATCTGCAAAACAAGTTTTTTTTTAAGCCAGTTCTCCATTGCATTGGGGAATCTTGGTAAGCCCGCTTCTATCTTCGGCATCATCTTCACTTACCATCAGGTGAGATGATGCCAAGGGCTTACCAACTGTGAATAATAAAAAAAATGGAACACATGTTGCGCTGACCCCAAACAATAATCAAGAGCTGAGCAGGGAAATGACGATTAAAAAGAACGCCTACTCCGTAGACTCGGCTCGTATCAATCTGAGCCACGTAAACACACGGCTTCGCTAACTTCACTACAGAACATACATCTATACTTATCTATAAATGGCGTAAGAGCGTCGGCGGCGTAACGGCTAGGGCTGCTACCTCCTGTCCGGGAGGTCGTGGTTTGAATCTTGCCACGTACCAATGTGTTTTCGAATTTTGATTCCATATGTGCGTTTATCCGACGCTCTTACGGTTAAGGAAAACATCGCAGGTTGCACACGCCTGCGAAGAAACTCGCAGGTTGTGTGTGAAGTCGACCAACCCGCACTGCTCCAGTGTGGTCGACTAAAGTCCGATCGCCCCAATTCAAGGTAGGCTCTAGCCCCTCGGTGGGGACTTATAGAAGCTGATACGATGATGATGACATACAATATGTAAGAGCTAAGCAAACAAATCCATACCTTGGCGTGTTAGTACATTCTCCAACTGCCAAAATGTCTTGATGCGATGGCAATTGAATTTTGTCGCCAGAAAACGTTTGAACTACTCCATCGCGTATCTGACATTCGTCTGTAAAAAAAAAACAAGTTTAAAAATAAATAAAAAAACTTTAAGCCGACAATGAAAAGCTTTTTAACCTGTTTCTAAGAATCCTAACTTACACCAAAGCAACGTTTGGTTAGACGATGTTGATCTGATTGAATGCAGTTAAAAAATGTAAAAAAAAAACAATAAAAAATGTAAGCAAAACCAGTTTAACAATAAATAAAAAATCTTTAAGCCGACAACGAAAAGCTTTCTAAGTAACCTAACTTACACCAACGCAACATTAAGACGATGTTGGTCTGACTGAATCCAAATAAAAAAATTAAAAATTTGAAAAAACCCCCTACAATTCAACCGACTTCCAATAAAGAGAAGGTTCTTATTTTCGACAATTGGGTATTGTTTTTCTTGGTCTCCCTTTTTTCGGACTTCCTAATAAGCATGTCTATCCTCTTACAAAAATACTCAGAAATGTCCTCAAAATTTAAGATTAAGACTTAAGTTAAGTCTATTGTGACGATAGTGCCCATCTTTTCAAATAGATATATCATTAAATTTTTACTGTATTTTCATTTTATTTTTTCGTATAGGTTGATACATATTTCATTTTTGTAATACTGATATATTGTCATATTTGTTTTTTTTTTCTTTTATGTGTTTGATTTTTGATAACATAGGGTAGATAATTCAGCTTAAGTGTATTTTGTCAGCAACGTTAGTAACTAGTACACGGATAAACCTGTAAAGGTTTTTGATGTATTAGTATTATAAATATTTGTATAAAAAAAAAACTCTCAAATTTTTAGAAATTCTTGTTATAGCGGGAACAGAAATACACATTCTGTGAAAATTCCAACTGTCTACCTATTACGGTTTATATTATAAATTACAGCCCGCTGACGGACGGACAGACAGCGTAGGCTTAGTGATAGGGTCCCGTTGGTCACGTGTTAGGTGTACGGGACCATTAGGGATGACGACAGCATCAGAAATAAATTATGAACTTTTAATCACTAAATTGCCCTCCTACTTAAACTTCGAAAACACTTACTCGTTTTGTTTTCCATCAAGTCTTCCATTTTTAATTCATCAAAATCACAAAATGAGTACATATATGACGCTTCAAAACTATGACGTCACGCCTAGGTATTTCAAACATTTTTAGAACAAAATTTAGTTTTTGTCAAATGATAAAAAGTAAATCAGATGACTAGCATTCGTCATCCCTAATAGGGAGTCCACCACCTCATCTCTTCCTGAGGGTATCGTTAGAGCCGACTAAAGGAATAAACTGGTTGATGGGCAGCGTGTCATCTCCGCGTACTGTGCCATCACACTACACACTGCGATCGCACACCCACCAGCCAATAATGGTCATTCATCATCATCATCATCATCATGTCAACTCATCCTCGACTGCATCATCACTTACCATCAGGTGAGTTGCAGTCAAACGCACTCAAATTTTTAATAAAAAAATAAAAAAAAAAAAAACTGAAAGACGTTTACTGCTAGAGAAAGGCCTTCCCCAAGGATTTCCAGGGAGACCGGTTCCCCGCATCCAGCGACTTCCCAAGATCATCACCAGGTCGTCGGTCCACCGCGTGGGAGGCCTGCTACGTTTTCCGGTCAATGCCAAACTTTTTCTACTGTCCCAACGGTACAACTGTTCTACAAGCTATGTGCCCCGCCCACTGCCACTTCAGTTTAGCGATTCTGTGGGCTATGGCGGGTAATTTAGTTCTCCCGCGGATCTCCTCATTTCTGATTCGGTCGCGTAGGAAAAATTCGAAACCGTGGTCATTACGGCAAAATGTCTTCATCTTAGAGGAGTCTTATGTCCAGCTGTGATCACCTTTTAGCTGTTTGTGAACTCTTTATAACCGATGACCTGGTGAAGGTCGCGGGAAGCCGCTGGATGCGGGCAGCGCAGAACCGGGCGTCGTGGAGAACCTTGGGATAGGCCTACGTCCAGCAGTGGGCGTCCTTCGGCTGATATGATGATGATGATGATGAACTCTTTATAGTAAAACAAAATATACAATTATAGATGCAGAATTATAGATACGGACTTATCCCAAACAGGGATTTATAGCAGCTAACCCTTAATCGCTGAAAGGATGATGTGATGATGGTCACCAATGTTATGATGATTAGGCATATAGTTAATATTTAGACAATCTACTTACGATATAACCCAAGTGTCTTCATAAGCCGAGAAGTAGTCCAAGAGTGAGGCAGCCATTCCAAGTTATCCGTATTCAAGTCGAACATCTCGTTTTTGCCGTTCAGCGATACAGATGTAACTTCGCTTGTTTCCTAAAAGAGTTTAATTGATTAATAAATAGAAAAGACACCGTTAACCGCCTCCGTGGCGTAATGGTCCATTCGCTTTACACCAGGAGGTCGCGGGTCCGATTCCCGGCGGGGTCAACTTTGTAAGTCTCGGTTGGGTTGGTGGTAAGGCATTTTCATAGCCCGCCTGGCTATCTACCATCATCTTATCCAAGTATTGCCGCTAAACATCAAGGTCAACATCATTGATGTGTTACGGCTTGAAGATAATAAAGCCAGATCTTAATTGCGTTAGGGAATCTTTGTAAGCCCGCTTCCAACTTTGGCATCATCGTCACTTACCATCAGGTGAGATGATGCCAAGGGCTTAACAATTGTGGATAAAAAAAAGACAAAGCTTAAGAAGAGTGTATAATAATAACTGTGTTTGTGGTCTGTTTCAAAATGACACAGGATTTAAAATTCGTATACAAAGTGGTTAGAAAAAAAATTGTATGGAGCGTGGCATTATGACAATATTTAATGTTCATTTTTTTTAATCTTTCGGCGCACGATTGATCCTACATTTTTCATTATCATATCAGCCGAAAAACGTCAGCTGCTGGAAAAAGGCCTCTCCCAAGGATTTCCACGACGACCGGTCCTGCGCTGCCAGCATCCATTGGCTTCCCGCGATCTTCACTACTTCTCAATTTCTTCACATTTTTAGATAGGGAATACAAATACAAACCGAAAATATTCTAAGACATTTTGGCTTAAAGCGTCACGTTGCTGAGATCATCATCATCATCACGTCAGCTCATATATACGTCCCCACCGAGGGGCTCGAGCCTACCCTGAACTAGGATGGGTGGTTGCTGAGATATTTGAAGTTAAGGGTAGTCAAAACAACAATTTCCCTACTTATCTCTCAAAGTATCTCAGTAACGTGACGCTTTAAGCCAAAATAACCTTGTATATTGTCGGTTTATATTTGAATTTCCTATCGAAAAGTAAAGACTCCATTGCGCGCGAAAGACTTTGAAAAACCAATTGTGTATTTGTCACAAAGTACTCTAAATTACGTAACGTTTTCAAATTTTTAAGGAATTCTGACACACCAACACCAATAAATACTAATTTTCAAAACGTGTTCACTAAATTTTAATTACTTGATATTAAAATTAAAACCATAACTTCGTATGCCATCATCATCATATCATCCGAAGGACATCCACTGCTGGACCAGGCCTCTCCCAAGGATTTCCATTACGACCGGTTCTGCGCTACCCGCATCCAGCGGCTTCCCGCGACCTTCACCAGGTCATTGGTCCACCGAGTGGGAGGCCTGCCTACGCTTCGTTTTCCAGAATTGCTAAACTTAAGTGACAGTGGGCGGGGCACATAGCTCGTAGAACACATGGCCGTTGGGGTAATAAACTTCTCAAGTGGCGACCGCGCACCGGAAAACGTAGCGCAGGCAGACCTCGTATACCATAAATCATACTTTTTTTCTGTGTTTGTACCGAAACCTACTTAAAAACATAAGGTTAAGTGAAAATGCCTTAATACTTATGGAGTCGTACCTTTCAGACAGAACGCAAGCAATTATTATTGACAAGTAAAATAGAAATACTAAGACTTGAGCAAATCCAATCTAATTTTAAAAGAAACATTTTGGGCGTTCCTCAAGGTAGCGTACTGGGACCACTATCTCTCTTATTTGACCTTACAATAGCCTAACTACACTTAAGCTTTCACAACAGTCCCTGTCACTCTCGTCTAGTACCTTTATCGGTAAAGTGAGAAAAAATCAATGGTCCCAGATGAAATCTTAAAGATATATACTACTCATGATTGAAAACGCAAAACACGTTAAAAAACCGACTTCGATCGCAACAACTTAGTACATTTTTGCATTAATATTTTTGGTTTTTGTTAATTTTCTAATAAATTACCACACCGATTTTGATAAAAATTATATGGGACCACACTAAAAGCACTAGCTTTCACATAAAAAAAGAATCATCAAAATCGGTTCACCCTGTCAAAAGTTCCGAGGTAACACACATAAAAAAAACAAACAGTCGAATTGAGAACCTCCTCCTTTTTGGAAGTCGATTGAAAACATAATAAGGGCGACCTAAGTTCTTACAGTACATTTTTAAACAGGGAGGTGGTTTAAAAAACCACGATTATTTTTTCAAAATCAAGAAAAGTAATTAAAATTCGAAACGCAGTCATTAGGTTAGATGCCTGGCTACAAGTGTGTCGAAAATCACAATATTCTGATGACCCTCGGGGACTCCGTACCCTGCTCAGATAATTTTAAACAAAAAAAAACGACTTCAAACGCACTAGTCGCCCCTACGATTTTTGAAGGTTCCTCTCGATTTCTTTGGGATGACGTTATCAGATCCTGGTTTCCTTATCATGGTACCACCATTGGGATATCTCCTTTCTAACAAAAAAAGAATCATCAAAATCGGTTCATAAATGACGAAGTTATTCGCGAACAAACATTAAAATAAAATATATACGGTCGAATTGAGAAACCTCCTCCATTTTTTGAAGTCGTTTAAAAAGAGCACACGGTGAATGAGCGTTTTTTCCATACAAAATATCGTGCTGCTTGGTGGCGCATCGGGAGCCGGGTCGTTCCTTTCCCTCTAATATGGTTGATGGGAGCGATGGCCGACTCTCGCGTTGTACTCGTGACCGGGTGCTGTCCGTGTGAACTGGCCTACTCTTGTCAAAGATAGCAATGACATTAATTAATTTTTATGCATAACTTTTCGTGTCATATTGTTTTCATGTTCTAATGACATAATATGGTTTATTTCAAGGATTGAATTTCGACATTATTAACTAATGATTGTTTATTTTTTGATTTTTCACAAATGAAATTACGTTATTATTAAAGTGAAACTTTTATTACATCGTCTCAAGCTTTTTCGTCTGTGTGTTGCGTGACGGCAAAGAGATTATTACATCGTCTCAAACTTTTTCGTAAGAGCAGCCATGATCGTTTCGTTCTCTGTACCGTAGCTCCAAGACAAGAGCAGCCATGATCATTTCGTTCTCTGTACCGTAGCTCCAAGAGGAGTGAAACTTTTATTACATGATCGTTTCGTCCTCTGTACCGTAGCTCCAAGACGAGAGCAGCCATGATCGTTTCGTGCTCTGTAAATGTCTATATTGTGAAAAAAAGTTTCACTTTTACCATGGTAACCTAACCTAACCTAACCTAACCACCAAGACTGAAAGAGTTAAATAAATATCTTAAACCTAAATCTTGAATCTTGTTTTGAGCAGTCTACCGAGTCTTCGAGGATCAGCAGGATGTTGTGGTCTTCGACGCGTTTGTAGCCAGGGATCTAACCTAATGACTGCGCTTCGTAGTTTCCTTACTTTTCTTGATAAAAAAAGTAAGTGTGTGGTTTTATAAAACCACGGTAAAAGTGAAACGATCATGGCTGCTCTCGCTACGGTACAGAGGACGAAACGATCATACCGTCAGACGAAAGCGTCCGTCACGCGACATGCAACAAGCAGTCGAAAAAAATTGAGATGATGTAATAAAAGTTTCACTTTAGAATTATCGTGACTGATTGGGGCCACCTCTACGTATGAAAATATACTGGCAATTATTTTGTTTTAAGTGGATACATAATTAAAAGGCATGGAAATTAAGAACTTACCTTCAACTCTATGTTATTGATGGTTTCCGAATCGCCTTCGAAGTTTTTAATATTTTCTTTCAGGAACTTTCCCAGTGCCGTCTGTCCAAAGATATCTAATCTCTCTAAAGGCAACGGTGGAATCTTAAATGAAAAATATTTATTAATTTTAACTTTGTTGAGTACGTTATAAAGCTAAAAATAGGCAAAGTGCGAGTCGGAGTCGTGCACCAAGGGTTCAGTACCACCACACCTGTCCACACACACAACTAGGATAATGCTATGTATTCATTACAAAAAATCGGCCAAATGCGAGTCGGATTTGTACAAAGAAAGGTTCCATAGACATTAAAAAAAATATTTAGAAAAAAGACGGGTTGCACTCCGGGAGTGCCGGCAGAAGTGAAAACTTGAATATTAACGTTGTGCATTTGTGATATTTTGTAATGGTTAGGGAATAATTTTGCAATTGCTTTGATTATTAGTATAAAAGTACTATCATTTATGTGGTATAATACAATATTTATTTATTGCGCTATCGTACACAAACATGACAATTTATATTACATTAACCCTTGATTTGGCAGATAAATATACCTTAACCATAACCATACCTTTTCAATTTTTGAGGATTAATTCAGGGAGTCATTAGATGACTAAAAAAAATAATAAAAAAAATCTCAAATTTGTAGGTTTCCTGGAATTATATGTTCACTGTAGCGAACACTGCCAAAGGAACTACATAGAATGTAAAAGTAAGGATATAAGTAATAAAACATGTGAAATAAGGAAAAAACAATTTTATTTTCTTAATCAGAGACAAGACATTAAAAAATAATCACATAGAGTAGACAAGACATTAAAAAATAATCACATAGAGTAGTCTACTGAAAATATTCATTCCGTATGAAAATCTAAATGACAGTTTCTAGGCTTTTTGCCTGTTACAAAACAAAGTCTAACGTTGCATTTTATACAGTAGACTGTGGTGTTTTTCTTGCAAAACATGCAACGTCCTTCTTCTTTAGTTGAAAGAAAATGCCCCACATTGTCGTATCTTACAGAATCTACTGGTCTTGGTTTGGTGGGACGTTTTATTGTACAGTCTTCAACTCTCTCACGTTCTGCTGATCGATTCAGTTTTATTAATCCTTCATATATGTCAAACCTAAATTATTTTAGTTTTTTTAGTGATGTTCCAGTTTTGTGACGATATAAATGCCAAGCATTATTGATACAGATATCTATCATTTGGGCAAATATACCGAGATACCACCGACGAGACTTGAACGGCGTTTTGTATAATGATATTAACATGTCAGGTACAAGTGCTAGGATTTTATCACCGCGCCCAGGTATTTTGCGATATAAGAAAGCAAAATAAAAAGAAAAGTTAAGAAAAAACTGAAAACCACACCAAATATTGCAAAAAGCAAATGATAGGGTTAGTCATTGGGACAATTGGCAATGTTCGCCACACCGAACATACTGGCAAATATACTTTTTACTGTGCATTTGGCAATGTTCGCCGTGACGAACAATTCCTTTAGTTGCAAAAAACCAATATATGTATTACTTTTGTTGAAAATAGTGTACCGTTATTAGTTTCTTTATATCATAAACAATAAAAAAATATATAGTTGACTATCTAAAATGCATTATAAACACATAAAAATAAATAATTACCTTGTGCAAAACACACCGTCGTCGTCTCGGCGCCATCTTTTCGACACAACTGACAGTTCAGTGTTGCCACAAGCAAACTTTTAACTGCCGTACATTTTGTATAAATAATACTATTATATTTGCCGAAAATTATGCACATAGCTCTAAAAACACTATCACCAGAATTTTTCAAATTACGTGTTCGTCACTCCGAACATAGCCAAATTAAGGGTTAAAAAGTTTATATCTCAGAAAAATCAACAAAAAATCAACTCCATCCGTCTTACGAATTTTCGATCAGGTCACGTGTCCTGACGCGAGTTTAACATTTTTTACCCATTACAAAACAAGTGCACAACGCCGCTAAAGAAGTTTTCACTACTCCATCCGTCTTACGAATTTTCGATCAGGTCACGTGTTCTGACGCGAGTTTAACATTTTTTACCCATTACAAAACAAGTGCACAACGCCGCTAAAGAAGTTTTCACTTCAAAAACAAAATTATATTTGCAGTTGTAATAGAAATTTTGTATGAAAATTCTATGAACATTTTACAAATCCAACTGCACATCTTAAGTCGGTCGACTATCACTTATAAACTAAGAAAGCCTACTAAGCCTTGATAGTTTTCCTTTTTAATTAATTATATGGCTTACTAATTACATTTTTTTTTCAGATGTCTTGAAATAGCGATTTAGCTAGTTGGGGGGGGGGGGCAAGGGGGGGATGGGGGGAACTTGACTCCAATAAAAACTTGTACTTTAAAGTTTAATATTTCGCAAACAGATACTTGAATCCAAAAATAGTCTTAACAAACCCTTAGTTTTTTTTAAAAACCTATTCAACAATATCCTACACGAAAGGGTAAGTCAATGAAAAAAATTAACCCACTCTCAACATGAAGAGGAGGTACCCTTAAAAAAAAGTGTTTTTTCAAGATATTGTTATTGTACCACTCTTTCAGCGTGATTAATATTGTATATCCGTGCTAAATTACAGCTTTCTAGTACTAATTGTCTCTGAGCTAGGCCGTGGACAGACAGACATACAGACAGACAGTGATGGCGAAACTTTAAGGGTTCCTTGTATTTTTTTACCCGACTGCCTCAGAAGGAGGGTTATGATTTTATGTATGTAGATTTATATGTTCCCTGCTACAGCCTGATCATTTTTTTATCAATCTCTTAGCTGGAGTTTCAACTCTTGAAACTTAAGGGTCCCCAGGGGGCTCGAGTTTCCATACAAACGTAGTTCCATTTTAATATATAAACTACATGCCGGATTGAATGCAAATTTTGCGAATATATTGAGTAGACACATATCGATGTTTGTAATTAGTTTTTACATAAACATAATTAAACGAAGACTTAAGTTTGAAACTGCTCTTTTTTATCCGTTTTATATTAATTAGTACATAGAACACTAATTAAATACATCGACAGGTACTCATATGTGTTTACTCAATCTGAAATAAATATCACACAGTTTTTTGCAGATAAAGTTACACTTATATTGAAGTTAAAATGTTATTAAGAACCTTACTAATACTTACATTTTTACCGCTGACCCTGAACTGCCAAGACCTCTTCTTCATTCCTTGTGGCTCGCTCCGGAAGCCAATCCTCAGTCTTCCGTTCCCTTCAGCTGATGATGTACAGGAATAGCCATTCTTGTTGGAGAAACTGAGAGATACGGAGCCATCAATGGAAGCCGGAGTGGACGCGTAGTCTACAGCCGGTGCGCTGACGTTGTGATGTTCTTTCAGGCAGACCTGAAAATCATCATCATCATTAAAGCGTATACTCACGGCGACGTTACAGGGCCCCGGTCCACTAGTAGTCAAGTGAAATTGTTAAAGTTTATATATTTCAAATGTTTTTTTTTTTAGTTTCATTTTAACCTTAGTTTGGCTTTCCATTTCATGACATCTGTGTTTAACATAATAATATACTATATCTTCTTAAATTTTATCTGCGAAAACTTTTCATCGGCTTCTAGATAGGTACATAAAGTTTATTTATCATTTTTGTATAATAGCAGTAAGTTTTCCAAATATAATAAAATAATAAATAATAAACAATCACGAGAAAGTGTATCAATTTCATTTCTCCTTGAAGCATTCAGTACTGGGTAGGTTAGCAATATAAAAAAAAAATTAAGTGTTCCATCGTACTACATCCACATTAAGAGGAAATTTAGTCTAAAGAATAGGGATTTGAATAAAATGTTGCCGTCTTCCTCGCCCAAACCGCATCGTATACAGCAAGAAAGGGAGAACTGCAGCGCATACGTAATCAAATTGACCGAAACAGCATTTCGTAGTCCACTATTTCCTCCTCCAAAACTTAACCACTCGAGTGCCGTGGTTAAAAATCAATTAGCGAAAACCGGTTTATTTGAAACAGCTGTTTCGCGAAACAGTCGAGCCATTAGACTACCTTATAGTTAATGCAACTGACTACTTAAGCAATATTTTTTTCTTCAAAAATTATTTAAAAAACGCCTGTATGTGAGGAGCGTAGGAACAAAAAACGATAAATCCAAATGTTCATTTTTGTGAAAAATTAGAAAAAACCTTTTAACTTAATAAATTGTTATAAAACAAAAAAAAACTTTTATGGCAAAATATGGTAAACTGAATGATAAGTTAGCTAGCGAAATGAAATTGAAAAACAACAATATGGGTAGTTTTATATTAATTTAAAAAATTTAGAGATATCGGGTTTTGTCCAAATCACTTGGATTTATCGGGTTTTGGTAGTTTGAAAACATGATTTGACAGCTATGACTAAATCAACACTGGGTGCGTTCACGAAGTTCGATTGACCAAAATATTTGAATATTTTAAGGTTGGATACTAGCACTTTGATCTCTAGGATTTATCGGTGTTTGTATCGACCATAAATTGACTCATTGGATTTGTCGGGTATATTATTCATCATACATATGGCATTAATTTAAGAACTCATACGTGCGTGACCCATATATGGGGCACTGCGGGAAAATGAAAAAAAACCGGAAGGGGGATTTTCAGAAAAGGTTTTTCTTGTCATAACGTGTATATATATTTTACATATATATATTCGAATGTGTTTACCAAGAAAAGTTTATTGCACGTGAGGGCTCGTCTAATTTTCAGTTATACAGACAACGTGTTAAAATTCTAATTTACTTCTCTATGTTTCATATATATATTTAAATATTAGTAACGTGACGCTGTAGATCGAAATAGATTAATATGTTTTTACAATCTAGCGACGTCACAGCAAAAAATTGAAGTTGAGATTTTGATGGGAATTGATTGTCTTACAATAACAAAGTCTAAAAATAAACAAAAAAAATGCGTATGTGCCTGTGCGTCCATCCGGTGCTATAGCTCCCAAACTACTAGACGTGTTTGAGTAAAATTTGGGTAAGAGCAACATTATTTTTATATCACTAGCCGTTTTTTTTTTTAATTTTACCTATCTTGAGTTTTAGGGCTGGGTTGTTACCGTAGTAAAAAATGGTCTATTATTTTTTTAACTCAAAACATTTTTGTGACATACCCTCAGTATGCCCGGCCATACCTCTGGTGGTACTTGATGAAACTCGGTATGTCACTACAAGCGTCGGTGGCTCAACCGGTAACGACTCGGTCGTCCTAACCAGAGATGCCGGGTTCAAATCCGGACGGCCAATGTACCAATGAGTTTTTCGTAACTTACGTACATATACTTTCCTGCTTTAACGGTGAAGGAAAACATCGTGAGGAAATCTGCACAACACACCTGCGAAGAAACTCGAAGGTTGTGTGTGAAGTCGACCAACCCGCACTGGGCCCGCGTGGTCGACTAAGGCCCGATCGCCCTAATTCAGGGTAGGCTCGAACCCCTTCGGTGGGGACGTATATGAGATGACATGATGATGACATTACAAAGGGCTATGCCGATTTTGTATGGAAGGTGGTGGAGGAAGGATTTCAAAAATATTTTTGGCATCTGTAATTCAGTGTTATGTATGTTGAAACCCCTAGCACAGTATTACGAAATGGCTTAAAGTAGAGCAACGCCATTGATGTCGCACGACGCCGCCACCGGCGTAGGCACTAGCCCATACTAGCCTGTAGTCAGCCTAGTTTGACAGGCTGTGCCCCGCCGCCCGCTGCCCCGCAAGTACCCTTCCATTGCTCTGCGTAAGTACATTCGTTGCGCTACTGTAAGCCGCTATATTATAATACTGTGCCCCTAGGTTGTTGACCAAAAATAAAACTTACAGTCCAATTGTTTCCATCCGATGTAGGTCTTTCTAGCTGTAGATCCATGGCGAAATCATTATCGTGGCCGTCGCTTTCAACAGCTGTTGATCCTCTGAACGCTAGGTACGTGTCCACCACAGTTTGGTTTTGTTCTCTTGAAAGTAAACAGTATTTCTCAGTAACACAAAATCACAGCGTAAAACTTTCGTCTGTAGCGTGGGTGCGTATATCCCACATAACCTTATCTAAAGATATAGCTTACGAATTTGGTTGAAGCTATAGCTTGAGAGTATTGTTTCTATAGAAATCCTTTCCTAAATTAGTAACAATAATTTTCGAAAACCGTAAAAACTTTTAAGTACAAGCTTTTAATATTGCATTGTCACGCGATATACATATGCATGCAAAATTTCAGCTCAATCGGAAAACGGGAAGTGGGTCAAAATTAACTTTCAAGATTTCACCCGAACAACTAAATGCATACATTGCAAGTTAAATAAAAGTTTAAAAATTTCATTAGCTGTTGTATTTCTTTAAATACTATTTTGAATACATGTAAGAGATAAAGGACTGAGATGGAATGCCTCGTATGTCGGTAAATCTCACTGGCTAACTCGCCCCACTGCTGTTATTTAGGAAAATTTGCTATTTACTTATAATATAATATTAGTAACCGCCTTCATAGCTCAGAGGCAAAGTTCACTGGCTTTACACAGGAGGTCTCGGGTTCGATTCCCGGCGGGGTCAATTGTAAGACTCGGTTTGGTTGGTGGTAGGGCATTTTCTAAGCCCGCCTGGCTAGCTACCACCATCTTATCTAAGTCTTGCCGCCAAATATCAATGTTGATATCATTGGTGTGTTCCGGCATTGAAGATAAGATAGCCAGTTCCCCATTGCGTTGGGGAATCTTGGTAAGCCCGCTTCCATCTTCGGCAACATCGTCACTTACCACCAGGTGAGATGTTGTCAAGGGTTTACCAATTGTGCATAAAAAAAAAATATATATTAATAACGCTTTGGTTCACAGAGTTTCCAAAGTAGTACAATTCGTTGTCATGTCCCGAAGGAGAAGTGAAATCAAGTAACAGATTCAAAGACGTAGCTGAGAAAAATAAAACCATATCTGTCTCATTCTCGCTACAGCAACCTAATAGAGGAGCTGTAACACGTCGTCGTAGGTGTAGGGTAAGGGCGTGGGTTAAAAGGTGCGTGTTCACAGATTAACGTTTAATGATGATTGTAGAAATGTAGGATGAAATATAAGACCCAAGATGGGTCTTTTAAGAGAATATCAGTTTCTATTATATTACATTATTTTTACATACAAGAGTTTTAGTTATTTATATCCAAGTAGTAGTGAAAATATTGAAGACTGAAGAGGATTCGGATTTTGATTTTTGAAATCAAATCTCAGCGCATGCGTAAAAGAATAAATAGATGGAATGAAAAAAAAGGTGCCGAACGAATAACAGCGTGCCGCTTTACAGAGTATGTCGAACGGAATACTCAAACGAGGGCCATTTACGTGACATACGATTTTCCCTCTGATAATATTATTGAAACTCTTTGCCATGCATTAATCAAGCATTGTGGCGGCAACTGCAGTAACCCGCTACTGAACCTTAGCACAAGCGACGAGGGAACAAAAGAAATACTACATCTAGAACGCACTATTAGAATTTCTTCAGCGCTGAGTATATATACAGATACCAATCATCAACGATTAGTCCACGGCCGGACCCCAGGCATACCACCTCGCCTGGCGGAGATATCTCCCTTTGCTCTCTTCGAGTAGGAACGCACCGTTCCTAAATATTTGAATAAATTGCAGTTTTGTCAGATGTTAAAATTTAACTTACCTAAGTCGTAAGCCTATTGTGGTTTGAAAACTTACCTGTAATAACTTATCAGATATGACAGCTTTATTCTAACCCTTTCGCTGAAGTGTTGTTGCTCAAGGACTGCAAATTCATCAAGGCGAACTTCAAGTTTCAACTTGTTCCCAGCTCCCAGCTGTTTGGGGGGGAGGATGAAGCCACACGTGCCAAAAGTTGGTGAAGAGATCAGCTTTATACTGTTCAGTATGAACTCTGAAGGTCGCAAAGATGACAGGATGCTAAAAAGTGGAAATTTGAGTTGCATTTTTTAACCGTCTCCGTGACACAGTAGTTAGTCCACTCGCTCGCGAGTTGGATTCCTGGCGGAGTCTAACATTTTAAAACTCAGATTGGTTATTGGCTCGCTACTGCCATCTCATCTAACTTTTGCCGCAAAAAATCAATTTTAACAGCACTGTGATGTGTTCTGGCATCAAATTGCGTTTTGGAATATTTGTAAGTCTGCTTTCGTCTTTTGCCATCACCGTCACATAGTAATTTGATGATATCAATAGGGATGACGTATGCTAGTCATCTGTCAAAAACGACATTTTGTTCTAAAAATGTTCGAAATACCCAGGCGTGACGTCATTTAAGTACTCATTTAATGATTTTGGCGAACTAAAAATCGAAGGCTTGATGGAAAACAAAACGAGTAAGGTTTTCCGAAGTTTAAGAAGAAGGGCAATTTAGTGATCAAGAGCTCATAATTTATTTCTGATGCTGTCGTCATCCCTATTAAGATTGACATAGCTCACAGTGCCGCTAAACTCAAGTGACAGCGGGCCTTTCAAGTGACGACCACACACCAGGAAATAAGTAAGCAGGTCTCTCACTGGGTGGATTATTGAATGAATTGGCAGATGTGATACTTACTCATAGTTTCTTAACGTGAGCAACTGTGTTATCTCTGATATTGACAGCGGGTGCTCGCAATCAAAGTAAATACCCTCGTCTTCATTCTGCAAAGGAATTTGAGATTTTGTCAAGTTTGTTGCCTAACTTGACTACGTATGACGAGTTGATTTTAATTTGCGAGTTGACTATGGGTCGCTTAGTCAACTCGCAAAGAAAAATCAACTCTTCATACAAAATGACCATCTGATTAATTTGTATAAATAAATAAATATTCTGGGACAAATCACACATGGTCATCTGGCCCCAAAGTAGGATTCCCTGTGTTATTGGAACCAGAGAACGATATATACATACTTATATTCGTTTAAATACATACATGTATAGATATTTAACACTCAGACACAGAGCAAACAAATCTACTCATCACACAACTGTTTGCCCTGGGTGGGGATCGAACCCTCGACTCTCAGATCAGTAGTCAAAGCACTAACCACTGAGCCACCGAGTCAGTCAATGGAGTATGGAGAGTATTTTTTTTAGATTTGACTATGACTTTATGAAGATACTGAGATGGGCGGGAGGTGTGACTTGTCTGGATAGAATCCGAAACGAATATAATCGCGGAAGCTTTAAAGTCGCACCAATAACAGAGAAGATCACCGAAGATAGACTTAGATGGTATGGTCATGTGAAAAGGCGCAGTGAAGATCACCTGGTAAAAAAGAGAAGAGGCACAGGCCGCCCGCCATTGACCTGGTGGTCTAACATAAAGAGAGACAGACTTTCCTGGCGCAAATTAGTGAGGAGACCGACTATGACATGAAAGAAAGACTATGACTTTATTCTTGAGGAAAGTTCCTTAGTCTGTCCTGGCGCAAATTAGTGAGGAGACCGACTACGACATGAAAGAAAGACTATGACTTTATTCTTGAGGAAAGTTCCTTAGTCTGTCCTGGCGCAAATTAGTGAGGAGACCGACTATGACATAAAAAAAAGACTATGACTTTATTCTTAAGGAAAGTTGCTCAGTATGATGAATAGAAGCCTCTATTTTTTACACCCTGTATAATATGTGGGCTGGGATACCTTTGATCGTTTTTTCGAAGCAACAGTGTGTGTGTTCTTGCCATTTTCCGAATCGACTGTTATTTGTGTGCGTGAGTGCATCGCCACACCACCACTTTGCTCAGGGTTAGTCCACAATAGTCTGAAAGAAATAATTGATATTGTAATAATCTGGAATAACAGTATTCTGTTACTAAAATTTTTAACAACTGTGGCGCACCGAGAGCCGGGTCGTTCTTTTCCCTCTAATATGGTTGAGGGGAGCAATGGCTGACCCTCGCGTTATACTCGTATCCAGGTGATGTCCGTGTGAACTGGCCTACTCTTGTCAAAGGCATTAATGACATTAAATGATTTTAATGTGTAACTTCTCGTGTCATATTGTTTTCATGTCATATTGACATAATTTAAAGATTCAAGTTATTTATTCAAAATAGGTGCAAATTACACTCTTCCTGATTGTCATAAAATAGTGATTATACATAATTTCATTCGTAAAAAATCAAGAAATAAACAATAATTAGTTAATGACGTCAAAATCCAATCCATGATATATAAAAAAACAAATTATGTCATGAGAACATGAAAATAATATGACACGAGAAGTTATACATTAAAATGATTGAATGTCATAAACGCCTTTAACAAGTTTAGGTCAGTTCACACGGACAGCACCTGGTCACGAGTATAACGCGAGAGTCAGATTTGTTTTATATCAATGATCACATTTTGACGTTATAAACTATTTTTTTTTATTTCTAAAGTTTTCACAAGTGATATGTATGATTATGTGATTACTATTTGTAAATTGCATTTATTTTGAATAAACATCTTGAATCTTGCACCTTTAGACGAACTGAATGCTGGGGCATGGGTTTCATCCCAAATTTCAGAAAGTTATGCCAAACTCCACACACGAGACCAAATCTGGGTTGGTGGAAGACCTTCACCAGGTCGGCGGTCCAGCACGTAGGCGGCATGCTTGCGCTACGTCTTCCAAGCATCACGGTCACCAATCATGAACCTAACTGCCCCAACTGTCATCCGTTCCACGAGCTATGAGCTCCGCCCACTGCTACGCTCTATTGTCCTTTGAGTAATCTTGAGCCTTCTTATGAGACCCTTAGAAAGCGACTTTAATAAAGACAGTTTAGTCTTGACGAAGAATACTCACTCGAAAGAATTTCCCGTTGAATAGCTGACATCCAACTTGATGGGTAGATGCAGAACCATTGTCTGTTGAACCCTTACAATATGTTCTGATGGCTGGAGTGGACCGTAGCTGGTTAGGGAAGTCATTGAGGTGCCTTGGTATCTGTAAGAAATTGTTCATGAATACCATCATCATCATAATCAGTACTATCGTTATCAATATCATCGTTTTAATCATCGAAATCTGGCCAAGTGCTTGTCGAACCACGTATCATGTAGGGATCCGTAGTCATTGCTTAGTAACTCGAAAAATGTTCATCACATGATAGCGAAATTGTATTCGTTAAATAGTTTTTAAATATCCAATCATTTTATACTATTGTGTTTGTAGAGCGTCGGTGGCGTAATGGCAAGGACCGCCACCTACTGTCCGGGAGGTCGTGGTTCGAATCCTGCCACGTACCAATGTGTTTATCCGACGCTCTTACGGTGAAGGAAACCATCGTAAGGAAATCTGCACACGCCAACAATGAAACTCGAAGGTTGTAATTGAAGTCGATCAACCCGCACTGGGCCCGCGTGGTCGACTCAGGCCCAATCGCCCTAATTCAGGGTAGGCTCAAGCCTCTCGGTGGAGACGTAAATGAGCTGATATGATGGTGATGATGATTGTGTTTCTACTCGTTTCCTGACGTACATTGTGAATTCCTTTCAGTTGTTTCTAAATGTAACTGGAAGAGATTCCTTCTAGACATAAGTCGGCCTTTGTACATCTTCAACTTTTTTGTACGTGTTTTTAGTTATTTGATGTGCAATAAAGATAATAGGTACAAGCAAGCAGACAGGTTAGAAATTGCATTCATGGTTCGTATCTCGCAAAAAAACACACACTTGATAATAATTTACAACGCTAAACATTTTAAAAATTAACTGAATTTAGTTACAAAAACTAAAATTTTGCTATTTTTTTGTTTTTTTAAATAATCCAAAAAGTATAAACGTATCCGATTCTGATAAAGTTTACATGGAACCACTTTGAATTTAAATTAAATGTGCTCAATTAAATTTAAATAACACAATCATTAATATCGGTATGAATTGTACGGAGAAATCTCTGAACATACCCAAAACATAATATCGTTTTACATTGTTTTTTTTTTATATTTTTGGGTACAATAAAGAGTATTTATCTTATCTTATCTTTTAATTCGTTTAAGAATATTTACAAAAGTCGTTTAAAAAATTTCAAAATAAGATCTTACGCTGTTGATTGCTGGACACTTACTTAAAGCACCCTAGACACTTCATACAACAGGCCAGAAATAACATTTCAAAAAAGGGATGACGGAACAAACAAAATGGCAGCGAAATTCTATACGTTCGACAACCAAACTGTAACCAATAAGTATCAATCTGAGGGGGTGAGGTCGCAATCTAGAGAGCGGCAGGGATTGTCCATACTGTATGTTAGTACTAATATATATACTTTGCCTAAAGCGAGTCTTTATTCTACACGGTGTAAGGACTTATTACATCTGTTTCTCAAAAACGACAAAGTCCAACTATTTCAACTATTAAAACTGTCCAACTATTTCAAGAGTCAGCGAGAGGAAAACAAAGCGAGGGGCAGGGAATACTGATGTAGTTTGCAAGAGCGCTCCTTAAATGTTTAATTGCCATCATGCCGTACACGGTAGGCAACGCTCGTACTGCGTGCGCGCGTATTTTGAGAACAATCGATCGCTAATTCGTGTTCGACGGTTGTTTCTTATTTAGCGACGAGGCACATTTTTATTTGGACGGATTCGTCAATCGCCAAAATTGCCGATTTTTGGTAGAAACTAACCCAGAGACGGTTTACATCAACAGTACGAGTAACTGTGTGCATCGCTATGTCGGCAAACTGCATTACTGGACCTTATTTTTTTGAAAATCACAGAGGACAAGCGGTTACTCTAACTTCTGGTCATGTACTGTTTAAAAAGTAAAATTTGCTTTTTTTATTATTCAATTCATACCAAAAAATAATAATGGTATGTTTAATGTTTTTTTTTTATATTCAACCAAAGCAGTTGGGTCGTTCTAAGACAGGCTGTATGTATAATTGTATATGTCGCAGCCATCTGGTTAGACCTGCCATTTATTTGAACGGCTAGCCTGTTCATTGAATGACGACATTCAATTGAATGACTAAAGGACAACTGGCCAAGTCTTTGATATAACGTTCAACCGATGATTTCTTCTTCGGCGAAGTATTCTGCTACCCTTGGGGGGAGGCTCGCTTCGCGAGGATCTTTCACTGTAATTTCAATCAAACCTGACCCAACCTAATATCGTTCGCTTATTAACAGTTTTTTACTCAGTTTTTTTTAATCCACAATTGATAACTATACGCTATACGCCACAAATGCCATGCAATGAAAAGGGAGTAGGCAAAAAATAGTTAAAAAAAAACTGTGCATGAGCGAATAATATTGGGTTCGGTAACGTTTGATTGACCATACAAATGGTAGCATAATGCTGCGCAGAAGAAGAAACTTAACACGCTACGTGCTACACACTACGCGCTACACGTTACGCGCTAAACGCTACGCACTACACTACACTACTCGTACACTGTTGTTCAAATATCGTACGGGCTAGCTTACAATCGGTTAACTAGTTGAACGTTGAGTGACGCTTGTTCACATATATATCTACCGCCTCCGTAGCTCAGAGGCAAAGTTCACTGGCTTTACACAGGAGGATAAGATAAGATAAGATAAGATAATTGTTTATTTGCAAGAATACTTTACAATTAGGTCTTAACATAATTAATAGGTAGTACTGTATTCAGCCGTCAAGAAAGCATGCAAATATTTCAGCAGGAACTTACAATTAAATTTTAAATTCTAAAAATTCTTTAACACTATAAAAATTGTGATTTAAGAGCCATTCTGTCAACTTATTTCTAAATAGGTTACCTTCTAACGTTTTAATTTCAACTGGAAGCTTATTAAACAGTGCGACACTCATATTAGAAATATTTCTTTTATATATATCTGAGTAACAAGGAGGTTGATGCAATAGATGTATATACTGAGCCCTTTTTTGTCTTATGGTAACATCTCTCAGGTTCCTAAAGTATTCTGGATGATTCTTGACAAATAGACAAACTTTCCTTATGTACAAGCAGGGCAATGGCAAAATATTTAATTCCTTAAACAATGGTCTGCAGCTATCTCTAAACCAGGAATTACAAATTGCACGTATACACCTTTTTTGTAGCTTGAAACTTTTGTCTGAGTCTACAGAGTTTCCCCATAGGATCAAACCATAACTAAGTATTGACGACACATGTCCATGATACGCTGTTAAAGCAGCTTCCTTTGATACAGTTTGTCTTAATCGTCTTAGTGCAAATACAAAACGTTCCAATCTATTACACACAAATTCAACATGATCTTTCCAATTAAGATGTTTGTCAATATTAATACCCAAAAATTTATATCCGCTAGCTTCTTCAAGCTTATTATTATTATAATTTACATTTAAGAACATTGGTTTAGTTGCATAGGAATGAAATTGTATAAATTTAGTCTTATTTATGTTCACACTTAGGTTATTGTTGTTCATCCATGTCATTATTTCCATTACAGCGGTATTTATTTTTGATTCAAATGTCATTTTGTCATTGTCGCATTCAACAACTAAAGTAGTGTCATCTGCAAATAGTATACATTTGTGATTAGTGGCTTTTGGAAGGTCATTTATATATAGGAGAAACAATAGTGGTCCCAAATTACTGCCCTGGGGAACTCCTGAACTGTTGATTCTGAACTGAGATCTATAAATTGTTTTCATAAAGACTTTACCCGATTGATTGAGCTTCGAAATTTCCGTACATTGTTTCCTGTTCCCCAAATAGCTTTTGAACCAGTCTAATGCTGTACCCCTAATGCCATAAGATTCTAGTTTGCAGAGTAGTATTGAATGCTTTACAAAATCAAAAGCCTTGCTCATGTCCAAAAATAACGACATAACCGTGTTTTTGTCGTTAATGGACTCTGTGACTTTTTTAACTAAATTAAAACAAGCGAGTTCCGTTGAACGGCCTGTACGAAAGCCATATTGATCAGAATTCAATATTTTGTGCTTCAATATAAAATCATTTAATCTTATGGCCATGGCTTTTTCGATAATTTTAGAAAATATGGGAACTATAGTGATAGGCCTGTAGTTGTTAGGATCAGTCCTATCACCTTTCTTAAAGAGTGGTTTAACCACCGACAGTTTCAGTTGCTCAGGAAAAATGCCCTGACTAAATGACAAGTTGAGTATGTGTGCTAGAGGATGACATATAAAACCAGCACTGGCCTTCAAAATTTCAGTCGTTATATCGTCATAGCCACTAGTCTTACTATTACCTAGGGACATAATTATTTTCAAAGTATCATTATAATCTATAGGTCTAAGAAAGATACTGAACGGATTGTTAATAATTAGGTTATTGTAAGATAAATTATTGCAATTCGCTGAAGAAGTCAAATTTATAAAATAGTCATTTAAAGTATTACAAATTTTCTGTGGATCGTCATATATCATGTTATTAAAATTAATCGAATTAATGTTAAAATTAATATTATTAGTCAAAGTCGATGATATTATGTCCCAGGTTGCTTTGCATTTATTTTTATTCATGTTAATGTACCTACTATTGCTTATTTTTTGTGCCCTCCTAATACATGCCTTAAGGATTGAATGATAGCCTTTAAAATGTTTTTTATTTATGTCCTTATTAACATTACAGGTCGCGGGTTCGATTCCCGGCGGGGTCAATTGTAAGGTTTGGTTTGGTTGGTGGTAGGGCGTTTTCTAAGCCCGCCTGGCTAGCTACTAGCTACTACCATCTTATCTAAGTCTTGACGCCAAGTATCAATGTTGATATCATTGGTGTGTTCCGGCATGAAGATAGCCAGTTCCCCATTGCGTTGGGGAATCTTGGTAAGCCCGCTTCCATCTTCGGCAACATGGTCACTTACCACCAGGTGAGATTTTGTCAAGGGTTTACCAATTGTAAATAAAATAAAAATATATATTACTTCGGAATATTTATTACGCGCTTTTTCTCCCGAACTTAACTAGGTAATCTGATTGATGATCTATCATACTTACCTCAAATGTAGATCATTTCGCCACGTTAAATCGTCTGTGGACGGCGCTGTCAAGTTACCTCGGATCGATGTGAATGACACTATGTTGGACTGCAAACGGATTGGTGTTCCTGCAAATAATGATTTTGTTATTGGCGAGAAAATATTATATATCTATTAGCTGTCCCGGCGAACTACGTACCGCCTTACATTACAAATCACTGCCCTACCCTACCCTACCCTACCCTACCCTACACTACACTACCCTACCCTACACTACCCTAACCTACACTACCCTACCCTACACTACCCTACACTACACTACCCTAACCTAAAATAAAATAGATGTTGGCCGATTCTCAGACCTACTCAATATGCTCACAAAATTTCATGAGAATCGGTCAAGCCGTTTCGGAGGAGTACGGGAACGAACATTGTGACACGAGAATTTTATATATAAGAAGAATATACAGGGTGCCACATAAATGAGTGCTGATACTTTAAGGTGGGCTTGTACTCATCAAACGGAGCAACTTTTGTTCTGCAACTGAAATCACGAAATTTTTATTAGATTTTTCATACAAAACTGTTTAATCAGCTGACCGATATGTACGAAAAACCAAAAAAAAAATTGCGATTTCAGCAGAGTTTTAGAACAAAAGTGGTTCAGTTTGATGGGTACAAGCCCACCTTAAAGTATCACCACACCTTTATGTTTCACCCTGTATATATAAAGGAAAGTCACGTTAGTTACACCATTTATAACACAATAACGGCTCGACCGATTTCGCTAATTCTTTTTTTGTTGAGTTCGTTATTGTCAGGAGAAGGTTTTAGGGTAGGGTAGGGTAGGGTAGTGTAGTGTAGGTTAAGGTGGAACAAAGTTCACCAGGGCAGCTAGTAATGTATAAATCTGCTGTTAAATTAATGTATTATGGCTGTGTAGGTAAACTCATAAACATAAAAGTCTCTCTTTCTTATCGTTTGGAAAAAATAACCGGCTATCCAAGGGACAGACGGCGGTTGCCTGGTGTTACAATTGGCATCACCCGCGGTCACGTGTAGGTCATTTAGATTTTCACCAATGGACGTGTGCAACGCGACCTTCACCTGGAATCAGATGTGCAGGTTTCCTCAAGATGTTTTCCTTCACCGTTAAAGCAATCGGTAAGTAGGTATATGTACGTAAGTTTCGAAAAATTCATTAGTACATTGGCCGTCCGAATTTGAACCAGCACTTCTGGTTAGGAGGACCGATTCGTTTCTGGTTGAGCCACCCACGCTTTTTTAAGGGTTAGCATAAGGTGATAGCATTAAAAAAAAATTCGCAGCGCAGTAATGAGCATAGCTAAGTTTTCAAATTAATCAAATGCAACTTCGCACAGCGGTTGTCGAGGTTATCCTAGGTACTTTTAATTAAAAAAAATGATCAAATATAATCTATACCCAATAATGGCCAAAACATTCAAAGCAAAGACATCAACGCGAGTACTGTAAAGTTGCTACGCTTTACAAACAGTCTTAGAAAAGACATAACGTAAACACCTACTATTGCTACGAAGTAGTTACGGCATCATGTCATCACATCACATCAGCTCATATACAGGATGACTGGTTGAACGACGGACGCATTTAAGGAGGTAAACTAGTAACCCATGTACATTCCCTCTCGGTAAAAAAAGTCAAGGTTATTTTAAAAAACGTGTGATTTACACATTTTTTGAAATGTGATATTTCTGTAATTTTGCTTATGCTGTGCGGAGCGCATGTTATCTTCCTATCAGAGTCGCTGTCAGCTGTTGCGTATGCGTCACAGCGAGCCTAGTAAACGGTAAAAAAAGAGATGGACCTTTTAAAAATAATAAAAATTGGTGGTGGTTTATTAAGCTTAATGGAATGGGTATCGGCTTCATAATACACCTTTTTTAATGGGTCCGTTGTTCAACCAGTCACCCTGTATACGTCCCCACCGAGGGGCTCGAGCCTACCCCGAATTAGGGCGATCGGGCCTTAGTCGACCACGCGGGCCCAGTACGGGTTGGTCAACTTCACACACAACCTTCGAGTGTGCAGGTTTCCTCACGATGTTTTCCTCCACCTCAATAGCGTCGGATAAACGTACATATGAGATCGAAAATCGAAAACACATTGGTACGTAGCAGGACTTGAACCACGACCTCCCGTATAGGAGAAAGCGGCCCTTGCCGACGCTCTTAGAGATAATGTGAAGGGCTTACCAATAGTGAATAAAAAAAAAGTTACGTTTTACAGTCTTAGAAAAGGCTTTAACGCGAGTTCCATTGCTACACTTTAGAAACAGTCACAGGAGACATTAATGCGAGCACTATTGTTACTCCTAGACTCAGCTTACCAACACAATCGTAGGAAAGTAATAAACACTAGCACAATTCCTACGCTTTACAAATAGTTATTTAATAAACTACTTATTAAATAAAAAGCTACCTAATTGTTACCCAATTTGGATGATGATATGAACCGCCTCCGTGGCGTAATTTTTAGTTCATTCGCTTCACACCAGGAGGTCGCGGGGTCAATTCCCGGCGGGTTCAACTTTAAAAGACTCAGTTTGGTTGATGGTAGGGCATTTTCATAGCCCGCCTGGTTATCTAAATCTTTCCGCCAAACATCAGTGTTAACAGCATTGATGTGATTGAAGATAGCCAGATCCCCATTGCGTTGGGGAATCTTTGTAAGCCCGTTTCCATCATCGGCATCATCGTCACTTACCATCAGGTGAGATGATGCCAAGGGCTTACCAATTGTGGATAAAAAATAATATACAGGGCTTCTCATCGTGATAACTAGCTTTTACCCGAGGCTTCACTTACATGAACATGGGGATGACGAATGCTAGTCATCTGATTTACTTTTTATCATCTGTCAAAAACGAAATTTTGTTCTAAGAATGTTTTTTATCCCACCATCTCGGAAACTGTATTTTTGCTCTTCGATATCTAAGTGCAAAAGCCGTTTTTATTCGCTAGAGGATAAAGTAAATATCTGAGTGCAAAATCCGTTTTTATTCGCTAGAGAAGAAAAGTAAATTGAATGTAGAACATCGTGAATTCAAAACATTATTATACCTATTTACTTCTACCTCCATGGTGCCGAATTTATCATACAACCTTTTTTTAATTTGTTAAAAACTCAGACTCGGAACCTTCTTGGTGTACTTTTTTTTAAATTTGCTTTGCGCGCGCCATATAACCGCCTCCGTAGCTCAGAGGCAAAGTTCACTGGCTTTACACAGGAAGTCGCGGGTTCGATTCCCGGCGGGGTCAATTGTAAGACTCGGTTTGGTTGGTGGTAGGGCATTTTATAAGCCCGCCTGGCTAGCTACCACCATCTTATCTAAGTCTTGCCGCCAAATATCAATGTTGAAATCATTGGTGTGTTCCGGCATGAAGATAAGATAGCCAGTTCCCCATTGCGTTGAGGAATCTTGGTAAGCCCGCTTCCATCTTCGGCAACATCGTCACTTACCACCAGGTGAGATGTTGTCAAGGGTTTACCAATTGTGCACAAAAAAACCCTCGAAAAGTCCACGCGGGTGAGGCCGCGGGAAACAGCTAGTTCGTCAGTAATAAATATCTATAATCTATAATAGTTGTACAAATCTTACCGATATCAGTAGGAAAATCTCTGACGCTCTGTATAGGATAAAAAACCATTTGTTGATTTATATGGCTGCCGAATCGTACAAAATCCTCAATGGACTTCTTGACTGTAAGAAAATAGGTACACAGAAGTAATTAGGCTGACAGGTGAAATCATATAAGTGTGCCAATTATTTTTTTCCCCCTAATACTCGCTGAAATCTAATAAAGGAAATAATATTGTCTCTTAAATCTATAAGTACATATAATAAAACTGTAACGGGGCCGTGTCTGTACATGAATTATTATTGGAAAATAATAACTGCGGTGGACATTACTAACGATGTAGAGACCAAAACAACAACTTTTGGAATTTTGAAGTAAAACTTCTTTAAGCACGCTTGGCTTGGGGAGTAAGCTGGTGGATGCCTGACGAGAGCGTTACGGAAGTGTGTTCGGGCGAGGCGAACGGCAGTTGAGAGGGATATATAAATTAGTGGAGATAGAAAGAGAGATACTATTTATTTTTGTTTACCAACAAAATCGGTTGACAAGGCAACAATATCGGTTATCAGAACAACCAAAACAAACATATAAGATAAAAAGATTTGATCGTTTTCAGAGGATAATAAAACTATTTTCATAAACTGTCTATACCTCCATATGACAAAAAAGATTTGATTTTTTTCTGAAGACTAAGTATTTACTTTTCATACATATAGATGGAGCTAAAGAAGTTTTACTTCAGTCGTGTGGTCGAAAGCACACTTGTATTTTACTTTTTTTTGTCTGTCTGTATGTTCACGCATCACGCAAAAACTACCCAGCCTATTTTGATGAAAATTTTTATGGTGGTTCCTTATAGCCCGGGTCAGCATATCATCATTACAGCTCATATGCGTCCCCACCGAGGGGCTCGAGCCTACCCTGAATCAGGGTCAGCATATAGGATACTTTTTATTACGGAGAATTCAAAAGATCCCGAGGAAAAATTCAAAACCTCCACGCGGACGAAGTCGCGATCACAGCTAGTTATAGTAATAAAATTGGTACAGAGTCGTTCACAGGGGCTTCTACTCACCACACCGAATACATTTTCCCTCCAAACCCATTGATAATTAAAAAAAAATGAGACTCATCATACATATCACAACCGACGGCCTAGTGAGGATCGCCGGAACCCGCTGATGCGGGCAGCGCAGGACCGGTCGTCGTGGAAATTCTTAGGGGAGTCCTTTGTCCAGCAGTAGACGTCTTTACTTTATTTATTTCTTTCTTTCAACTGATATGATGATGATACACATCGATCAGCTAGTTGACCCCAATTTCGATCATTTTTGTATGGAGTGTTGATTTTTTTTTGGAGTATTGACTACGGGTTCCTTGGGGAAAGTTGTTCAGTATGATGAGTAGAACCCCCTGTTAACGGGTCCTACACAAATTTCGTTACACCCTGTATAAGTTCTTAGACATTTCATTATTTTAATACAGTTTGGTTCAAAACTTCCTAGGTACATGTTGGAACAAAATTGCAAGTAGTGACCTGTAAAAGGAAAAGGTGACTGACTGGTATATCAACGCACAGCCAAAACCACTAAAATGATTTCGCTGAAATTTGAAATACAGAGAGTTATAAAGACGTAGGCAACCGCTAAGAAAGGATTTTGGGAAATTCTCACGGGAACGGCAACAAAAGGGATCTAAGCGGGCGAAGTCGCGGACACCAGGTATATTTTATCTACTCTCATATCGTAAAACTCGAATTGGGATGACGAATGCTAGTCATCTGAGTTACTTTTTATCATTTTAAAAAAATGATATTTTGTTCTAAAAATGTTTGAAATACCTAGGCTTGACGTCATAGTTTAGCAGCGTCATTTACGTACTCATTTTGTGATTTTGGTGACTTTAAAATCGAAGACTTGATGGAAAACAAAACTAGTAAGGTTTTCCGAAGTTTAAGTAAATTTAGTGATCAAGAGTTCATAATTTATTTCTGATGCTGTCGTCAACCCTATTATCAAAATGAGTTTACATTGATATACTTTGTGAACATCATACCGAAATTTAATAATAGAATCATATTATAACACATTTTCTCTAACAAAATAATGTTATAACAGTATTTTATGAAACTGTTGCATAATGACGGGTATTAAAACACGAGTATGAGTTTAAAACTCGAGGTACTGAATTGTTCGTATGAAAACGCCACCATGTCGGTTCGCCTGCAGGATCAAAACTCGGAACCTATTCAGCTGCAGCGAGGGGTGAGACAGGGCGACGTTTTATCTCCGAAACTGTTCACCGCCGCCCTGGAAGATGTTTTCAAGCTTTTGGACTAGGGTAGAGTCGGCAGCAATATCAACGGCGAGTACATCACCCACTTTCGATTAGCTGACGTTATTGTGGTCATGGCTGAGACTTTGGACGACTTAGGTATGCTCGATGGCCTCAAAAGGGCCTCTCAACAAGTTTAGCAGCGTCCGGGAAACTTCGCAATATCTTCACGTCCCAAATACCGCAGTGTCATCAGACCGAAGTCTTCGAACTGTGTGTGTTGTCAGTGATGACTTACAGAATTGAGACATGGTCGCTTACTATGGGCCTCATAAGAAGGCTCAAAGTCACCCAGGAACGTGCTATGCTCGGAGTTTCTCTACGTGATCGAATCAAAAACGAGGAGATCCGTAGGAGAACCAAAGTAACCGACGTACCTCTTAGGAATGCTAAACTTAATTGCGAGTGAGCGGGGCACATAGTTCTTAGAACAGGTGGCCTTTGGGTCAGTAAATTTGTCGAGTGGTGATCGCGCACCGGAAAACGTAGCGTAGGCAGGCCTCCCACTTGGTGGACCGATGACCTGGTGAAGGTTTTGGGAAGCAGCTGGATGCGGGCCGCGCAAAACCGGTCGTCGTGGAAATCCTTGGGGGAGGTCCTTCGGCTGAACCGAGCTTTGGCGAGGTTTTTCATACTATCGTACGAGTTTTTAAATACATAGTTATGTGCAGATTTATACACTACTTTATGTCATTTCATACTTTGGGAATAAACCTTATAAATAAAAGATCAAAGTAAAAGAGTAGGAAAAAAAATTTCACCAAAAATCAGTACCTATAACGAAATTTATCTAAGCGCTAAAACCCAGCACATCACCACGCATGCGCTAAAACAGGCGCTGTTACAGACAGGTAAAAACAATGACGAAGAAAAAAAACTCGATGGATAAAAACTGCAACAAAAACTTTTTTGTAATGCTATAATTATAAAAAAGGCGCGCTTCGCTTATGCCTCCTATCAGGAGAAAATAATTGATGGAATCTCCTTGGTGATATTAACTTCTTGGGTTTCTACTGTATTGTAATAGTAAAAAATGTTTTTCCTCCCCCCATCTCGGAAATTGTATTTTTGCTGTTCGATATCTGAGTGCAAAAGCCGTTTTTACTCGCTAGAGGGTGAAAAGTAAATTGAATTTAGAACATCGTGTGCACTAAGTTTGTGAATTCAAAACATTATTAAACCTATTTACTTCTACCTCCATGGTGCCGAATTTATCATACAACCTATTTTAACCTGTTAATAACTCAGGCATGAAACCTTCTTGTTGTACTTTATTTTTAATTTGCTTTGCTCGCGCCATTTTCTTTTCACGTCATATTGTTAAAATCGAAGGTTAAAAACAAGAAACTTGAAAACAAGTGTAAAACCTAAAATGAATGATTATAGCGACAAGGAAGTTTATTTGACGCCAACAGGATTGACTGAAACTGTTTGTAATGCGCAAATGTTTTTTTTTCATTTAGTAATTTCCTCGCTGAGGTGGAATGAAAAGTTACGTGTTGCACTCGAGTGCAAAGATTTTTCACCTCGTGCTCTTTTGATTCCCTCGCTAACGCTCAGGATTCTAATTTTTGAATCACTCGCTGCGCTCGGGATTCAAATTTAGACTCCTTCGCTTGCTCGGTCATCAAAATTGAGCACGCGGTTAAAAAGCAACTTGTATAACAAATAACTATTATAACATTATCTTGTTAGAGAAAAAGTGTTACAATATGGTTTTATTAATATCTCTGTATGGTATTCAATAAAGTATGTCAATTTAAACTAATACTGAAGTTTGTAATTCGAATTGTACGATATGAGAGTAGATAAAATATTTTAAAGCACTTAAGCGCATGCGCGTCGATCGCGTAAATTTGGCACCACTTTCTTCCAAAAACTAGGGATAGGAGAATAAGGGGGTAAAATAATTTCCAGAATCCCGGGTTACTTTGATAACTCTGTGATTTCTGTACTTACAGTCGGCTTCATTCAAAGTCTCGAATCTCGTCTGGTCGATGTGAGTAGCGTATACGGTTGTGTCTTGGATTTTAATCACGATGTCTATGTGGACCTATAAAAAAAGTTATTCAAACCACAAACTACAGATAATACACGATACATTAACAAAAGCGGTCAAGTGCGAGTCGGACTCGCGCAAAGTAGGGTTGTACAAAGTACATTTAAAAAAGCTAATTTATATTTGCAGTTGGTAATAGAAAATTGTGTATGGAAGATCTATTAACTTTTCATAAATCCAACTGCACATCTTAAGTTGGTCGATTATTACTCCTTATTGAAAAAAGCCTATTTAACCGTTACAGTTTTCCTTTTAATTGATTAAATATCCTACTATTTTCATTTTTTTTCAGATGTCAGTTTATCTGGTGGGGAGGGCGGGGGGGGGGGGGACACTCGACTCTAACAAAATATGGCACTTTAAACCTTAATGTTTCGCAAACAGATCCCTAAATCAAACAATGATTTTAGCAAATCTTCAATAATTTTAAAAGACCTATTAAACGATACGTCATACGATAGGGTACGTCAACAAAAAAAAATCACCCCCTCAAAATATTTTTTTTTCCAAGATTTTATTTTACCACTTTGTCGGCGTGCTAAATTACAGCTTTCTAGTTCCTATAGCTTAGCCGCGGACAGACAGAAAAACAGACGGACAGACATAGCGACACGGTAAGGGTTCCTTGTTGGCTACGGAACCCTAAAAGCTATGTTCCCAGTTTTAGGACACGAGTATAAATCCGGACGGCCAATGTATCAATGAGTTTTTCTAAACTTACGTACATATATTTACCGATTGCTTTAACGGTGAAGGAAAACATCGTGAGGAAACCTATCTTTTTCCAGATGTGTATGAAGGTCGCGTTGCACACGTCCGTAGGTATAAATCTAAATGCACTACACGTGACCGCAGGTGATGCTATGCGCAACACCAGGCAACCGTCGTCTATCCCTTGGATAGCACGGTTAATTGTGCCACACGATAAGAAGATGAGTTCATGAAATACAGCCTGGTGATACACGGACATACAAACAGACGAACGGACAGCGGAGTCTTAGTAATAGGGTCCCGTTTTTACCTTTGTGTGCAGAACCCCTAAAAAACATCTTAATGGCGAACGACGCGAATTCTTCATATTATTACCACAATTGTAAATAATTAGATTGTCTATGATTCCACTCACTAGGGCCACCTAGTTGAATGTGTTTTTTTAATTGACTGTAGTTACCACCGTGAGGCAGGCTCTTACATAGTTTAACCACAATACAATATAATACAATGCAATATTCTTTATTGCATCACAACATAAAAAAAAGAAAATATGCGGCCATAAAAACCACTTAAAAAAACCACTGCCATCTATTGATAGCAATTGGAACCAACGAACGGCTTGTTTTTTTTTTTACTGTTGATATAGGAGCGTTTGACTCTAATCTCTCCTAATGTCAAGCGACGATAAGGTCGAAAGTGGAACACGGAATCTCAAACAAATGCCTATTCACTCTTGCCTTCAAGATCCCCATATTATAAGACTCTGAGAAAAAGATACTGGATAATTACCTGTGCTATTTATTAATTCAGTTACTAGCTGTTTCCCGCGGCTTCTAATTTTCTATACCTAATCTCAGACCTTCCGAGCATCATATTAGGATAAAAATAATTATAAGGCGAAAAAGTTAGAAAATAAAAACAAACAGACAGATAAAAAGGTCATGACAGTAATGAAAAACGGCGGGAAATCAACATTGAGAAAACATGACAAAAAAACATATTAAAAGGAAAATAATACAAAATAGATAGAAAATAAAAATTGTTTTTATCACTTTATTAAGCCTACGCCGTCTGCCTGTCTGTCCATCTGTCTGTCAGACCGTTATAGTGCACTGTATCTTTTAAAACGTAGGTAGCCGACTGAGATTTTAACTTAAGTTTGACTCGCTCGTGAACAGATTTGTTTTAGGTTTTTCCGTGTTTATTACAACTAATCTTAAATATATAAAAGACAAACCTGAGTGACTCATCTACCAACGCACAGCCGAAACTACTGAACGGATTTCGCTGAAATTTGGCAAACAGATAGTTGTAATGACGTAGGCATCCGCTAAGAAAGGATTAAAAAAAAATCACCCCGTAAGGGGGAGAAAAAGGGGTTAAAATTTTGTGTGGATGTCCGTCAATTTTAGAGCTAGAATTTAATTTTGGCACACAGTAATAGACTACCAAAAAATGGTGTGTATAAAGAAGTTTTGTAGTTTACTAGCTTTTGCCCACGACTTCGTCCGTGCAATTCTATTCTACATATTTATTTAGTGACAACAAAAAACAAGGAAATTTTGTAAATGGTTTGTTACCAATCTTAGAGTATATTTCCTTATTTGGGACAAGGTAGTAATCTCACCTTTTTAGTTTCAAGTAACACAACCTTCAATTCCATAAGTTTCTCCAACAAATGTTCAGTTTTGATATTGGATATGTTGAAATTTTGCATTCTAGAATATATATTCGAAGATACGCCCTCGGCTATGATGTACACCTGTAAATTACCAAAATATAAGTATATATTGATTATTTAATAACAGTTTTAAGCTTAGCCTAATGCGATAGTGTACATCTCAACAAATCTTACATTAAATTAAATTGAATTCAAATAATTAATTTTCGTAACTAATAAAAATAACTACAATAGGGATGACGAAATTAAGTCATCTAAGTTACTTTTTATCATCTGTCAAAAACGACATTTTGTTCTAAAAATGTTTGAAATACCTAGGCGTGACGTCATAGTTTTGAAGCGTCATTTACGTACTCATTTTGTGATTTTAGTGAATTAAAAATCGAAGACTTGATGGAAACAAAACGAGTAAGGGTTTCCGAAGTTTAAGTAGGAGGGCAATTTAGTGGTCAAGAATTCATAATTATTTCTGATGCTGTCGTCATCCCTATTATATTTACTTATTAGGATGAGGTTTTTTTGCTTTAACTGAAAAGCGACAAATGTTAGATTGTATTTGTACCTATACAATCGGAGCAAAAAACACAATCAATTAAACTACTTAATACACTTAATTCATTATTCGATTAGTAAAATTCTCGAGTGGCGACCGCGCACCGGAAAACGTAGCGTAGCGTAGGCCTCCCACTCGTGAAGGTTGTGAGAAGCCGCTGGATGCGGGCAGCGTTGAACCGGTCGTCGTGTAAATCCTTGGGGGAGGCCTATGTCCAGCAGTAGACGTCCTTCGGCTGATATGATGATTATTATTTGATTCGACGGGCCATTGACGGGAAATTGTTTTCTCCGATTGTACCTCTAAAAATTGTAAGCTCCGATTGTTCACCTCGAAATCGTTTGCCCCGATTGTATCTCTAAAAATTGTTTTCTCCGATGGTACCTCAAAAATTGTTAGCTCCGATTGTTCACCTCGAAATCGTTTGCCCCGATTGTACCTCTAAAAATTGTAAGCTCCGATTGTTCACCTTTAAATCGTTTGCCCCGATTGTACCTCTAAAAATTGTTTTCTACGATTGTATCTTTAAAATTGTTTTCTCTGATTGTACCTCTAAAAATTGTTGGCTTCGATTGTTTACCTCGAAATTGTTTGCTCCGAGTGTACCTCTAAAGTTGTTTGCTCCGATTGTACCTCTCAAAATTATTTGCTCCGATTGTACCTCTAAAGTTGTTTGCTCCGATTGTACCTCTCAAAATTGTTTGCCCCGATTGTATCTCTAAAGTTGTTTGCTCCGATTGTACCTCTCAAAATTGTTTGCTCCGATTGTACCTCTAAAGTTGTTTGCTCCGATTGTACCTCTCAAAGTTGTTTGCTCTGATTGTACCTCTCAAAATTGTTTGCTCTGTTTGTACCTCTCAAAATTATTTGTTCCTATTGTACCTCTAAAAATAGTTTTCTCCGATTGTTACTCCAAAAATTGTTTGCTTCGATTGTATCTCGAAAAATTGTTTACTCTGATTGTGCCTCTTAAGATTATTTTCTCTAATTGTACCTCAAAAGAGGTAAGTGGTTCAATTTTACGAGTATCTCAATTTCAGTGAACTAAAGTAATCTTGATATAAATAGCCCTTACCGCTCCTCTAAAACTCTTTTCCCCTCCTGTTGAGAATTCCAACGCTACCATTTCTGGCAGTCCACTGGACTCTTCACCAACACTGAGGAGTTGGAAGGTCGGGCCCTCAACATCCTGGCTGGTGCCAATGCTGCGTGGTTCTTGACTCACGATATAGTTGAAGGTAGCCCAGTATTTCAGGTCAAGTTTCGGGAGTTGGTTCGTCACGAATTGGACGTAGTAAGTACTGTTTACAAAGAAAGCAGGAAAAAATATAAACAGTTGTTAATATAGTACAAAGTTAGAATACTTCAGAGCTTCATTACAATTGGACGTGTGGGCGTATCTGAAGTATTGATATATGCCGAATATGGATGCCCAGATCAATATAGCGGGATATTTAATCTTCATGTTTGCGGCTCGCGCACTGCGCACCCTCGAAAAGTCATACAAACGTTGTCCACGCGGGTGAAGCCGCGGGAACCAGATAGTCTATAATATTATGGGAACCAGCAGGGCCGGCATAAAATACCCTGCCACCATCGAAAAACCCGCAACCTACTGATGTCAAACGAGTGAACTTAGCACTTCACTTAATATTTCAATCTGAGTTTATTTCATTCTGAGAGACATAAACTCCTGTTCTGCGTAGCGCCTACGGTCCACGAACTGTGCTGCGACGCGTAGCTATAAGCTCCTGTTCACGAAATGACCCCTATACATCGCGTAGTGCCTATGGCCCACGAACTGAGCTACACTGCTTAGCTACAAGCTCCTGTTCACGAAATGACCCCTATACATAGCGTAGCGCCTACGGCCCACGAACTGAGCTACGCTGCTTAGCTACAAGCTCCTGTTCACGAAATGACCCCTATACATAGCGTAGCGCCTACGGCACACGAACTGAGTTACGCTGCTTAGCTACAAGCTCCTGTTCACGAAATGACCCCTATACATAGCGTAGCGCCTACGGCCCACGAACTGAGCTACGCTGCTTAGCTACAAGCTCCTGTTCACGAAATGACCCCTATACATAGCGTAGCGCCTACGGCACACGAACTGAGTTACGCTGCTTAGCTACAAGCTCCTGTTCACGAAATGACCCCTATACATAGCGTAGCGCCTACGGCCCACGAACTGAGCTACGCTGCTTAGCTACAAGCTCCTGTTCACGAAATGACCCCTATACATAGCGTAGCGCCTACGGCACACGAACTGAGTTACGCTGCTTAGCTACAAGCTCCTGTTCACGAAATGACCCCTATACATCGCGTAGCGCCTACGGACCACGAATTGTGCTACGACGCGTAGCAGCTATAAACTCCTGTTCAGGTGTTGGACCACGCGCAAAATAGGGTTCAGTAGTTTTTTTTTATTCATTTTTTTTTTAAGTAAAAGTAGCTTTTTACTATATATGTATGAGCTTATTTACTATTTATGTAAAAAAGGTCACATAAATAGCAAATAGTTCATACGTAAATCCTAGGTATAGACTTTATTATCCCATGCTTATTTTCTTATGCAACCTTTTTACATAAATAGAAAATAAGCATGGGATATTACAAAGTCTCCACCTTCAACTGATCGATTAGTAGGAAGAATATTATTTTTTTCTTTGATTACTGGTCTTTTGTGAAACGATGTTCAGTAGATGCCCTAATTATTAAATATTACACTATTTTTACACCATGTTTATTATATTTATATTTTACTAGCTTTCGCCCGCGTGGACATAGATTTTATGACTGTCTTAGAGGGTGAATTTTCTCCAGATCCCTTCGGGAACTATATCAATATATGCTTAGTCAATAATTTTATTTTCCAACACCTCAACCATCTCTGTGCAAAATATCACACAATCCATTGTTCCGTTGCGATGTTAAAGAAATTAACAAAAAAGAGTATATTTTCAGTTCCCTCAGGAACTGCATCGGGCTATGCTATTTTCACGGAATAAAAAGTAGCCTATGTCCTTCCTCGTGACACAGGCTACTTGCATGCCAAATTTCATCAGCATTGGTCAAGGCGTTGAAGCGTAAAAAGGTAACAATCAAACACATTTTACCACATATAATATTATTTAAGGATTTCAACCGACTTCCAAAAACGAAGGAGGTTCAATCAATATTTAAAAAAAAAACATTTGTAATATTTATTGAATGTTTTTTACGCGATGTGTTCTCAAATTGATAACCAATTTTAATAAAAAAAATTTATTCGATACCCTGTCGAATAAAAATGATGCCAGATTGGTCCTATATAAATGTTATCAAAATCTGTGGAATATTTTTTAAGGAAAATAACAAAAACCAAAAATAAAAATGCAAAAAATTGTTCTAAGTTGTTGACGTTGCGTATAGGCCAGCTTCCTAAACGGTGACCGGCGACCTGGTGAAGGTCACAGGAAGCCTCTGGATGCGAGCAGCGTAAAGCCGGACGTCATGGAAATCTTTGGGTGAGGCCTATGTCCAGCAGTGGACGTCTTTCGGCATATATGGTAATGATGATGACTAAGTGGTTGCGATGCATGTCGTTTTTAGAGTTCTGTACCCAAAACACATCGCGGACACTGCATACAACGGCCGTGAAATGTCATTTCTAAAAACAAATGACGGAGCAAACAAAATCACGGCGAAATCTCATACGTTCGAGAACCAAACTATAACCAATCGGTATCAATCTGGATGACGAGGGGGTGAGGTCGTAATCTAGAGAGCGGCAGGGAGGGTCCATACTGTACGAGTATGTTAGTACTGATATTATATACTTTGCCCAAACGGTAAAAACGGGACCCTAAAACTAAGACTCTGCTGTCAGTCCGTCTGTATATCTGTCTGTCCATCTGTCACCAGACTGTATTTCATTAATCGTGATGATGTATTTCTGTTGCCTCTATAACAACAAATACTAAAAATTAGAAAAATTAAAAATCTCCATAATAATCGTGTTTTTTTTTAATGTGAAGAAACTAGCGCCATCTAGTATGATGGTACGGAACCCTTTGTGCGCGATTGTGACTCGCACTTTACCGGTTTTTTTAACGTGTTTAGCGTTTCCCAATTAACAATAATTTAAGTTAAAACTTATTGTATGTACTTACGATAGCTTATATCGACTGAAATACTTGTTCCCCTCCATACTCTTCACCGAGGAATACCAGAAGCGCTTCAGTTGTTCACTACGGCACTGCTGCACGTAGTTGTGCACGTTCATGAAGTCCCTCGAACCGAGTCGTGAACTCAGAATTGCGTGCAAAGCCAGGGTACGAAGTTGTATGTGTTCAGTTTCGTTCCTTAGTATTGGGAGGACGTTCTCTATTTTGTACTGAAATGATAGACATGATGTGGCTTCACAAAAGCTTCGAAGGTTCAGAGGTAGCTTGGTCCCCCTAGCCAGAGGTCCAGGGTTTGAATCTTACTCATCCAAGTGGAACTTAGTAGGAACTCTCACTGGTTCTTTTTAAGGCTTAAACAGTTCATACATCATCATCATATCAGTCGCTAAGTTAAGGAACTGCTAAAGTGGTACTTACAGACCCCTTCCAAACGCTCAGACTAGCCAACGCAGCCCAGAGTCTCTCATGGCGATCCTTGTTCAAGTCCGTGTGTATCTCGTCCAAGTAGTTGACCACGTTCTTACCGATGTTGGTCAAACCTTGCAGCCAAACCAGCCGATCTATGTACTGTGGGCAATCTGAAATAGTGAAAAGGATGTTTGAAACGTGGCAGAATGTTCGTGCGAATGGTGGCGCACCGGGAACCGGGCCGTTCCTTTCCCTCTAGTATGGTGTTGATGGGAGCAATGGCCGACTCTTGCTTTATACTCGTGACCAGGTGCTGTCCGTGTGAACTGGCCTACTCTTGTTAAAGGCATCAATGACATTCAATGATTTTTATGTACTAGTATAACTTTTCGTGTCACATGGTTTTGATGTTTTAATGACATAATCTGGTTTATTTCAAGGATTAAATTTTGAAGTGATTACCTAATGATTGTTTATTTCTTGATTTATCACAAACGTAATTATGTTATTATTATTTTATGACTATCAGAAAGAGTGTAATTTGAACCTATTTTGAATAAATATATATTGAATTGAATTGTGGCTGAGTCGATCACACAGATCAACTGACCTGAATCACGGTTATCACTGCGATGGGTTTGACTGTTAGTGGCGTTTCACGAGAAAGGCATGTTGAGTTCACTACGAGTATATGGCAGTCGTTAAGTCGTGTTAGATGCCATAAAGCCGGCATGAAATACTTCCAACATCAGCGTGGGGTTCGCCGCTGCCCGGAATCCTTCACCAACACGGACATGGTCCCCGTGGCGTGCGTGGACTATGGCAGGTCTGTAGCTAGCATTGACACCGTCTAGCATTGTACTCGGTATAGCTCGGTTGTTATTTAAGCAAAAAAAAAAAATTTGTAGTGATAAATAATTTTCGAAAAACCCGGAAGCTTTTAGCTACTCGTACAAGCATTTTAGGATCAAAGTACTCGTCGATACGAATCAAACGAGCCCAATTTCGATGGGGTTGTGTCGTTTCATTGCGAAGTTCCTATGGCCACCTTCCAGCTCCATCATCAGATCAGCACCGTGTCAACAAAATATTGTATTGTCACGTGATTTACATATGTATGCAAAATTTCAGCTCAATCGGTAACTGTGAAGTGGATCAAATTTAATTTGCAAAATTTGATGACAAACATCAGGACAGGTAAAACTCAATAAAAAATTGTAATATAGTGCTTTTTTATGCTAATTAGTTGCCCCAATGATATTTTTGTGCTTTTTTGATGCTAATTAGTTGCCCCAATGATAATTTTGTGCTTTTTTGATGCTAATTAATTGCCCCAATGATAATTTTGTGCTGTTTTGATGCTACTTAGTTGCCCCAATGATAATTTTGTGCTTTTTTGATGCTAATTAGTTGCCCCAATGATAATTTTGTGCTTTTTTGATGCTAATTAGTTGCCCTAATGATAATTTTGTGCTTTTTTGGTGCTAATTAGTTGCCCTAATGAGTCAATGCTAGGTTTACCGACGTGGCGAGTATGGCCGTGTTTGAAAAGTTTATAGATTTAAAATACAAGTGTTACGAATTGGGGCAAATGGGGGCAAACGGGGGCGAATGGGGTTTCTACTCTTCTACTGAACCACTTCCCCAAAACACAAATAGACAATTCACAAAAAAACGTTTTTTCACTATTTATACAAATTGATAAAATTTGTAAGAAAACGACACGAATTTGGCGACAGCTCCGTTCTGAGTTTCAGCAGCGAATCCACGTGAAAGCTTCTGTATACTATTGATTTAAGAAAAAAAAATGAATTTTCTAGCCGCCCTCAAAGCATCTAATACGGCTTGATAACTGATATTTTCAAGTATTAGTATTAGCCGATGGATGCGGGCAGCGTAGGACTGGACGTAGTGAAAAACCTTGGGGAGGTCTTTGTCCATCAGTGGTCCACGGCCGGACCCCAGGCATACCACCTCGTCTGGCGAAGATATCTCCGTTTGCTCTCTTCAAGTAGGAACGCACCGTTCCTAAACTATCATTTGAAAACATTTTTTATGCTCAAAATTCCAAATTCTCAGTCTGCCAAATGTGAACATAAGTACACGACCAACAAATTCTTTACACGAGCACAGTATTTCCTACGATTCTAGTAAAAATAAAAGACGATCCTGAGTCCTTGATTTCAAATCCAAAGTTCATCATCGGATCAACCCCAATATACTAAAAGTTTCTGTATTGTCACCGGGAATACGGCTTCATATAAAAATTTCAGCTCAATCGGATTTCTGGATGTCGCTCAAAAATCGTTTGCAAGATTTGACCTTAACAAACTAACAAACACACATACATACAAATATTGCAAATTAAATAAAAGCTTTTTGATGTGTAACATCTTTGCTCTCGCTTTCCTGCAATTTGTGGGAGTGATTTCGTGAAATGGGACGGAAATGTGTAACATGGGACGGAAATTTGTAACAGGAAGTCGCGAAAGCGCGGAATTCTACTTTACGAGAGTCCGACTCGCACTTGGTCGGTTTTTTTCGTTACTGTCAGATCCGCCACCCAGGTACAATATCGTCATCTAACTAACCTAAAGTATTTTGTCACATGTTACACATCATATGCGAGTACTGTAGGTCTCGCTCGAATTTTTTTTTCATTCATATCAGCTCATATACGACCCCACCGAGGGGCTCGAGCCTACCCTGAATTAGGGCGATCGGGCCTTAGTCGACCACGTTGGCCCAGCGCGGGTTGATCAACTTCACACACAACCTGCGAGTTTCTTCGCAGGCGTGTGCAGGTTTCCTCACGATGTTTTCCTTCAGCGTAAGAGCGTTAAATAAACGTACATATGAAATCTAAATTCGAAATCACAGTGGTACGTGGCAGGATTCGAACTACGGCCTGCCGGACAGGAGGCGGCGGCCCTAGCTAATACACCACCGACGCTCTTTCGCTCGACGCTAGAAATAAAAGATTTTAAAAGAAATTATCTTGAAGACAATTTGTGCATCTAGTATATTTTATTACCTATACCACATATGAGATACTAGTTACTTCGTACCTATACCTATATAAACAAAGAAAATAAAATTAATTTATCTGCAGCGCCATCTACTCGAACTAAACTGGGAAGCTGCTTTGTTCAGATTTTTCACCATTGTTTCCGCCTATACCCATACTTTCCAAACCACGTTACAATGGTACCGATTGCTATTCCTAGATGGCTGCCTGTTCAGTCGTGTCAAAAGGTGCCACCGCACCGCAGACTTGGCGATCAGATAATCGTTAAGAGAAAGTAGAGAAACTTATGTTTTCCTGATAGCGTAGAAAATAGACAAACTTACGTTTTCCTGGCCTTCTTACCGATTGCCGAATCGGTGAGTATGCCGTGACGCCAAGACTAGACATGAACCGCTGGTCATAGAATACCTACCCACACTGTTGATGATAAGTAAGTACAAGCAACCCTCGCTTTGCAAGGTACGTTAAACGCTTTATCACGCTTTTTTTTAGCTTCACCTATATGTATGTTTGTATATATGTAACCGACTCCTTTGCAATCGATTTTGACCCACTTTAAACGGACAGATTTAATTCAAACTTTGTACACTTATCAAGAATCAGTGACAATGCAATAATATCTCATTATCCTGATCAGGATCGCCAGGATTAAATACACATCAATCAAAAAATTAAAAAATAAATATATTTAAAAAACCAAATTAGGTACACGCTTTTAAAAGACATCAAACTAAAAAGTGAAAAATATTTCTTAGCTGAAAACAAAAATGAAAGAAAAATATTATTAATATTTTGTAAAAAGCGTGGGGCGCTTTGTGCCATATTTTTCCTATATCGAGCAACACACGCTTTTTTCACAATATAAATAATTTACCTACTAATATTTTTTGTTCATTATTGTTTTCAGCGTATATTAAGAGTTATTTTTCACTTTTTACTTTGATGTGTTTTAAAAGCGTGTATTTTAGTATTTTTAAACTATATTTATTTACGATAAAACTCTTTTCAAATAAAAGCTTGTACAGAAAAGCTTTTAGGTTTATTTTGAAAATAACTAATAATAATAAATAAATTTACTTACTATTATACATCCTCAAATATTTATCGTAAATATCATCAAAAAACTGTTGGTCGAACGATTCCTCCATAGTCCTGCACACCATTGCTGCAAAGCTCAATATTCCGGCGTGACGGAGCTCCTGCGAATACTCAGGACCCAACTTCGTCAATGTCTCCAAATCTTCTAGAAGATTCTTTCTGTAGTGCACTATGTTGAATGGCAGCTTCCTTATAAGGGATAGCAGCATGGAATCTTCTATTATTGACTGTAAAAAAAAACAGAGTTCAACTCAGCATTATTTTAGAAACAAGGAAAAAGGCTATTGCAGGTCGAGTACCCATCAGTTTAAAACCCAAGCCACAATGCTCTACTCAAAAACTGCCGAAAGACGTCCACTGCTGGACAAAGGCCTCCCCCAAGGATTTCCACAACGACCAGTTCTGCGCTGCCTGCATCCAGCGGCATCCCGCGATCTCATCGGTCCAGAGAGTGGGAGGTCTGCCTACACTACGTTTTTCGGTGCGCATACGCTACTCGAGAACTTTACTGACTCAACAGCTATCTGGTTTACGAGCAGGGAGATAGAATCGAAATAAAACAAAAAATCAAGACAAACTTTTCTGTCCACGCATTTTTTTTATAATTGAGAATTAAGCGTACAAGCATGTTTTTTTCGTTAAAAAAAATACGCCATTTCATAAAACATTATTGCCCAATTCAGGGTAGGCTTGAGCCCCTCGATGGTGACGTAATATTATGAGTGATTATAATGAACATGTATTTATCACATAAAAATACATGCTTCAAAGTAAATAAATAATATTTTGCTTTCCATTCCGTTGGGGATCTCTTGCGTGAGTACGAATCACTTTACGAGTTCTGTAATTTGAAGCTTATTTATTAATTATATTATATTATATTATATTATATTATATTATATTATATTATATTATATTATATTATATTATATTATATTATATTATATTATATTATATTATATTATATTATATTATATTATATTATATTATATTATATTATATTATATTATATTATATTATATTATATTATATTATATTATATTATATTATATTATATTATATTATATTATATTATATTATATTATATTATATTATATTATATTATATTATATTATATTATATTATATTATATTATATTATATTATATTATATTATATTATATTATATTATATTATATTATATTATATTATATTATATTATGTTATATTAAAGAGTTCACACTATAATCACAATAAGTGTGAAGCTTTCATTTATGACCGGAATAGAACAAAAACAAAACACCTTAAAAATTAAGTTTCTTAGAGGAAACCCATTGTTTTTTTACTATGTATTTGTCTCAGATCAAAAATAAAAGGTAAGTTTAGTGTTAACGCTTTAAAAATGGGGTATGTACATGGGGTACAATAAACTCTGCTCCAATCACGACGGAGCAGAGTTTTCCTTACAGTCACGCGTTGACAGACTTTTTTTTTAATTTTATTTATTCTCAATTGGTAAACCCTTGACAACATCTGACCTGGTGTTAAGTGACGATGTTGCCGAAGAGGGAAGCGGGCTTACCAAGATTCCCTAACGCAATAGGGAACTGGCTATCTTATATTCAAGCCGGAACACACCAATGATATCAACTATGATATTTGGCGGCAAGACTTAGATAAGATGGTGGTAGCTAGCCAGGCGGGCTTAGAAAATGCCCTACCGCCAACCAAACCGAGTCTTACAATTGACCCCGATGGGAATCGAACCCGCGACCTCCTGTGTAAAGCCAGTGAAGTTTTGCCTCTGAGCTACGGAGGCGGTTAAAAACACCGTCATCATGCCGAAACGTGCTGTGACATGTCGCAAATGCACCTGTCTCAATTACAGTGAAGGCTAGGACCTATCAAGTGTCGAAGCTGCATACGTATATAACAGAACAAGCGTTACCTCACTTTTTGTTATGATTTTTGTATGAAATTCAACATCAACATTTTATTTGTTAGAAAACAGCTATAATAATGCTCTTTTTTGTGAAAATTTTAATCGAGTACCTTTTATGGTTTAAGATATACAGCCCTTTAAAGGTCGGATAGATGGACGAACGACGTAATCTACGTAACAGCTTAGTAAGGGTAACAATCTGGGTACGGAACCATAAAAGACACCATCACGTACAACACTGCTTATGCTTTTTTCAGGGTTCCGCACTGCTGGAGTAAAAGTCTTCTTCTACTATCTAAAGAGCGTTGGTGGCGTAACGGCTAGGACCACCGCCTCCTGTCCGGGAGGTCATGGTTCGAGTCCTGCCACGTAATAATGTGCTTTCGAATTTAGATTTCATATGTACGTTTATTCGACGCTCTTACGGCGAAGGGAAACATCGTGAGGTCACCTACACACGCCTGCGGAGAAACTCGAAGGTTGCGTGTGAAGTCGACGAACCCGCACTGGGCCCGCGTGGTCGACTAAGGCTCGATCGTCCTAATTCAGGGTAGGCCCGAGCCCCTCGGTGGGGACGTATATGAGCTGGTATGATGATAATCTTTGATGTGGTTGGACAACTGCTATTTCTAGTGTTAGCAACCAAAACTAACGGCTTAACATGGAAAAGCACAAAAACGTTCAAGATAAATTCCTCTGTCAAACCCATCCAGGTTATGACCACATTCGTAGTAAATTAACCTGCAAAACGTCACAAGTTGTAAGGAGATACAATCGCCGATGCGCCACCTAGTATAAATACTCTAGATCTTAAGAGCCTGCTGGAGTTCATAAATCCCATACAAACGTAGTCTTTGATTCATTTGTTAACCAAACAACCGATTTTATATTTATTTTTATATCGTTAATCGGATGACGTATATCTGTGTCTGTATCGCATTTCTTTTTTGAAAAACCAAACAGGTATCTATATAATACAAATAAACTTGTTTTCCGTCTTTTACCTTAAAAAACAAGTTTAATGATTTTTAATAGATTCATGTTTCGTTTTCCAAAAAAGTAATGCTTTACCGACACAGATATACGTCATCCGAATATCGATATAAAATTATTTCAAAATCGATTGTTTGGTTAACAAATGAATCAAATATATACGTTTGTATGGGATTTATGAACTCCAGCGGGCTCTTAAAGCTTGCAATCCCAACACGATCAACTTTATCACAACCAAGGTTTCCCACAACCGCAACCTTCACCAGATCCACCGACTTCCGGTGCACGGTCACCACTCGAGATCTTTACTGCCCCAAAATGATAGAACAAATAAAACTACTAACCTTCTGTTCTATAACGAGGTATTTAATAAGCTTAGCGGCAGCTTCCGTCCTAGCATACGGCAGGACTTCCAGGAAGATGTTCCTAGAAGTCTCCAGCTCATAGCTTGTTCCGAGCATATCTTCGAATAGCTTAGTTAACAGTGTGTAGTTTAGCTGAGACATTGTTCTGTAAGAATACAAAAAATACAATAATATTGTCTATGCATTTTAATGGGTTTTATCTTAATAAAACCGTCGATGGCTCAACCGCGAACGTTTCGGTCCTCCTAACCAGAGGTCCCGGGTTTAAATCCGGACGATCAATGTACCAATGAGTTTTTGGAAACTTTTGTACATACATTTACCGATTGGTTTGACGGCGAAAGGAAAACATCGTTAGGAAACCTGCACATCTAATTCCAGATGTGTATGAATGTCGCGTTGTACACGTCCGTATGTGTAAATCTATATGCCCTACACGTGACCACGGGTGATGCCAAGTGCAACACCCGGCAACCACCGTCTATCCCTTGGATAGCACGGTTAATTGTGCCACACGATAAGAAATAACTTAATAAATAAATTTTTATTATATTACTAGCTGTTTCCCGCGGCTTCACCCGCATCGACAACGTTTCTATGACTTTTCGAGGGTGCGCCGTGCGCGAGCCGCAAGCGGCTCGCGAGCGTGGGAAAATGTATCCTGTGTGTTAATCCAGGTCCTAATCTTTCGCGTTTATTAATAGCTTTTCCCCCGGCTTCTCCCACGTGGAAAACATTTATATGAGTGTCTTTAAGGGTGATTAGTAAATTATGTCGTTTCCCACCTACTCAACCATCTCTGTGCAAAAAATTACAACAATCGAGTATTTTTTTAGTTCCCTCAGGAACTGCATCAGATTATGCTATTTTCCAGGGAGCATATATCCTTCCCCGTGACACAGGCTACCTGCATGCCAAATTTCATAAAGATTGGTCAAGGCGTTGAAGCTTGAAAAGGTCACAAACAAACAAACACATTTTAACATTTATAATATTAGTAAGGATTGTTATACAAAAGTCATAACGGGATTTAAACATCAAAATACCAAATTTTTATTTATTCATCATCACAGCTCATATACGTCCCCACCGAGGGGCTCGAGCCTGCCCTGAATCAGGGCGATTAGGCCTTAGTCGACCACGCGGGCCCAGTGCGGGTTGGTCGACTTCACACACAACCTTCGAGTTTCTTCGCAGGTGTGTGTAGGTTTCCTCACGATGTTTTCCTTCACCGTTAAAGCAATCGGTAAGTATGTACGTAAGTTTTTGAAAAAACTCATTGGTACATTGGCCGTCCAGATTTGCACCCGGTACCTCTGGTTAGATGGACCGAGTCGTTACCGGCTGAGCCACCGACGCTATTTATTACATATAATTAATTTCGAAATACTTGAAAATTTTTAGGAGCAAGCATTTGCATTTGCCTGTATACTCAAAAAACCAAATGCGAATATAAAGAGGTACACGGTTCCAAATTTAAGAAAAGGAAAGCACAATATTGTTTTTTAAAAAAACAAAAGACGATCCTGAGACCTTGATTCCACCTACAAAGTCCATCATCTACTGAACTTCAAAATACCAAAAAGATGTAAGTCGTGCTTCGTGGTTTTTTTTTTCGCAAATTGTCCAAAGTTAGATCTGGCTTACCAAATTGTGATTAAAAAAATAAAAGATGTTTTTTTATTAACAATTCGTAAGCTCTTGGCATCATTTCACCTGATGGTAAGTGACTATGATGCCAAAGATGAAAGCGACTTACCAAGATTCCCCAACACAATGGGAACCTGGCTATTTTATTTTAAAGCCCGAACACATTAATGTTGTTAACATTGATGTTTGACAGCAAGACTTAGATAAGATGGTGGTAGCTAGCCAAGCGGGCTCCGAAAATGCCCCCATTTAGATAGATAAAGACGATGTCTCTTAGAAAAAAAAACAACTACTCCGGCAGTGCCGTCAAAAGTGAAAACTTTTTACAGTTTTATAAGTTTTGACCCTTCGAGTGTTCCTGGTAAGGTGTCGGTTACGTTTCAGTGTCGCGAGTTCAATGGTTTTTTCCCATCTAAAAAAAAGCCCAACGCGATTTAAAAATAAAACAAATTCAGGCGAGACCTACAGTACTCGCATATGATGTGTAACATGTGACAAAATACTTTATAAAAGGACGGCAAAGATACGGCAGACTAGGCTGTATGGTCATAGATACCTTTGCCTTTTCCGCGCTTTTAAAGCCTGAAAAAACACGACTTCCTGTTACACATGGGACACATTTCCGTCCCATTTCACGAAATCACTCCCACAAATTGCAGGAAAGCGAGAGCAAAGATATTACACATCAAAAAAATAAAAAGGTTTATTTTCTCCATATAAGTTATGCGTTAATATGACTATGGCTGGAGCCTCCTTTCAAGCTAAAATGCGTGTGTCAGGAGGCACCGCTCTTCCTTATCTTTACATGCTATAGAAACTATACCTGAGCTGATCATACAAAATCAATGAAAACAAAACATACTACAAAATAAGGTTATGAAAATATTAAAACTAATTAGAATAAAATTAGGTGCGTGTATATACACGCATATGCGTGTGCGTGTGTGTGTGCTTTAATAAGTTTTCACTTCAAAAAATGTAGTGAAACCTTAGTTTACCTGTTTAACAACAATTTTGTTATTGATTAAACAAAAACTATTCACCATTCTTTGAGAACTTACGTCAAAAGGTCGACAAAGTCCAGGCTGTGTATCAAAGATGGATTTCTCACAATATTGTCAGCGTCGATTCCCTTCTGCGCTATTTTCAGAAGCATCTGAGAAAAATATAAGAAAATTTAAATAAAATGACCCGCGGTGAAAGTAATTAAAATTAAAGAATACTTGCACTGCTGAAAGTGAATAAATTTTGTTCTACCTTCAGCGTTGATAAAATCACAAAAACATAACAAATCAAATCATTATCAAAACATAATAAAAAAAAATAGATAAAAAAACCCAACGTATCTGCTGCCAAAACAGCCATTCATTTACATCTATATATATAAAAATGAATTGCTGTTCGTTAGTCTCGCTAAAACTCGAGAACGGCTGGACCGATTTGGCTAATTTTGGTATTGAATTATTTGTGGAAGTCCAGAGAAGGTTTAAAAGGTGAATAAATATGAAAACGCTCGGAATTAAATAAAAAACAAATTATTTTGGTTGACTTCACACACAACCTTCGAGTTTTTATACATACACTTAAGTATATTTTTTTGCTGTTCGTTAGTCTCGCTAAAACTCGAGAACGGCTGGACGGATTTGGTTAATTTTGGTATTGAATTATTTGTGGAAGTCCAGAGAAGGTTTAAAAGGTGAATAAATATAAAATGCTCGGAATTAAATTTTAAAAAATCCAAAAATAAAAAATCAGTCAAAAAGTAATTGGTTTTAGGGTGGGGTAGTGTAGTGTAGGTGTAGGGTAGTATAGGGTAGGGTAGGGTAGTGTAGAGTTGGGGAGGGTAGTGTAGTGTAGTGTAGGGTAGTGTACGGTAGGGTAGTGTATGTAGGGTAGGGTAGGGTAGTGTAGTGTTGGGTAGGGTAGGGTAGTGTAGTGTAGGGTATTGTAGTGTTGGGTAGGGTAGTGTAGGGTAGGGTAGTGTAGAGATAGGTAGTGTAGGGTAGTGTACGGTAGGGTAGTGTAGAGTAGTGTTTGTAGGTTAGGTTAGGGTAGTGTTGTGTAGGGTAGGGAGTGTAGAGATGGGTAGTGTAGTGTAGGGTAGGGTAGGGTAATGTAGGGTAGGGTAATGTAGTGTAGGGTAGGGTAGTGTAGAGATGGGTAGTGTAGTGTAGGGTAGGGTAGGGTAGTGTAGGGTAGTGCACGGTAGGGTAGTGTATGTAGGGTAGGTTAGGGTAGTGTAGTGTGGGGTAGGGTAGTGTAGGGTAGGGTAGTGTAGAGATGGGTAGTGTAGTGTAGGGTAGGGTAGTGTAGGGTAGGGTAGGGTAGTGTAGGGTAGTGTAGGGTAGTGTAGGGTAGGGTAGGGTAATGTAGTGTAGGTTAGGGCAGTGTAGTGTAGGGTGGAACGAAGTTCGCCGGGACAGCTAGTTATACATAAAACCTTTTCAATTCTAATTAAATAAAGAAAAATATTTCTTACATGTCTATAAATTCTTTAGATAGATTTATGCACTGTTCAAAAAAAAACTGAGTTGAAAGTAACGATGTAGAACTATCTGGGATTTTTTTCTATCGAGCCAACGACGTGTTTCTAAAAGCTTTTGACTTTAAGGAACATCATCAACAATAAGGATATTTTTTTCAACCTTGGGTTTTTTATCGTTTAGGAGTAATTGACGTCAAAAATAACGAAAATCTGTAATAATACCGCTTTAATTTTATTTGATGTTGTCAAGAGCTAGCAATAGTGGACACCGATCAGCTTGAGCAAAAAAAATCACCATGCCATATATTGATATCTCCAGACTGGTTATTCGTGTATATTTTTTATTCCGGCATGAGCGTCTCACACGCCTGCGAAGAAACTCGAAGGTTGTGTGTGAAGTCGACCAACGCGCACTGGGCCCGCGTGGTCGACTATGAACTGATCGCCCTAATTCAGGGTAGGCTCGAGCCCCTCGGTGGGGACGTATATGAGCTGATGTGACATGAGCGTCTCAACAGAAATGCGGCCTTGGGATTTGAAATGCACTGTAGTTCATTTGAAGTCAGGCTTATTGCCTGAAACTTGGAGGACCTATACCAAGGTATTAGTACTAACATACAGTATGGACACTCCCTGCCGCTCTCTAGATTGCGACCTCACCCCCTCGTCACCCAGATTGATACAGTTACAGTTTAATTGTCGAACTTATAGGATTTCGCCGCCATTTTGTTTGTGCCGTCGTTCCTTTTTTGAAATGTCATATCTGGTCCGTCGTATGAAGTGTCCAGGGTGTGCCTATACTCACATCATAGGTTTTTCTTTTCAAATCATCTTGAGCCGGAGTGAGAATACCGTTACTTGGATGGCTGTGGTCCGGCCGCACATACTGTAGGCCCACTTCAGTGAGGTTTAGTTTCTCAATACTTTTGGCAGCTGTGTCGCTTTCATAGTAGAGGGAAACTCTGAAAAATCAAGTTACAAGGTCAGTGTCACAGCTCAGAAGCGATCGTAGCTTGTAGATCGTAGAAGCGCCTTGCATGGTGGTATCGAGCACGCAGGTTAACTTACCTAAATTAAGGTCTTTACTTGAAAGGTTTTTGACTGTTAGGTTTCCGTGCTTCGCAAGACACTTTACGCCGTTTCTGCTAGTTGCTATTACTAAAAGGCAGTCTTTAAGTCGTGCTGAATGCCTTATCCTTAGAGCGTCGGGGGCGTAACGGTTTCCCAAGGTATCCGATGACAGTGTCGTCAATAAAAGACGATGTCTTACCAAAAGCGTCCTGATGGTCTAGCTCTCATTCCCACAAGTGTTAAGGAGGTAAAGCAATATAAGGAAATTCATTCTAATAAATTTGCAACACTATGACTGTCCCATGACCTATGTCCTATTGACATTAAGTTATACAGGCGAAATGAAATAATTAATAATGAAATGATTTTATTTGATATGGTGTCTTTTTAAAATTTTTTTTTATGTTATTAATTATTTTTTGTGTATTTTTTGTGTATTTGCATGCCTATTTAGGCTAAATGTGAGATACTTAAGCTAAAAATATTGTACATGTTTTTACCACGTTTAAAGCAAATAAATGATCTTATCTTATCTTATCTTATCTTATCTTATCTTATCTTATCTTATCTTATCTTATCTTATCTTATCTTATCTTATCTTATCTTATCTTATCTTATCTTATCTTATCTTATCTTATCTTATCTTATCTTATCTTATCTTATCTTATCTTATCTTATCTTATCTTATCTTATCTTATCTTATCTTATCTTATCTTATCTTATCTTATCTTATCTTATCTTATCTTATCTTATCTTATCTTATCTTATCTTATCTTATCTTATCTTATCTTATCTTATCTTATCTTATCTTATCTTATCTTATCTCATCTTATCTTATCTTATCTTATCCTATCTTATCTTATCCTATCTTATCTTATCCTATCTTATCTTATCCTATCTTATCTTATCTTATCTTATCTTATCTTATCTTATCTTATCTTATCTTATCTTATCTTATCTTATCTTATCTTATCTTATCTTATCTTATCTTATCTTATCTTATCTTATCTTATCTTATCTTATCTTATCTTATCTTATCTTATCTTATCTTATCTTATCTTATCTTATCTTATCTTATCTTATCTTATCTTATCTTATCTTATCTTATCTTATCTTATCTTATCTTATCTTATCTTATCTTATCTTATCTTATCTTATCTTATCTTATCTTATCTTATCTTATCTTATCTTATCTTATCTTATCTTATCTTATCTTATCTTATCTTATCTTATCTTATCTTATCTTATCTTATCTTATGAGAGAGAAAGAAGGTGACGCATATAATGACGTAAATACGCCTTGTTGTTGCTCAGACAACCAAGAGGCATTAGCTATTGAAAGTTGCAAGTTGACCAAGTGTAGTTATACAGCTAAATTTCTACGTCCAACAGTAGATGTTTTAAGAGGCTAACTTTGGTTAGCGCTGAAAAAATACTTAAGTTATAATTAATCTTAATAAATTAACAAATATTTACGCCACAAAAATATATTATGTTGCCGTCAAGGATATACTTGATACCATGGTTAAGTTGAAACTATGGTAAACTACAATAAATACCGAAGTTTCCTAGATTTTCCCTTAGTGAAAGATCAAATCGGTTTTACTTTTAACAAAAAAAAGTAACACATGGTAATAAGTGTTTTTTTTTAATGTTTTAAATGTTAAATGACGTTTTATGTGGAAAGTATTGTTTTTCATTTATTTTCGCGCTGCTCAGTCGGAGCGTAGTAGGTCGTAACATCCACATTGCAGCGCGCGGTAATGTAAGCTTTATTTTGTGTAAGTTTGGTCGACATTTGATTATCTGATGTGCAGCAAGGAGTTGTTTGAATTTGAAATAGTATCGACGCGCATTAAGTTTTAAATTTTACATTACTTATCACCTCAAAGCTAGATGCTAGTTGATACTTTCTTTGTAGACACACCAAGTAACTGATCGTGTATTTTGTATTGAAAGTCGTTGATGAGTTCAACAGTTTTTAATCCCTGTTCATTGAAACTAGATGGTAGTTGATACTTACTTTGTAGACACAGCGAGCAGTTGATCGTGTATTTTGTATTCAAAGTCGTTAATGAGTTCAACAGTTTTTAATCCCTGTTCATTGAAACTAGATAGTTGTGTATACTTACTTTGTAGACACACCGAGTAGTTGATCGTGTATTTTGTATTGAAAGTCGTTGATGAGTTCAATAGTTTTTATCCCTGTTCATTGAAACTAGATGCTAGTTGATACTTACTTTGTAGACACACCGAGTAACTGATCGTGTATTTTGTATTGAAAGTCGTTGATGAGTTCAACAGTTTTTAATCCCTGTTCATTGAAACTAGATGGTAGTTGATACTTACTTTGTAGACACACCAAGTAGTTGATCGTGTATTTTGTATTGAAAGTCGTTGATGAGTTCAACAGTTTTTAATCCCTGCTCATTGATCTCGTAGACTCTCTCGCTCGTAATCATGTAGCGTGGCTGTAAAAAAACATTATCTCTATTCATATTTTCCTTTAATTTTTTTTTTTATTTCAGGGTTCTTTTGTGTCAAGGATATGGAGGTATGACCATTGTTACCTATCCTTCAACAGAGTTTTTCCCTTTTTTTGGGGGGTAAAGTCTTCACCGCATATTAATTTCGTCAGAGTTATGTATTTAATAAAAATTTTAATTTTAGCATTTAATTATTAATATTAAAAGCAACATTGGGTAGTAGCTGTTGAAATAACTAATATTGACCGCCACAGTGGCGTTATGATTAGTCCATTTTCTTTACACCAAGAGGTCTCGCGGGTATGAGTCAGTTTGATTGGTGGTAGGGCGTTTTCTAAGCCCGCCTGGCTAGCTACCACCATCTTATCTAAGTATTGCCATCAAACATCAATGTTAACAGGTAGCTAATTCTAGCGATATTTTGTTTAGGGTAGGACAGAAACAAAAAACGTGCTTCTTGTATGACCCTTAACTTTATATTTTTTATTTTTTTATTTATTATTATTACTGGAAACCCGCCATAGTAGACACCTAACCTTACCTAACCTAACCACACCGGGAGTGCCGACAGAAGTAAAAACTTTTTACAGTTTTATTAGTTTTGACCCTCCGAGTGTTTCTGGCAAGGTGTCGGTGTCGGTGTCGCGAGTTCAATGGTTTTTCCCGTCTCAAGAAAAATTTATGCAAAAATGCAAAAATGTCCAACACGCCTAAAAAAGTGTTATTTTTTTTATTCACAATTGGTAAACCCTTGACAACATCTCACCTGGTGGTAAGTGACGATGTTGCCGAAGATGCAAGCGGGCTTACCAAGATTCCCCAACGCAATGGGGAACTGGCTATCTTATCTTATTTAAAAAAATATATTTGTCTTCTTCTACTTCTTAACGAATATATCTTTGTGCTCAACTTATTCAGACCACTACTTCATAGGACATTGCACATGCACATTTCACATTCTAAATGCACATTATTATATCCATAACTCATAAGCCTTTGGCACCATCTCACCTGAGAGTGAATAACGATGTGACCAGGCGTATATATTTAATTTATTTATGTTTTTGTTAATTATATATACGTTTATTATTTAATATATTCCTGTTATAATATTTAAGTAATTTAGTTATTTAAGTATTTTATATAACTGTTCATTTGCATTTTTTTCCGTTTTTAATTATTGAACCGCCGCTTAACTTATTCTATCGCTGTTTTCCTATTCAAAGGTTGCCTGGAAGAAATTGCTACCTAGCAATAAGGCCACCTTTTGTATAAGCTTTCATGTATGTTATTATAATTTATTTTTTTAAATTGTGATGCGATAAAGAATATTGTATTGTAATGCCATATCATCAACCAAACCAAGTCTTACAAAGTCAGACCCAGCCGGGATTCGATCTGGTGACCTCCTGTTGTGAATCAAATGTACTAACTAATAGGCCAAGGAGACGTTTTTGTACAGTACGTTATTTTTGTGTCCTCTATTAACCGCCTCCGTGGCGTAATGGTTAGTCCATTTGCTTCACACCAGGAGGTCGCGGGTTCGATTCCCGGTGGGGTCAACATGTAAGACTCTGTTTGGTTGGTGCTAGGGCATTTTGTAAGCCCACCTGGCTAGCTACTACTACCATCTTATTTAAGTCTTGCCACGAAACATCAGTGTTAACAACATTGATGTGTTCCGGCTTGAAGATAAGATAGCCAATTCTCCATTGCGTTGGGGAATCTTGGTTAGCCCGCTTCCTTCTTCCTGACGGTAAGTGACGATGATGCCGAAGATGGAAACGGACTTAACAAGATTCTTCAACGCAATGAGGATGGCTATCTTATCTACAAGCCGGATCACATCAATGCTGTTAATATTGATGCTTGGCGGCAAGACTTAGATAAGACGGTGGTAGCTAGCCAAGCGAACTTATAAAATACCCTTCCATCAACCAAACCGAGTCATACAAACTTAAGACTCCGCCGGGCATCGAACCCGCGACCTCCTGATGTGAAGCTAATAGACGTTACCATTACGCCACGGCGACGATTATTCTTGCAATTATACTCACGTAACGGTGAAGGAAAACATCGCGAGGAAACCTGCACACGCCTGCGAAGAAACTCGAAGGTTGTGTGTGAAGTCGACCAACCCGCACTGGGCCCGCGTGGTCGACTAAGGCCTGATAACCCTAATTCAGGATAGGCTCGAGCCCCTCGGTGGGGACGTATATGAGCTGAGCTGCTATACTCACGTCGTCAGCGTATTCAGGTCGGTACCAAGGAGAAGCTCCTGATGGCAGGCAATTAGCTTCATAGGCGGATAGACCGCCTTTCTTGAAGTCTACTGCGCTGATGTACTTTCGGGATCTGCTGGTATTCTCTGTGAAGTAGATCACCACGCAGTTACCGTAGAGGCATGGCTGAAATTAAAAACCAATCCACTTTATTCTAATGGGAACCTATAACTTAGCCTACACTGTCCATCTATCCGTCGGTCTTTCTGTCCGGATTTAAAGTGACTTTTTTATTTTTTTATTCACAATTGGTAAGCCCTTGGCATCATCTCACCCGATGGTAAGTGACGATGATGCCGAAGATGGAAGCGGGCTTACCAAGATTCGCCAACGCAATGGAGAACTGGCTATCTTATCTTCATGCCGGAACACATCAATGTTTTTAACACACTGATGTTTGGCGGCAAGACTTAGATAAGATGGTGGTAGCTAGCCAGGCGAGCTTAGAAAATGCTCTACCACCAACCAAACCGAGTCTTACAAGTTGACCCTACCGGGAATCGAACCCGCGACCTCCTGGTGTGAAGCAAATGGACTAACCATTACGCCACGGAGACGGTTGACTGTTTCTTTTGAACCGTGACGTGATAGGAAGCCGGCTGAAATTGTTACAGAATATGTGTTATTTAAGGTATTCACTAAAAGTTTAAAAAAAAAAATAATTAAGGAGTCCCCACTCAAGAAAAGTGTTTATTTATGTTTTTTTTTTGTTTTTACTCTATTGTAAAAACGGTAACACATAAAAGCGTAAAACTTGGTGTGATCATAGTAGTTATCCTAAAATAAAATAACAAATAATTAAATACGACCAATTGTGAGTCTTAATGTGGTGTGCTAAGGACTCCGAAGGTTTGAAAGGAATATGTATCATTGATAGGCTTGTGTGGGTGTGGTGGTAAGGAACACTCTTTGTACGATTCTGACCTTCACTTGGCAGGTCTCTGTGTTAAAATCAGGTCAATCCCTTGCTCTATTTTAACGTGAATGAAATCAAAATAAAGAAAAGTGTTTTCTTACAGTTCCTCAGGAACTGTGTTGAATTATGCTATTATCACGCGATAAAAAGTAGCCTGTCATTCCCCACATCGTTTTATCTATCTCTGTAATTTTTTTATATTTTTTTTTGGTTACCTCGCTCTGTGGCTCCGTTAAGCCGTGAGCAAAGGACGAACAAGCTAAAAGCTAACGTCATATTTATCAAAATAGTAAGGAAGTAAGAACAAAACAATTCATCATATCAGCTCTTATACGTCCCCATCGAGGGACTCGAGCTAACCCTGAATTAGGGCGATTGGGCCTTAGTCAACCACGCTTACCAAGTGCGGGTTAGTCGACTTCACACACAACCTTTGAGTGTCTTTACAGGCGTGTGCAGGTTTCCTCACAATGTTTTCCTTCATCGTAAATGTACTATGAAATCGAACATCGAAAACACATTGGTACGTGGCAGGATTCGAACCATGACCTCCGAACCAGGAGGTAGCGGCCGTAGCCCTTACGTCACTGATGCTCTCATTCGAACCATGACCTCCGAACCAGAAGGTAGCGGCCGTAGCCCTTACGTCACTGATGCTCTCATTCGAACCATGACCTCCCAACCAAGAGGTAGCGGCCGTAGCCCTTACGTCACTGATGCTCTCATTCGAACCATGACCTCCGAACCAGAAGGTAGCGGCCGTAGCCCTAACGTCACTGATGCTCTCATTCGAACCATGACCTCCGAACCAGAAGGTAGCGGCCGTAGCCCTAACGTCACTGATGCTCTCATTCGAACCATGACCTCCGAACCAGGAGGTAGCGGCCGTAGCCCTTACGTCACTGATGCTCTCATTCGAACCATGACCTCCGAACCAGAAGGTAGCGGCCGTAGCCCTTACGTCACTGATGCTCTCATTCGACCATGACCTCCCAACCAGGAGGTAGCGGCCATAGAACAGTTACCTCTTCACTGAACGAAGTGTATGAAGCATTTGATTTTGACACGTGCAGAAAGTTGAAAGTTATGGCCCTCTTCATGTTCGTCACCCATACTGGCTCCGGATGCACGTATAATGAGTTGAAACAGATACCCTATAACAAAAACACAAAATTGCATTAAAATCAATTATTTAATCCGTTTTTTTTTTCGAAAGGACAAGCTTTAGTTGGCAGTGGGGGCCTTTACATCTTCACCGGGCCTTCAACTCTGGTTTCCCTTCGAAACTCATAAATCTTTCGCCTTTTACTTAATCCGTTTTGGCGATTACGATGCGATTGGCACAGATTATAGAAAAAGATTCAAGACAATTCTGAAAATATAAACAGATAATTAACGAAAGATAAATGTAAGTAGGTACCTACTTTTTACTGGAAACTAAATTAGAACCACTTCCTTTTTTACGATTGAACTTAAATTTTGGGTAAGTACACGTAAAGTTTAGAGAACAATGCATGCAAGTGACTTCATTCTAAATCCAATATGGCAGAAAGGGTTTATTCAGAAGATTACGAAGTAATTAAAATTCTTTTCTAATTAAAGCTTGTACCTAAAAGTTTTCAGGTTTTTCGAAAATTATTTTTTAATCCTTTATTGGTAAGCCCTTGGTTATAATTTGACCTGATGGTAAGTGACGCTGATGCCGAAGATGGCAACAGGCTTACCAAAATTCCCCAAGGCAATGGGGTATTGCCTATTTTCATACTATAACACATGAAGGCTCTTAATATTTATGTAATTATTAGACAAGATAATATTTAAAAGGGTTGATGGCCCATTAAAAATTAGAAGTGCCTTACGCCAACTTTGGTATCACATCATCCTTCACGGCGTATTGTTAAGCCGGGTCGTTCCTTTCCCTCTAATATCGACGGTAAAAAGGAAGTAGGGCATAAGCGACATTTTGGTCAAAAATAAGTTATAAATGCCATCTTACGTAAAATTTTCCGCTCTTTCGAATGCGCTTACTCCCATGGCTCTACGATGAATTTTTTGGCGTTTATGCCCTAGCAAAAAATATCATTTTCCTAGTATTATTTTTCGTAACCGACGAAATATCAGGTCATTTTTGCTATAAAGGTGCTTGTACCCCTACAAAAAGGATTTATTTTGGGTTTGTTGTCGGTAATGCTTTTTTACTTTTATGCCTTTTAAGCTTTTCCCACAAAAAGTACAAACGTTGTTTATAGCCTACTTCCATTTCGTAATTTAACATAGCTATGGCGCTTGTACCCTATATACGAAATTCATTTTCATATTACTCTGTCCGTTATACCCTATTACCATTCAGTAGTTATGACAGCTATGTAGGTAATGCCCTATTACCTAAATTTATTTTAATATCACACTGTTGGTTATACCTTACTTCTGTTTGCAATATAAATACAGTTTTGTCGCTAATACCTTATTACTTAAATTAAATTAGATATCATGGTGTCGATTAATTACTACTTCCACGTTCTACAATCATACTTATACGTCACTTGTATTGCAATACCCAATAAGGATTTAATTACGAGTCGGTGCTTATGCCATGTGATATCACAAAAGTAGGTTTTAAGCGCGTCGCTTGTCCGAAAAACACTCAGCCGCGTGCTGTGACGGCGAGAGCACGCGCGGCTTGTGCGCTCCTTTTTTCAAAGGGAACAGACCGGTAAGCTATTGGTTTTTGAAAATATCTTCTATATTATTGCTTGTGATTATGTATTTCATTCAATGGTGTTTATTTTAGGTTCAAAAATGGAAAGGAAAGGCCGAAAAAGGAAAAGGGACATTTTGGATTTTTTTATTCACGGGGCACACCTATATGACAATCGATTTTGCACACGCAACAATTGAAAACCAAGTTAAAAATACCACTATCTGGGATTCTTCGCAATGGTATACAGTTTTTCAGACGGCAAGACAAAATCCAAAGCCTTTTGATGTTGAGAAGTTAAATCACACAGACTTTAAGAGATGGGACCTTCTCGCTGACAAATACTTCGTGGGTAATCTTGTCGGCAAGATTAGCAAAATACGAATCGCTACTTTTAAAAATAACCGCATATCATCAGGTCAAATTCTTGATGGACCCGGAGGCACCCGAGTTTCGTAAAGAAATCGTATTAAAAACGACGTTTCTTGATTTACCGGACTGCTATCCTACGCTCCTGCAAATTTCTGAGCGTAAGCACAAAGATTTGATGAAACTTTGTTCGGATAAAGTTATACCTCAACAGTTTCAGGCAGAGTACTCTGATTTTTTACTTTTAGCAAAAATGCAGCAGATGATTGAGATCAATAGTATTATGTTGATAATTTTTTATGTTATTTTTTTCAAGAATATTTAGATAGTAGGTTTCGAATCAAGACTGATTAAGAAAAGTTGTGATTTTTATATTAAGAAATAGTTGTGATTTCTTATGTTGGTCTCGATAGCTATAAAGTAAGTAATTATTAGCAATGATAATTGATCTAAGACTGTCCTGTTCAATGTGATATACTAAGTAGGTACCTACCAACTTCGGTAGAGCAGGAAAATTTCAAAATAGGAGAGCCTATATAACAAGTTAACTATTTCTTAAACTGAGATTCATAAGAGTGGAATGTCCATTGAAATTTACACACCAAATTGTCACTTTTGATAACAATTTTTAAACATTAATCTTTTATGCGTATCTGTGTGTGCTGTATTTTGAAGAAAAACATCGTAAGGAAACCTGCACACGCCTGCGAAGAAACTCGCAGGTTGTGTGTGAAGTCGACCAACCCGCACTGGGCCCGCGTGGTCGACTAAGGCCCGATCGCTCTAATTCAGGGTAGGCTCGAGCCCCTCGGTGGGAACGTATATGAGCTGATATGAATGATGAGTGAATATTTCTCCATTTCATTTGCTTTTTGACTGATTATTTAGGTATTGTAGTGCGACTTTGTATTTTAATTTTGAAACGAATCTTTAGCGCTTAAAAATGTAAACGTACTTAGTTGTAAGTAAAAACATTTTTTTTATTCCTAATATTCCTATGTTTTTTTGAATGTTGTTGTTTGACTTAGATACCATGTTATGTTTAATAATGCCAAATAAGTCTCAAGTTTCGAAGTTTTTTATTATTTTCTATAATGTTTGTTACTTTTTTAAATGTTTAATATTACGGATACATACCAAGTTATTGTAATTGATTCTTAAGTTACTTACCTTGCAGTGTCATTGTTTCCAAAAATGATTAGCTTATTATTATTTATTTTTTTAATCAGGAGAACACAAACGGTATTTGATATTTAAGGGATGAAATATAAGTAGAAAGGTAAGTCCATACATTCCAACAACGAGTTCCACAATTATTTAAAAAAATAAGCCTACTTATCAATCTACCCCTATAAACTGTCAAAAATCTGTCATATTTGTTTTAAAAAAAACTATCAAATAAATTTAGAAAACAACAGCAATTATAAAAATAGTAGTAAAAAGAATAAATAACTATTAGATAAAAAAATACAGTAAAACTAAGAATCAAAAAGTGTGTTGAAAAACAATAAAAGTGCTAGTCTATGCGCTGTTAAGTATAGAGATAATATTTGTTCTATAGTAGCTGGTTGATAACTACCCACTCTTTTTAAGTAGTTTTGATTTTTCTTGATTAAAAACTATTAACAAAAATGTATTTTTTTATTTAAAAAGATCCTACTGTGCGCTTGTTAGTAAATAAGTAGGTAGGTGACACAAAAATGAGTATAATGACGAACTATCATCTTTTAAATCTACCATTTAGTGTAAATTTTAATTACTTGAACGGGTAGGGTATGCTGAAACAGGCCCCTAACCCCTAAGACTAAGGATCCTTAGTCTTTTTTTATGAAAATCGACTCCCTAATAATCCTAAGGTACTTCACCCTATTTTATGAGTCAGGTACACAATTACAGTGTAGTGTAATACCCGTTTTAGCTCTTATTCTGATGAAGGATCGTGTTGGTTGCGCTACTTCTATATTTTTGCGGTGTCTTTTCATCCATATTTCCATAGACTCACGCAATGCCAAATGTTGATTATCCTGCTTTTCCTTTGCTTTCAAAAGACATTGTATGTTACTAATGTCCTATATCCCAGTACTGTTTTGAAAGCCGACTGTTTCTTGTGCTCTATTATCTTATAAACAACCAATGTGAAAAGTACTTTATCCTTCTTTTCCTATAACTCTTATTGAACTGTCTAGTCTCTTATACCCTTTTACCTTGCGATGTGAAAAATCGATATGTCCCTTAGGCTTCTTATCCTTTAATATTTTATTTTGTTATTTGTATATTATGCCATATTTCCTCATTGGAAAATTAAAAGCTATTGTTATAAGCGACACAAACTACTTTAAATAGCGTCAAATCATTAAAACTAAAAAATACAGGTAACTGCTCAATTTTTTTATGATTTTATAACTGTTTTATTTTTCACGATATCTTAATAAATTACAAAAATACGTCAGTTTTCCTAAAATTTAAAACTTTGAACGGCTCTCCTGAACATTTTATTTTTTGTCGCTTATGCCCAACTTCCTTTTAACCGTCGATATGGTTGATGGGAGCGATGTCTGAATCTCGTGTTATATTCGTGACAGGTGCTGTCCGTGTGAACTGGCCTACTCTTGTCAAAGGTATCAATGACATTCAATGATTTTTATGTATAACTTTTCGTGTCCTATTTTTTTCATGTTTTAATGACGTAATCTGGTTTATTTCAAGGATTGAATTTTGACATTATTAACTAATGATTGTTTATTTCTTGTTTTTTTACAAATAAAATTATTTTATTATTGTTTTATGACTATCAGAAAGAGTGTACTCGTAATTTGCACCTATTTTGAATAAATACCTTGAATCTTAAATCTTATTAATATACCAGGAATCTCCGGGGTCTAACTATTTAAGGCTTGTTTTTGTTGATAGTGGGGTATTTTTAAGTCCGTCTGGCTATATAGCTACCACCATCTTCCAGCATAAAGATAAGATAACAGGCTTTCATTGTGTTGGAGAATCTTGGTAAACCAGCTATTACCTTCAACTATTGGGTTAGATGATAATGGGAGCTTTCCAGTTGATATTGTAAAAAAAGGACATTTTCAAATTTTTAAAATGCAAATATATAGTATCTTACCGACTTCAAAAGTAAGAGGTTCTTAATTTGACTGTATGTTTTTGTATATTTGTTACGCAATATTTTTTAATACATTTTATCAAAATCGGTTAAGTACTTTTATATGAAATTAACAAAACCATAAAATGTACCAAAAATTTTACTTAGTTGTTGCGATTGAATTTGGTTTATAACGTTTTCAGCGTTTTCAAAATATATGAAAAAAAAATTCAAGTCTTTTTAGGGTTCCGTACCCAAAGGGTAAAAACGGGACCCTATTACTAAGACTTCGCTGTCCGTCCGCCTGACACCAGGCTGTATTTCATGAACCGTGATAGCTAGACAGTTGAAATTTTCACAGATGATGTATTTCTGTTGCCGCTTTATCAACAAATACCAAAAATAAAAAAAATAAAGTCTCCATACAAAAAACTTGTTTTTTTAAACGTGAATAAACTAGCCCCACCTAGTACGATGGTACGGAACCTTCTGTGCGCGATTCCGACTCGCACTTTACCGGTTTTTATATTTTTATCACTGTTTATTTTTTATGAGTTTTCAAACGTTCAAAGCGATGACGTCAATGGCCCAAATATTATAAAAAAACGGACCGGTACTAAATTCAAGTGACGGTTATAAAATAAATTTAGTTACATAGTTGTATCTAATATCATTTAAAAGTATAAGATCGTAATGCCTCCTTATGTTACTTTAAAATTAAAATAATTTTCGCAAAACCTAAAAATCTTTAGGTACAATATTTAATTCTAAAATAATTTTAATCACCTATTTCGTATTTTTCTCAGCTAACCCTTTCATTCGATGCCCACATCATGGTCACACCCTGTACACTTCATACCTTCATACAACGGGCTAGAAATGACATTTCAAAAAAGGAATGACGGAACAAATAAAATCATCGAAATCCTATACGTTCGACAACCAAACGGTAACCAATCTGTATCAATCTGGGTGACGATGGGGTGAGGTCGCAATCTAGAGAGCGGCAGGGAGTGTCCATACTGTATGTTGGTTGTAATATATATATTTTATCTTGGGGTGCATATAAAAAAAATGGTCCGCCATCGTTGGGAGTACGCCATATTGGGTTTAGAATGAAGTTTCTTAGTAATCATGCATTGCTCTCCAAATTTAAGGTACATACGCAAAATTTCAGCTAAATTGAAAACAGTGAAGTGGTTTACTTTCTAGGATTTGTTCCAAACTAACAGACAGACTAACAACTAACACGGCAATATTAAGCGTATATTGTCATCATTATCATCATCATATCAGCCGAAAAACGTCCACTGCTGAACAAAGGCCTCCTAAAGGATTTCCACGACGACCGGTCCTGCGCTGCCCGCATCCAGCAGCTTTCCGCGACCTTGACCAGGTCGGCGGTCCACCGCGTGGGAGGCCTACGCTACTTTTTCCGGTGCGCGGTCGCCTATCGAGTATGCAGTGTCCGGGGTGTGCCGCAGTGTCTCAAGACTAAGGTCTTTGACCAGTGTGTGTTGCCAGTGATGACACACGGTATAATGTAAAGCTTGTAGAAAGTGAACAATGACCATTGTAAATAAAACAAAACAGGGTGCTCTTTGTTATAAGTGCTGTCAAAGTATATATATATATATATTAGTAATAACATACAGTATGGACACTCCCTGCCGCACTCTAGATTGCGACCTCACCCCCTCGTCACCCAGATTGATACAGATTGGTTGCAGTTTAGTTGTCGAACGTACAGGATTACGCCGCAATTTTGTTTGTTCCGTCATTCCTTTTTTGAAATGTCATGTTAGTTGTATGAAGTGTCCAGGGTGTGGTGCTGTTCTGATCCGCAACGGAAAAGATGGTGTGCCTAAGGTATGCTTCGTATTATGATAATCTTGCCGGTAGCATAGATGAGATACTAGTTACTTCGTAATCGGTAGATTCGTTTTCATTAAAATGAAAGTTATATTTCTGAAGGCTTATAGATTGTGGTTAAAAAAAGAAGATTGCAACAAAATTGGTTTCGCAGACCATAATTGAGCCTTAGTACTAAACAAATTGTTAAAAATAATAATCTATTCGGACTCTTCTTTATACCAATCGATAAACTGTTTGATATGTTTTGTACAATTTTATATGGAGAGTACGTTTATAAATAAAGGCAATTTATAAATAAACGCACTCTCCGTATGAAATTGAACAAAACATGTCAATTTTATAATTATGGAGAGTGCGTTTATAAATAAATGCAACTTATAAATAAACGCACTCTCCATATGAAATTGCACAAAACATGTAAATTTTATATGGAGAGTGCGTTTATAAATAAACGCAATTTATAAATAAACGCACTCTCCATAAAAAAAATTCACAAAACATGTAAAAAAGTTTATCGATTTGTATAACAACAAGTACAAGCTCCAAATGACGGGTCCTACACCAATTTTGTTACACCTGTATACGCCATACCACTTCCCAGGGTGTCTTGAGATGTTCTGTCGCTTTAGTGGATTGGTGAGCGGAGTTCCCATGGCCTCCATGAACTAAAGTCTGAAAAACAATGGGCGATTGTCATTAAAACAAATAGTTTATTTACTTTAACTGACCCGTTGGACTATTGCCAGCGCTCCATCCCGAGGGCTGAGAGCCGTGGGTTCTATCTCCACCCAAGGCCAACGGAAATGGTCGAAAAAAATGCCACTAACAGTCGAACCCACCCAGGTAGGTAATGACCGTATTTTGGTATTCTTTTTTGTGTATGAAATTAAAGTACAAATATTTGCAGATGATATACATTTAAACTAGGTTCATTTAATTTTACCATTGCAGACTTATACACAGTCGTATATAACATTCGATACATCTTAAAAAAAATATTAAAATACTTCGTTAAAAAACAAAAATAATAAATAAGCTGGTATCACATTCAATAACAATAATGACATATGTTCTTAATTTGAAATAATTTCAATAAGTAAGGTAAACTAGTTAATTAAAAATAATAGTAGATAATGTCAAAATAATACAGTGCTAAAAGTAAAAGTAAAAAAATTGTATTATGTCAGTTTTACAAAATATACTTTAATTTATTTTTTAATGTCTAGTATTTTTAATGTCATACTTTAGGTAAGTTAACCTGCGTGATCGACCAAACCATGAAGATCGACCGTGAGTGTCTGTTGCCTGTTCACATATACCAGAGATTTCAAATTACCCCAATGTGAAAAGTCTGGACACTGAATCGAGAGATCTAGCAGGCCTGCAAAAGTATCTCTCTAAGTCTATAGTGTCACGTTCCATGTTTACTGTTGTATTTTACATACGTTTTCTACACAATTTCATCAGGATGATGGAGGAGGTGCCAAATATAAAAAAAATATAAGCTATTTCAATACAGTGATTACTTTTGTGCCACATGGTAGATCATCAAAATAAAACTCGTACTTCCCATAAACACAGAGAGCTGAAATTTTGTACAGGAATAGGTCTCAGTATCCACACAAAGGGAAAATTTTCAAGATGAGTATCAGCTCCATTTCATCCCGTGATGTGAAAATAAAAATACCGCCTTATCAATTATTGATCATTATGATGGGCATTTTCAAAAAATCATCCAGTTAGCCGAGTTGTTCATTCTTATGGACATTTTAAAATAATGAAAAGATCATGTAGAAAAAAAGGTGTTATGTTTGTACAAAAAGAAAATAAATTCGAACGAAAATATACTGTAAAAACTTGCCAAGGGCATGGAAGTGTCCCCCGCCAATTCAAGCGCAAAGCAGACACTGCCGTACATATACCTAAATAAATAAAATTTGTACAGGTATATGTTTTAGTACCCACACAAAGGGAAAACTTTCTAAATGAGGATCATCCCCTTTTCATTTCTTCTACACCCGACAAGGAACCATAAAGAGAACAGCTAAACTATTGAAGATAATGAAATGGCACCTTCGTAAAAGTTGTTCATTGTGATAGGCATTGAAAAAAAGAACGTGCAGAAAACAATAAAGATCCTACAAAATGAAATAAAATTCCAACAAAAACATTCTATGAGATCGTGACAAGTCTAGACAAAGGTAATTTGGTAAAAAAATGTGAGATTAAATAAAGAGTCAAGTCTAAGTGAATAAAATAAAACGAAAGACTTAGATGTAAAACATTTTGTAATATTAGTAAATCTTGGTAGATATATCAGACAAAGTGACCTTTATAGATTGTTAAAATAATTAGCGTAAGAAAATGAATATCTACCCAGACATAGTACTCTCACAAAATATTCAACAGCCATATCACTAGTCTTCTTTTACTCACTTAGACTTGGCTCTTGATATTTCGATCTCACTACATTTTATGGCCAAGTAATCTCAATTGAGACTTGACAAATTTTTGCAGAATGATTTTGTTTTTACCGAATTTTTAAAGTCTATGTTACACAGGGATAATATGTTGCTTTTGACAGAGAGCCCATCCAACTACTGCGGGCGGCGCATTGTGTGGCGGCGAGTGACCGAAATTAGTAATACCACGTTTAAGCTTCCTGTTCAGTCGTGATTAATAGGAGAGCTGTGCTACTTGCGTATATTGCGAGATGAAGGTTTTGCAGTCACGATAACAATAACAGTAAAAAATTAACTATAATAGGAATCCTACTGTAGGAGCCCCAGCTTCGACACAGTACATTCAGTGAAGTTTGCAGATGTTGAATTTGAAGGTTTTTTTTTGTAGTAGTTAGTTTATTTTGTAATAATTTTACAATGCACTTCTCTTTTTGTTGAAAGTTAGTGGCAAACTTAAAAATATTAATTAGTTATTTATTATATATAAAAGTAACTAGGTCGCACGATATGCTACCTCAACATAATGTGCGATCTTTGAACCGTACACCTATTAACTAATATTATAAACTTGAAAGTTTGTAAGAATAAATGGATGTATGGATGTATGTTTGTTACTCTTTCACGCAAAAACTACAGGACGGATCTGGCTGAAATTTGGTAGGTAGACAGACTAGGACCTAGATTAACACATATGCTACTTTTTTCTACGCTCGCGAGCTCGTGACTCGCGCACTGCGCACCCTCGAAAAGGCATAGAAACGTCCACGCAGGTGAAGCCGCGAGAAACAGCTGGTCACTCCATAAGGTTCTGAGGCACAAGGTATCTAACTAGTATTCTTATGTGATGAAACAAATAGATATAGAATCTTACCGTCAAATTATCCAGCTGGAACCTCGCTCTGCTGAAATCATCGTACACTTGTATCGACAATCTTCCCTCCATAGTCCAGTAAGACCCATCTTTGTTCGGTGCTACTGTGCCAGTGGACACGTTGCTTCTTATCACGTAAGTATAGAGTCGATTTTGTAATGGAAACAGGTCTCCGAAGCTTAATGTGTAGGGTTTCGTTGATACTGCAGTTGTGAGAAAGGCTGCAAAAATAATTTGTTTTTCGTGTAATAATTTCATTATTTCATGCTCACTTAGTATAGACTTTATAGAAGCCAGTAAAGTGAGAGTCAGAACCGCACACAAAGGGTTCCGTACCATCATACTAGATGGCGCTAGTTTCTTTACGTTTAAAAAAAGCATGTTTTTGTTGTATCGAGATTTTCACTTTTAATTATTTTTTTTGTATTTGTTGTTATAGCGGCAACAGAAATACATCATCTGTAAAAATTTCAACTGTCTAGCTATCACGGTTCATGAAACAGAGCCTGGTGACAGACGGACAGACAGGCAGGACAGCGAAGTCTTAGTAATAGGGTCCCGTTTTTACCCTTTGGTTAGGGAACCCTAAAAACGCCCAAGGTCACTCAAAGGGCGATGGAGCGTGCTATGATTGGAGTATCCTGTGTGAGTGTATCAGAAAGAAAAGGAATGCGTAGGAGAACCATAGCAATCAAAAAGGATCACAGAATCGCTTAGTGGCAGTGGGTGGGACATATAGCTTGTAGAATAAATGGTTGTTGGGGCAGTAAAGTTCTAGAGTGGCACCACACACCAGAGAACGCTGACTTACCTCCCACTCGGCAAACCGAAGACCTGATGAAGGTCGCGACAAGCCACTGGATGTGGGCAGCGCAGGACTGTTCGTTGTGAAAATCTATGGGGGCCATGGTCCAGCAGTGAACGTCTTTCGGCTGATGATGAATCCGCTAATTTATTTGTACCTCATCATCTCGGCCGATAAATGTCCTTTTGTGAACCTAGGCCTTTCATATAAACCTTCACTCAGCACGTTTCGAGCCACTCCAGTGGCATCCAGCGAGCCTTTCCAGTCCATCAGTAAACCTAGCTGGGGCTGTCCAGCACTACGTCTTCCGGCCCATGGGTTATCGGTTCTACGACCATATGGACAGCCCATTACCACTTCATCTCGCTGTTTCTGCTAGTTTTATGAGATTTCATACAAGACGAGTTTTAATGACGTATACGATAACCACTCCGTTCGGATGAAATGTGACAAATAATGTTTTATCACTTTTTCGAAAACCGCCAAAGTTATAGGATCCAAGCAGATTGATCATCTACGTCGATGACATTTTTGTTTGGATAATCCAAACATTTTTGGCGTTTATGTAAAAGTGGTTAAATTACAGTTGATATTTTTTCATCAACAATCGAAATCAGAAACTCGTCGGTTGTGTGTGAAGTACACCAACATGCATTGGGCCCGCGTGGTCGACTAAGGCCCGATCGCCCTAATAGGGATGACGACAGCATCAGAAATAAATTATGAACTCTTGATCACTAAATTGCACTCCTACTTATACTTCGGAAAACCTTACTCGTTTTTTTTTCCATTAAATCTTCGATTTTTGAATCACCAAAATCACAAAATGAGTACACATATGACGCTGCAAAACAATGACGTAACGCCTAGGTAATTCAAACATTTTTATAACAAAATGTATTTTTTGACACATGATAAAAAGTAAATTAGATGACTAGCATTCGTCATCCCTATTCAGGGTATACTCGAGCCCCCCAGTAGGGACATATATGAGCTGATATTTCCTTGGGTTGAATTGTTGTGTATAGAATCGGATTAATAAATTAGCAACTCAAACAGCGTTGGAAAAACGGCCAAGGGCGACTCGGGGGTGTTTGTGTAACACTGTTTGGCACCAAAACTTTAACTACCAACAGAATAAGACCTTTCAGTACATACTTTGCTCAAGGTAAATAGGGGTCTACTTATTCTGTACCATTGAAATTTTATTTTCCTGTAGGAAAGGGAGGAATTTAGATTTTCTCATATTTTTTTCTGTAATCTATGCATACAACCTTATATACTGTGATTTTTTAAAAGATTTTAGGCCCAGTAGTTTCGAAGATAAGGGAGGGAATGATTAATTTTCGGCTATTTTATTAAATAACTATTTATCTTAAAATTATAAAAAAAAATATATTTGAGATTTTCACAAGAAGCCAATTCATTTGATATGTCACACAATATAGTTTGCAATTTATAATTTACCCCCAAAAGTGGCCGCCATGTTTAAAATTTATTTATTTACGTTACAGTCCGTCTTTGTGTCACCGACATACATATTATGTGTGCCAAATTTCAACACAATGATTCAGTCAGTGACTTATATATTACTTATATATTACTGGCGTAAGGACCCGGCCTACGCGGGCGACTAATGGTCCCAGCGAATTGGTGCGAAAATCGAAAGTTTCGCACACTCGCGACTCAGTCCTCTGCGGGAAATTGTACAGTGCGGTGGAAAGATATTCCATATAAAAATGCCTTATTGTGTTGTTAGAGGCTGTAAAAATCATGAAAGTAAGGCTAAAAAGAAACATGGGATGTTGTATCATCGTTAAGTAACCTTACATTGTATTTTTTCTTGTAAACATATTAAATAAACGAATTTTAAAGCGACAATTCTACCAAGGTTCTTTTAACGCGGCACTGACGTCAACTCTCGCCCACGCTAGTTCGTACGAGTTATGTTAGATGGCGCTACTTTTTGCTTGTATCAAGAAAATCTGAGTCAAATATGGAGACGGGCGGATCCTTCTATTCAAATCTGTGGATCCAGTAGTTTTAGAGCAAAGATCAATGATCCAGTAGTTTGGTTGTGACAGACGGTCGAACTGACAGACAGATACACACGCGAGTGATCTTATAAAGGTACGGAAATCTAAAAATGGTGTAATTAACCAGAAGAGCGTCGGTGGCGTAGAGGCTGGGGCCGCTATCTACGTTCCAAGAGGTCGTGGTTCGAATCCTGCCACGTACCAATGTGTTTCCAATTTCGATTTCATATGTACGTTTATCCGACGCTCTTACTGTGAAGGAAAACATCATGAGGAAGCTTTCACATACCTGCGAAGAAGCTCGAAGGTTGTGTGTGAAATCGATCAACTTGCACTAGGCCCGCGTGGTCGACAAAGGCCCGATCGCCCTAATTCAGGGTAGGCTCGAGCCCCTTTGGTAGGGACGTATATGAGCTGATATGATGAAACCAGTGACTAGAGCTTCTACTCATCACACTGAACAATTTTCTCTAAGGGAATCCATAGTCTATTCTAAAATATATTCTCCATACAAGATATGAGGTTTCTTGGGATAAGTTTGTCAGTATGTCGAGGCGAATCCGTAGTCAATGGCGCTATGCGATTTTCTTTAATTTACATCCTATCTGAGTCATCTTCATCATATCAGCAGAAATACGTCCACTGCTGGACAAAGGCATCCCCCAAATATTTACACGATGACGACCGGTCCTGCGCTGCCCGCATCCAGCGGCTTCCTGCGACCTTCACCAAGTCGTCGGTCCACCGTGTGGGAGGCCTGCCTACGTATACGTCTCTACTCAAGTATTTTACTGGCCCAACGGTCATCTGTTCTACGAGCTATGTGCCCTGCCCACTGCTATTTAAGCGATTCTGTGAGCTATGTCGGTTTCTTTAGCTCTCCTACGGATCTTCTCATTTCTGGATTTGATTGCGCAGGGAAATTCCAAACGTAGCTCGCGTCATCGCCCTTTGGGCGTGTGTGAGTAGGCAAATTTAAAACACAAACAGATAAGGAAAAAAAAAGGAGAAAAGGTACTTACCAGCAAAAAGAACTAGATTCTTCATGATTGCTTCCTTGGTTATTTATTTAAACATTTCACCAACACATGTTTTAACCAAACAACTTATTATAAGAATCTTCTGAGACAACTCGACTGCACAGTCCAGAGATCCTATATCTGCACCTTGGAGGAAATAAAGTACCAATAAGAAATACAGCTTATTGGATGTAATTGTTTGTCTGTTCGTCATAGTCTGGATACTAACGAGCATTCTAAGCGAAAAATGTATGTAACTCATAATTTACCTGTTTCAAACTTAAACTATTTTACTTACTTTCCTCTTCAGTGGAGAAACTTAACGGAAATATTTTATTTAGAATGAAATATTGATTCGCTGAAAGACCTAAATGTGTTTTTGATTTTTTTTTTCTTATGTGGATTTAAATACTTATTTAAAGGTTTGTTTTTTTTTAAAAAAAAAGTGAGTGACAAAATCGCAAATTATACGAATGCAAGCTAAAGGGAAAATTTAATTCAGAAAAAAAAAACTTTCTGTGTAAAGTCTTCTAAAATGTAAGCAGGTAGGTACTAAATTAATGGAATGAGTAACAGGACTACGAAAAAGATGCGACTGTATATTGATTCTTGAAAAAATAATAATCTTACTTGGCAAGTTTTGTCAGCGTACCGTTCTCATATCAGCACACAAGCGATAAGCATTATGAACTGTGACCCCTTGAATTAAAGACACGTTGAACATCGTACTGCGAGATCCGCCATCTTGGATTTGTATTGCTGTCTCGTTCCCCCTTTACGTGGAATACAGTGGGCCTTTTTAGTCTTTTTACATGTAGCACCCGTTGAAAAACAATTTTCATTGTTGAAATTATTCATCTCAACTTTTGTGTTCCTACATTCTCAAAACTAGTACTGATATTATTACTAGGTCATCTGGCCCCAAAGTAGGATTCCCTGTGTTATGGGTTACCAGAGACTGATTATATATATATATATACTTATATACGTTTAAATACATACTTAAATAGATATTTAACACCCAGACACAGAGCAAACAAATCTGCTCATCACACAAATGTTTGCCCTGGGTGGGGATCGAACCCACAACCCTCGGATCAGTAGTCAAGAGCACGAACCACTGAGCCACCGAGTTAGTCAATTCCTATATAACTAACCATCCGCGTCCGCCCGCGATTTTCCCGTGGGAATAAGGCGTTTTTAGGGATAAAAAGTACCCTATGTCCTATTCCAGGATTTAATCTATATGTATGCCAAATTTCATCCCGATCCGTCTAGTGGTTGAAGCGTGATAGAGTTACAAACATCCATACATACAAACTTTCACATTTATAATATTAAGTAGGATTTATTCGTCTAATTGTATTGGGGATATCATTGGTTTTTGACTAACTATAGGTGTTTTATTTAAATAAATTGTACAATGACGCTGTGCATACTTTCTCGCGAAGCCTTTACCGTGTGTCGTAGTCGTGCGTACACAAATCAACAATAAACATTACACTTACTTATTAGCAAAGAATAAAGCTAGGTATACTCGTATATTATCAGACTTGGCTAAAAAGCGTCGGTGGCTCAACCGGTTACGACTCGGTGCTCTCAACAAGAGGTGCCAGGTTCAAATCCAGACGGCCAATGTACCAATGAGTTTTTAAAAACTTACGTACCTACATATTATTATAATACATGGAGAATAATACTCAACAGTTGCTTTAACGGTGAAGGAAAAACATCGTGAGGAAACCTGCGAAGAAAGGCGAAGGTTGTGTGTGAAGTCGACCAACTCGCACTGGGCCCAATCGCCCTAATTCAGGGTAGGCTCGAGCCCCTCGGTGGGGACGTATATGAGCTAATATGATGCTGATATCAGACTTGATGAACAACTTGCAAATAATTTGGGTTTGTATGGGAGGTACCTTACTTAGATTTTTTCTGGGATAATGAAGTACTCAGTGCAGTAATAGGCCTTATTAAGTTCTAATTATTCACAAAGTTTCATTAAAATAGTAAGTCATTTTTGAGATAATGTAATATACAACTTGGATTTGTATGGTAGGTACCTTATTCAGATTTTTCTTTGAACAAAAAACTATTGCATACTGTAGATCATATAGAGTTATGGTAGCATACCGAGTTTCATTCAAATAGTTACAGCCATTTTTTTAAATAAAAAAAGAGATTTTTTACTATAGTGGCATCCCTAAAAAATCAAGATCAGAGGAAACTTGTATAAAATTGCCTAAAGATATAAAAATAATATTGCCCTCAACCGAATTTCACCCGAACCCGTCCAGTAGTTTGGGAACGAGAGCACCGGACGGACGTACAGACACAAACACTCTCACACACACACATTGTTTTGTTATTTAAACTCTATTAGTGTAAGACAATCAATCCCCATCAAAATCTTTCTTGCCATCACAATACCTTCTTTGCAGGAGTTATCCTTCGTCGCTCGAAAGTAAAAATACAAAAAGATTCGACTAGACCTGGGATCGAACCTATAGTCTACGAGGAGGAAGTCCAACTCTTTGCCCACTGGCCTGTCGCTATCTGGTGCAGTGATTTTACCAATCATATGATAACGCATTAAAGATAAATTAAGATCGGGGAAACTTGTATAAAATCGCCTAAAGATACAAAAATAAAATTGCCCTGACCCGAATTTCACCCGAACCCGTCCAGCAGTTTGTGAACGAGAGCACCGGACGGACGTACATACACACACACACTCACACGCACATTTTTTTTGTTATTTAGACTCTATTAGTGTAAGACAATCGATCCCCATCAAAATCTGTGCGTAAAAACTCGGAAAAACGAATTCTCTCAGATGTGAGACCTAGGCCAGATCGATTTTTCGCCGCCATGAACCCTTATATTAAATTCTATGGAAATCGCCAGAGCCTTTTTCGAGACCGTTACAAATACAGGGTGCCATCGGAGACGTAATCAGAAGTGACAAGACTTAATTAAGCATTAAACTGAGATTACAATAACACAGGAATGGAGGTGGTTAGTTGCATTATTTAAACTTAATCATGCAATCTTTAAAATTAAATTATGTCCTCTAAAAAGCGTGGTCACCCTACTTGTAACCACCGACAAAACTCCACTCGTCTGGGGTAGTCTGCTAAGGCCAGGTCCTGTACCGGCTTAAAGTGATAAGGATGAAGTCCTGATGCATTCAATAGCTTCCAAACAAAAAATTTGCTGACATTAGACCGCCGAGCCGCTTTTCTCGTGCTTTCTTGCGGGATGCGTAAAAAGTAATTGCGAATTCGTCTATCTACATTTTCATGTACGCGTCGTGGTTCACCACGGGCTTGGGCATGTTGTGGTATTCGAAACTGACCTTAATCGTGTAAGTTTTGTACCATTCGATTAATAAGTCCATGGGTCGGAATTAGTAAGTTGGGGTATTTTTCGTGAAACAGCTCTTGTGCTTCTAGCGTGCTGTTGGTCCGATAATAAAACGATACCATATCGGATCGTTCTAGGTTGGAGAAATCGTACGGTGCAGGCATTATTAAATGTTTTTTAAAGATATTTAATTTTCACTAACAAATAATTATTTACCAAGACTGACTTACAGTGTCATTGTCACTCTAAATTAAGTTTTATAATTGTCATAATTATAAACTATTCTGAAAGAGAACCAAAGAGGTTTTGATTAAATAAATAGGGTAACCATAATTTGGGGAATAAGCGATTTAATTTAGGACAAAATTACCAACAAAAAAGAACTTTTATTTCATGTAACTCCTACTATGTTGAAATGACCATCAATTACCAGGTCTGAAAAAGTGGTTTCTGATCACGTCTCCGATGTCGCCCTGTATATTGGATACCTATACACATATATGTACACAGAGTGTAACAAAATTGGTGTAGGCCCCGTTAACTGGGGTTTCTACTCATCATACTGAACAACTTTTGTTCTACGACATTGCTGAAATCGCAAAAAAAAATTTTTACTCTTCCTACAAATCGATCAGCTGATCGACCAATTTTGTGCATTTTAGTATGGAGGGTCCAATTTTTTTTTGAGAATTGACTATAGGTTCCTTGGGGAAAGTTGTTCAGTATGACGAGTTGATGCCTCAGTTAACGGGACCTACACCAATTTTGTTACACCCTGTATATGTACAAATATATATATATATATATATATATATATATATATATATTGACTGACTCGGTGGCTCAGTGGTTAGTTCCCTTGACTACTGGGTTCTGGACTGTGGATTCGATCCCCACCCAGGGCAAGCATTTGTGTGATGAGCAGATTTGTTTGCTCTGTGTCTGGGTGTTAAATATATCTATATATGTATGTATTTAAGCGCATATAAGTATGTTATATATCAGTCTCTGGTAACCCATAACACAGGGAATCCTACTTTGGGGCCAGATGACCATGTGTGATTTGTCACAGAATATTTATTTATTTTATTATTTATATTGCTCGTTTAGTAGTATAGGATGAGGAAAATAATCACGGCTTAATAAGCTTTCTTAATTTCTTTAATTACAATATCAGTGACAATATGGTTTTAATTTATTTATTTAATAGTTTATTGTACACAGGCTACATAAAATACAGATTTTAAACAGTAAGGTGAAAGGGTAGGTATAGCTTATTTCTAAAGAAATTTCTTCCAGTAGACCCGGGAAAGAAGAAAATTTTGACTGAGATGGCAGACGTGTACACAACTTAATTAAACAAAAAAAAATGGGTTGCACTCCGGGAGTGCCGGCAGAAGTGAAAACTTGAACCATCCGTCTTACGAATTTTCGATCAGGTCACGTGTCCTGACGCGAGTTTAACATTTTTTACCCATTACAAAACAAGTGCACAACGCCGCTAAAGAAGTTTTCACTTCAAAAAGTTATACTTAAAGTAATATAAAATTGATTCTAAATTTAAACAAATATAGACAAAAAATACATAAATATACTTTTTTATGATCTCATATCTTCTGTAAACCAAAATAAATCGTTGTTTGCCGCTGCAATTTAGCTTGATGCCCACTTAGATTTTGTTTTGATCATTCAAGTTTTGTATTGATTTCTTTTATTGGTTGTGATAAAACCTTTATGCTCATGGTCAGTGGAATGGTTTTGTTTCAGAATTTCACGAAATCCTTGCACTTTTTGCGCAATATAGTTTTGATTCGTAAATCAAAAAACTACTCTTTGTAAGAACCCCAATTCCTATCAAATTTCCTGATTGCACAGAATAATACTTACCTTAAAATATATTAGGTCTTTACCTATTAAATTGCCGGTCGTATAAAAAAGTTTAAAGATAAACATTTATATTAAGAACAATAATTTGGAAAAAAAATATTTTCAAAATAGCATTAGACTGTTAGAAATGAAATGGTGGTAAAAATATGCCTATTGTTTATATATTTTGAGAGCACGATGGCTTTAACCCCATGAAGTCAGGTTTTTTCACCTGATCCCTTTATATGCAGGCAAAAAATACACATTTTTAATTTTAAAGCTCTAGATCTGACCACTAAGAAAACGCCTTTGTTCCACTCAATGGTACATAGCTCAGGGGATTGGAACGTGAAAGACATGCCACCATTTACTAATAAAAGGCCATAAGTAGTGTCACCATAAGGTCGATAATAAAAACAATAACTTTTTTATTTTAAATAAAATTGGCATTAAACTTCAAAAACTGAATCGGCAATTTCATAAGTAAAGACCTGTTAATTAATTAAACAACAATTTAAAATCATGACGCCCTAAAAGTATAGCGGTTTTTTGGTTTAAGCACTGTTTTACTTTTTCGTAAGTCTGATCCGCCACTCTGAAAGTTTTGACAGGTTTGACAGTGTAATCAATCAAACCTAACCGAAACGCTAAAACTGTTATCGCCCGCTTCGCTCGCTCAACTCTAGTCCATTTGAGAAGAATAGTTAATTTGATGTGCAATCAGTATTTTTGATATGATTGTCATAAATAAATGATGAAAATAAATTAATACTTAGGCCATTAGTTGATCTATGTGAAACTAAAAATATTCTGTTTAAATTATAGAATCTGTATTGGATAAGGTCACCGATATTTTAAAGGCATGGTAATACACCACATTTTAATGATGAAAAACCCCCCCTTAAATGGTCGCATCCTTCTCCCCTCTAAATGCCATCCATTTTTGTTTTTCCTTGAATTAACAACAGTACAGACTTTAAATTAGTCCCATTTAAAAGTTAATTTAAAATCTCTGGTAATCTACACAAAAAATAAACACAAAAAAAAATTAAAAATATTTTTATAATTATTTTTTTTGATTTTTTTTTATTTACAATTGATAAGCCATTGACATCATCTCACCTGATGGTAAGTGACGATGATGCCGAAGATGGAAGTGGGCTTACCAAGATTCCCCAACGCAATGGGGATCTGGCTATCTCATATTCAAGCTGGAACATATTATCAATGTCGTTAACACTGATGTTTGGCGCCAAGACTTAGATAAGATGGTGGTAGCTAGCCAGGCGGGCTATGAAAAAGACCTACCACGAACCAAAGTCTTACAAAGTTGACCCCGCCGGGAATCGAACCCGCGACCTCCTGGTGTGAAGCGAATGGACTAACCATTACGCCACGGAGGCGGTTAAAACCTACATTTAGAGGGGAGACGGATGACCCTGATGGGGGTTTTCAATGAAATGTCGTGTATTACATGCCTTTAAAATATCGGTAACCCTATCCGATACACACTCTATATTGGTCGCTTAATGTGCTGAAGTCGTTTGTTACGTCAAGACTCGTTAGATTAACCTACACTATTGTAGAGGTCGTATAGATCTTCGTTCATTTATTTACATCTCATTCGCTTGAAAAGGTCAAGCGACTTCTAAAAAGCAGGAGGTTCTCAATTCGGCAATTTTTTTTTATGTGTGTTACCTTAGAACTTTTGACTGGGTGAACCGATTTTGATGATTCTTTTTTTATTCGAAAGCTAGTGCTTTCCGTGTGGTTTCATATAAATTTTATCAAAATCGGTGTAGTACTTTATTAGAAAATTAACAAAAACCAAAATAATAATGCGAAATTGTTCGAAGTTGTTGCGTTGGAAGTCGGTTTTTTAACGTATTTAGCGTTTTCAATTATGTAATCAAATCATGCTATCCGCGGATCGTGTTAAAAAGCTAAGTTTAACTTCAAACTAATAGGTCGTTCGAAAGCTTTTCTGAAACAGTTGAGTTCCATTCTATTCGTGACCTTAAACCTGGGCAGACGTCCCTTTTCTGAGTGTTATTTTCACACAAGAGTAATAAAATAAAAAGAGAGAGCGCACTCCCCCTAACGACTCGTTGGTGCGCCATAATATCTAACAAATTAGGTTATAATAATTCGGAATATTAGATTAATCTGTTAATTCTCAAACGAATAATCAGCCTTGACAACATCTCACCTGGTGGTTAGTGACGATGTTGCCGAAGATGGAAGCGTGCTCTACTTCTTACTTCACAATTAGAGCTGAGAAGTAACCCAGCTGAGCATACTCCCCCTAACGACTCGTTGGTGCGTCATACTATCTAACAAATTAGGTTATATAATCAGCAATATTAGATTAATCTGTTAATTCTCAAACCAATAATCAGCCAGCCGGTGGAGTCCAATTTTTGATGTAAAATAAAGAGTGCTCTACTTCTTGCTTCACAATTAGAGCTGAGAAGTAACTCAGCTGAGCATACTGCCCCTAACGACTCGTTGGTGCGTCTTACTATCTAACAAATTAGGTTATATAATCAGCAATATTAGATTAATCTGTTTATTCTCAAACCAATAATCAGCCAGCCGGTGGAGTCCAATTTTTAATGTGAAATAAAGAGTGCTCTACTTCTTACTTCACAATTAGAGCTGAGAAGTAACCCAGCTGAGCATACTGCCCCTAACGACTCGTTGGTGCGTCATACTATCTAACAAATTAGGTTATATAATCATTAGATAAACCTTAGAATCAGAATAAATTTATTTGCCTTTGAACTGGGTTCTCAAAGGTGCTTAGCAAATTTTAAAACCATCGGCAAGCTCAGTCATGTAATAAAAGCATGCAAACATTTTTACAGTTAATTAAAAAGCAAAGTCAATAAAATTGATATCCAGCGTATTTGTAATCCAGGATTTTTTTGTCTGTATAGAATGTATGAATTACGAAAGCCATTTGTTTAGTTTTAAAATCTATTCATTGGTAGTTCGATAATGAATTGTGTTATTTTATTATGAACTATTTTGCACATCCAGTAAGAGGTCTTTTAATATTTCATGCCTTTTTGTTACCTCTATATTAACTAATCTTTCAGATGCATTAACATTTTCTGTAGCGTTTAATTTTACACTAAAATTGTAATAATATAAATTTATTTTTAGTTTCTTATCTCAATAATTTTAAAACCCAAAACAAACGAAGTAAATTCTACACCTCCATTCTCAGTTTTGTTATAGCATTATACGGGTTCACTTTAATGAATCATTGTAAGAAGCATGTATTTATTGGTCGAAGTGGCATACACATTCTTGTGGTATTTATTTTTACATCAAATGAAGTAATAATTTTCGAAAAATCTAAAAGCTTTTAGGTACAAGCTTTAATTTCAAGAATTTTAATAATTTCGTTTCTTCTCAGCTAACCGTTTCATTTGATATCCATATTGTAGAAGTGCATTAAAAATAACTTATCCGCCATCTTGGGTGTGCTGCCATGTTGGACTTAGAATGACGTCACACAGTTAACCATGCATTGACATCAAAACTAAACGTGTATACAAAATTTCAGCTCAATCGTTTAAAGATATCTGCTAAATTGAATTGTAATATTCTACCCGAACAAACATACATAAATATAAATAAATATTCTATAAATATTCTGGGACAAATCACACATGGTCATCTGGCCCCAAAGTAGGACTCCCTGTGTTATGGGAACCAGAGACTGATATAAATACTTATATACGTTTAAATACATACATATATAGATATTTAACACCCAGACACAGAGCAAACAAATCTGTTCATCGCACAAATGTTTGCCCTGGGTGGGGATCGAACCCACAACTCTCGGATCAGTAGTCAAGAGCACAAACCACTGAGCCACCGAGTCAGTCATTCATACATTGCAAATTTAATAATATTAATAATCACGCACAGGACTATTCCTTCGAATAAGCCTGATATCGTGTTGATGGATCGGACGTAATCAAGGGTGCCTTCGGGTGATATCACTATCCCATACGATGAAAACCTCGTGCAGAACAGGACCACGTACCTGGACCTGGCGCACGAGGTTACTGATATGAGTGGCGAGTAGAACCCACCGAAATCATCCCCGTAGTCCTATCCGTGAACGGGGTAATTTCAGTCGACTTTGAACGTCACCTAAGGCGGCTGGACCTCCGAGGCAGACCAATAATTGCAGCAATGCAGAGAGCAGTCCTCCTCGACAATGCCCGGATAGTTCGACGCTTTCTCTCCCTGTCGCACTGAACTCCAGCCGACTGTGCTTCCGCTGGAGGTGCTTACCTCGTGCCAAGTGAGCAGAGTAGCTTAAATTTTTATTCTTGAAACAATAATAAAAAATATAAGCTTGTAAGCGTCGGTGGCTCAACCCGTAACGACTCGGTCCTCCTAACCAGAGGTGCCGGGTTCAAATCCGGACGGCCAATGTACCAATGATTTTTTCGAAACTTACGTACGTAATATACTCACCGATTGCTTTAACGGTGAAGGAAAACACCGTGAGGAAACCTGCACAGTGCACACACCTGCGAAGAAACTCGAAGGTTGTGTGTGAAGTCGACCAACCCACACTGGGCTCGCGTGGTAGGCTAAGGCCCGATCGCCCTAATTCAGGGTAGGTTCGAGCCCCTCGGTGGGGACGTTTATGAGCTGATATGATGATGATGATGATAAGCTTGTAAAAATGCTGGATAAAGGCCTCCGCCAAGGGTTTCCACGAAGACCGGTCCTGCGCTGCCCGCATCCAGTGGCTTCCCGCGATCTTCACCAGGTCGTCGGTCCATTGCGTGGGAGGTCTGTTTATGCTAGGTTTTCCGGTGCACGGTCGCCACTCAAAAACTTTACTGCCTCAACGGCCATCTGTTCTACGAGCTATGTGCCCTGCCTACTGCCACTTCAGTTTAACGGTTCTGTGAGCTATGTCGGTTACTTTGGTTCTTCTGCGGAAATCCAATATAATCTAATTAAATCCTCCACTTACCCATTATAAATAAATAGCATAATCCATCGGTGTAGGTGCATAAATATTATCTGTTGCATTTAATTTTACACCAAATGTAATTAATTGAAATTGCTTCTGATTTAATTTAATTGCTTCTTATTTCTAACTTAATAATTTTTAAATTTAAAAATCCAAAATAATATTGGCAAATCCTATACTTAAGTACTTTTCTAATCTTGATTTTGTTGTAGGGTTATATTTTGTATTTGCACCTAATTTATAAACCAAATGTAATAAACAGATTTGCTTCTAATTTCATTTAATTACTTCTTTTTTGTAACTTAATAATTCTCAGTGTTGATAATAAGGTGGGTTAATATGTTGAAAAGTTGTAAGTAGAAATCATTCAATAGTGCAGGTATATGAATATTCTCTGTTGCATTGATTTTTACAGCAAATGAAAAAAAAATATACGACAGAGATTTGATATCAATTTCTTATTTCAATTATTTTGTAATTTTAAAATCCAATTATGCGGGTTAATATGTTGAAACATGGTAAGCAGCATTCATTCATTAGTGCAGGTTTATGAAAATTCTCTTTTGCATTGATTTTTACAACAAATGGATATAAAATATACAATTTTATCTAATTTTCTGATCTCAATTATTTTGCAATTTTAAAATCCAATGTAATCTGGGTAAATAGTACATTTCCCCATTCTAAGTTTCGTTGTAACATTATGTGGGTTCAGTATATTGTAGCAGTGTAGGTAGCATTCATTGGTATAGGTGAAGTTGTCCTTAGCGCAAACTGGTATATATATTCTAGGACAGCCTTCGCAGTTGGTGCCAGGATTCATCTTTGAAAGGTCCTCTACGTCGTAAGACTTTGTCACCCAATAGCCAGTGACTTTCATTCGGGGTGATGCTGGAAGTGTTCTTCTAATAAAGCCCAAAAAAATTATCAATTCTGGGAAAAATAAAAATGTTTATTGTTTTCATTCTTTATTCATTAATATCAGCCGAAGGACTTCCACTGCTGGACAAAGGCCTCCTAAAAGGATTTCCACGACGACTGGTTCTGCGCTGCCCGCATCCAGCGGCTTCCCACGACTTCACCAGGTCATCGGTCCACCGAGTGGGAGGCCTACCTATACGCTACTTTTTCCGGTGTGTGTGTGTGTGTGTGTGTGTGTGTGTGTGTGTGTGTGTGTGTGTGTGTGTGTGTGTATGTGTGTGTGTGTGTCGTTTTGAGTGTGTGTCTTTTCTAAAAAATCTTTTTTCTTTACAGTTGGTAATAAAACATTTTATACGGAAAATTTATTAATTGACTATGACTCCAAACTGGGCAGCGTTTGGGAAGCTCCGCAATATCTTTATGTCCCAGATACCGCAGTGTCTTAAGACCAAGGTCTTCGACCAGTGTGTGTTGCCAGTGATGACATACGGAACTGAGACATGGTCGCTTACTATGAACCTCATAAGAAGGCTCAAGATCAACCAAAGGGCAATGGAGCGTGCTGTGCTTGAAGTTTCTCTGCGTGATCGAATCAGAAACAAGGAGATCCGTAGGAGAACCAAAGTAACGGACATAGCTCTCAGAATTGCTAAACTTAAGTGGCAGTGGGCGGGGCAGATTGCTCGAAGAACAGATGGCCGTTGGGGCAGTAAAGTTCTCGAGTGGCGAACAGGCACCGGAAAGCCTAGTGTAGGCAGACCTCCCGCTCGTTGGAACGATGACCTGGTGAAGGTCGCGAGAAGCCGCTGGATGCGGGCAGCGCAGAACTGGTCGTCGTGGAGATCCTTGGCGGAGGCCTATTTCCAGCAATGGACGTCCTCCGGCTGATATGATGATGATGATGATGATGACTCCTAAACTTACAGAAAGCTTACTTAGCCGTGATAGTTTGCCTTTTAAATTGATTATATGTGCTACTATTTAATTTTTTTTTCAGATGGACATTTCAGGACTGAAATAGTAGTTTAGTTGGTAGGGAGGGGGGGGGGGGGGGTACGAGAATGGTGGAGGGGAGACACTGGACTCTAATAAATTATTGCACTTTCAAGCATAATATATTGAAATCGCGACAATGTAACCGTCACCGACCCCGTACCAGGAACACTCGGAGGGTCAAAACTTAAGAAACTGTAAAAAGTTTTCAATTCTGTCGGCATTCCCGGAGGTTTTTATTTCCAAATATACATTTATTTAATGAGAAGACCACGGGACCCTACTTGATTCATACATATGGACCCATCAATATTGTCGTGCTGGATCTATGCATGTGGACCCAGTAACCCAGCATTGACGAGCTGGATCCATGTATCTGGATCCAACGACCCAGCTTTCGAAACAGTGAAAATAAGATAACATAAATACTCTTTCTTGTACACACTAGTTAAAAAAAAGGAAGTGTGTGGTTTTATAAAACTACAGTAAAAGTGAAACTTTACAGAGTACGAAACGATCATGGATGCTCTCGCTACGGTACAGAGGACGAAACGATCATACTGTCAGACGAAAGCGAGCGTCACGCGAAATGCAACACACAGATGAAAAAATTTGAACAAAATATAAAATATAAACAAATTATAAAAACTTAATTTAAAAAATATAAAAAAACAAATACAACATAAAAAAAGGAACGATAGCGGTACAATTTGGTCAGTCTTTTCGCTACAAGCGATTTCGTCCAGACAACCCGGTGTAACAAGTGACTTACCTAGCAATTTGTAATGATGCATAATGTTGCAAGTGAGACGACGTCTAGCTACAGCAATATTCCGAAGTTTGCAACATTCTTAGTTTCATGAGTCATAAAAGAAGCAAGAACATTTAATGCTAATTACTTGAAGGTAAATCTCATTCAAAACCGGCTAAGTTTTTGTCGTCTTCGTACACTGAGGGTTCCACTCCACCACACCTCAGTGGAGCAGCGTCATTCATTCATCATCATCATATCAGCCGAAGGACGTCCACTACTGGACATAGGCCTCCCCCAAGGATCTCCACGACTACCGGTTCGCACCCCATACCCCGCCGTTACCTTGACCGCTACCGGAGCCAGGAATAGCGGGGCCGCTGGAGACTAGGGGCCGTTTTTTGTTTGTGTCGATCATTGGGGGGTGTTGCCGTAATCGCCACGCTTGGCAGGCGGGTTGGCGATCGCAGTGTTGTTGCAGATTGGCTGCAAGTCACGGAAAGACGCTGCTGCCCATCCTCCGGTTTGAGTCCTTTAGTCGGCTCTTACGACACCTATTGGAAGAAATAGGATAGCCCTATTCTAAGTCAGGAGCCATACGGCATTATTCATATATATCAGCTCATATATACGTCCCCACCGAGGCCTTAGTGGACCACGCGGGCCCAGTGCGGATTGGTCAACTACACACACACAACCTTCGAGTTTCTTCGCAGGTGTGTGCAGGTTTCCTCCTGATGTTTTTCATCGCCGTAAGAGCGTCGGATAAACGTACATATAAAATCTAAATTGGAAAACACATTGGTACGTGGCAGGACTCGAACCACGACCTCCCGGATAGGAGGCAGCGGCCCTTGCCGTTGCGCCACCGACGCTCTGTAACAGCGTATGCTTTGAGAAAACTACAAACGCTTGTGTCTCCAGTGATTCTTGGGCAGGTATACTTTACTCACTTCCATTCATCACCATTATCAGCTTTAGGTGCACCTGAAAAGAATTCCGAAATACGGAATAGGACGCTGTCAACCACGGATAAGATAAGGTTGGATTGGCAATAGTGACACTTTTGTTTGAAAACCAGCGTCGCCGCCCGTCTCCCACCCATCAACTCCACTACACAAGCAATAATAACACATATACACGAATTGCGCGCACTAATAAACAAAACACACTTAGAACACAGGGCTGCAATTGTGTCTCACACCATTTCGAGAGTCTGTACGTTACACACAACCACACGCAAATAAAAAGTTTGAACGCGTGCTTCGGTTAAGTATGATTATCTAATCATACTTGTGGCGTGCCTGCCCAGCGCATATTTCCAATCCAACCTTATTTATCTGATCCGTGCTGTCAAAAGATGTAGAACTAATTTTACCCCCCGGAAAGTAGTGTTAGAACTTTATCATCAGCCGACGGATATCCACTGCTGGACAAAGGCCGCCCCCAAGGATTTCCACGACGACCGGTTCTGCGCTGCCCGCATCCAGCGGCTTCCTGCGACTTTCACCAGGTCATCGATCCACCGAGTGGGAGGCCTGCCTACACTACGTTTTCTGGTGCGTGGTCACCACTCGAGAACTTTACGGCTCCAGCGGCTATTTGTTCTACGAGCAATGTGCCCCGCCCATTGCCTCTTAAGTTTAGCAATTCTGAGAGCTATGTCGGTATAACTTTTGTTCTCTTACGGATCTCCTCATTTCTGATTCGATCACGCAGAGAAACTCCCTATCACGCTCCACTGCCCTTTTGGGTGACCTTGAGCCTCCTTATGAGGCCCATACTAAGTGACCATGTCTCAGTTCCGTATGTCATCACTGGCAAAACACACTGGTCAAAGACCTTGGTCTTAAGACACTGCGGTATCTGGGACGTGAAGACATTGCGAAGCTTCCCGAACGCTTCCCAGCCGAGTTGGATTCGACGATTGATCTCTTTCTCGAAGTTGGACCTACCTCACTGGACTGTTTGTCCCATGTATACATCTCCTCGAAAATTATTTAGTTTTACCTGTCCTGGTGTCTGTAATAAAATCTTTCACGTTAAATTTGACTCACTTCCCGGTTTCTGATTAAGCTGAAATTTTACAAGCATGTGTATATCGCATGAAATGAAAATGCAATATTTAAAGCTTGTACCGAAATGTTTTTAGGTTTTTCGAAAATTATTTAGTTTCACCTGTCTGTGATGAAATCATGCAAGTTAAACTTGACCCACTTCCCGGTGTCCGATCGAGCTGAAATTTTGCTTGCATATATCGCGTGACAATGTAATATTAAAAGATTTTAGGTACTGAAAAGTTTTTAGGTTTTCGAAAATTATTTTTAATCTCATTTTTGACAGTTTTATATCATTATTTTGTTTGACGATCATATTATACTTTGGAATTTTTAAAGATGGTCAACTACCTCCCAAAATAGTAAGGGACAGAGCGGTGGTGTATCTAAAACAATGAACACCTTGGACAAATTGTCGGTGCAATTTAAAAATTAGTATGGCAGAAAACAAAAACGGACGCCAAAACTGAAGTAGCTCTTAATGGGCTGTTCAGTCGGGCTTTTTTGATTTCACTAATCATCATCATATCAGCTCACATACGTCCCCACCGAGGGGCTCGAGTCTACCCTGAATTAGGGCGATCGGGCCTTAGTCGACCACGCGGGCCCAGTGCGTGTTGGTCGACTTCACACACAACCTTCGAGTTTCTTCGCAGGCGTGTGCAGGTGTCCTCACGATGTTTTCCTTCACCGTAAGAGCGTCGGATAAACGTACATATTATTATGAGATCGAAATTCGAAAACACATTGGTAGGACGTGGCAGGACTCGGACCACGACTTCCCGCATAGGAGGTAGCGGCCCTTGCCGTTGCGCCACCAACGCTCTACTATTACGGTTCATGAAATACAGCCCGCTCACGGACGGACAGACAGACAGACAGCGGAGGCTTAGCAATAGGGTATCCGTTGGTCACCCGGTGGTCACCTTCTGGGTGTATGTAACCCTAAAAAGTCCTGATTCACATCAAGCGCGTCAGCGTTTCCTGTAAGCGTCTGTTTCGCAATCACAATGAACTACAGATTTTTTTATTTATTTAGGATCTCAAATATTAATTTTTATAAGGTTTATTCATAAGTTTGTCATGTTTAGTTCATGCTAAAGGAAACGGCTTTGAACAGAGAAATATGGAGGGAGTTGCACAACTAAACTGACATGGATGCTGTACCGACAAGAGGCTAGATCTTAAATTATAAGAAGAAAGTTGTCTGGAAGAGATTGCTTTTAGCAAAAAGACCTCCTACTGTACACTATTTATAATATCCCTATGTATTAGCTTTATGTAATTGTTTTTGGTGTACTATAAATGTAAATAAAAAAATAGTGTGTGGTTTTATCAAACCACGGTAAAAGTGAAACTTTTTTTCACATTATAGACATTTACAGAGCACGAAACGATCATGGCTGCTCTCGTCTTGGAGCTACGGTACAGAGGACGAAATGATCATACAGACCGTCACGCGACACACAAACAAAAAATTTGAGACGATGTAATAAAAGTTTCACTTTAATAAATAAAGAAGCTATTCACGCGGATAAAGTCGCCAGTAACAACTAGTCACAATTTTACGTAAATTTGACTTCAATGGAAACAAAACACAGTAAAAATAACAAAAAAAAACTATTTATGCACAGCGAAAACTGAAAATTGGTAACTCTTTCCGACCCTCATTTCTTCGGTGGATTTAAATAAGGCAATTCGAATGGAAGCAATGAGACGTCATCGTAGTGTGGAAAACAGTCGTGCGGCATCAGCTTAGGGGGGTAGTCTCCACACTTGGACTTGGGCAGGTTGAGACAGACCTCCCGGCAACGTGACTTTGTCAAAAAATTGTTCGAGTTGCCGCCGCAGCCACCGTAAACAAACTCTTGGCAGTCCTGTTTAAAAACGTTGAAACCCCACCTGTGAATCGTTAATACAGGGTTTAAATACGAGGAATAGAAAATCAAGAGGGTGGATCATCATCACATCAGCTGAAAGACTTCCACTGTTGGACAAAGAACCTCCCCTAAGAATTTTACTATCAGTCCTGCGCTACCCGCATCCTTTGACTTTCGACAACCTTCGCCAGGTTTTCAGTCTACCGAGTTGAAAGCCTTTCTTCGCTAAGATCTAAGGTGCTCGGTCGCCACTCGAGAATTTGACTACCCTAACAGCCGTCTATTCTACAAGTTATATGCTCTGCCCATTGCCTTGAGTTCAGCAAAGTTACTGCGTACTAGTAGACATAAAGTAGGCAGACCTCCCACTTGGAAGATCAACGATCTGGTTAGGGTCGCGAGGAGCGGGTAGAGAAGAACTAGTCTTTGAACGTCTTATGGCTGAAACCTGGATGACTGTATTCTTAAGTTTTTACTTGTAGTTAGCCCCTTGTATATGGTTGAACGTACCTACAATCCTGCATTTCTTTTCACCTATGTCTAACGCTATGTGCTTCTCTTTCTAACAGCACTCCCGATACCTACTCACAACCATTTTCGCGTGAGAAAGCGTCATCGATTTCGCTTCCTTACACATAAACCCACCACCACTAGAAGTGAAATACCCTTGCGCAGATTTCTGCCAAGCATTTACACATTACTATTCTGGCAGCTACGAGCTACCTAGTCGTGACCAAGTCGTTGACCTGCGAACTGTGTTTCGCTGTTGTTAAACTATAAATAAACTATTTTACGGATAAATACAGTTTACAGGTCAAAGACTTGGTCACGACTAGTTAGCGCGTAGTTGCGACGGCTATTCATTATAGGTGTCAAAAGTGTCCTCCAAAGATTACCACGATGACCGTTTCTGCGCTACCAGCATCCGGCCTCCCATCCAGCGAGCCTGTCTACGCTACGTCTTACTGTGCGCTGTCGCCACTCGAGATCTTTACTTCTCTTAGTTTAGCGATTTTATAAGCTATTTTGATTATCTTGTTTCTTCTACGGATCTCCATATTTCTGATTCGATCGCATAAGAAAACTTCGAGCATAGCTTGCTCCATCGCCCTTTGGGTGACCTTGAACCTTCTTTGAGGCCCATAGTAAGTTAACATGTCATAGTTCCGTATGACATCACTGGCAAAAAAAAACGCGTCAAAGACCTTAGTCTTAAGACATTGTGTTATTAACACACACACACACACACGGACATTTAACATTAGTTTCGTCTTGTCCGTGTTCACTTTAAGACCCACTTGTTGAGAGACTCTATTGAAGCCATCGAGCATTGTGCCTAGGTCTTCTATGGTATCAACCATGACTACAATACCGTCAGCAAATTCAAGTTTGGTGATGTACTCGCCGTTGAAATTGATGCCAAGTCTACCCCAGTCTAGAAGCTTGAATACATTCTCCAGGGCAGCGGTGAACAGTTTCGGAGATATAAAGTCTCCCTGTCTCACCCCTTGCTGCAGCCGGGTAGGTTTATGATCCTGCACGTGAACTAGCTTGGTGTCGTTTTCAAACAAACACTTCAATAGCTCAATGTATCGATAGTCAATTCGGCACCGCTGGAGAGAATATAGCACAGATGAGGTTTTAACCGAATCAAAGGCTTTCACATAGTCTACAAACGCCAAACACAGTGGCTGACTGTATACTCTGCGATTTTCTGTTTGATTTTCTTTTTTTTGCCGCAGTGTATGTTTGTGGTCTATGGGACTCTCTTCGAAAGCTGGCTTGTTCGGGAGGCAGAAAAGTCGTCGAACCTGCGTGCGAGTCGATTCAGCTCAGTCGATTTAGATGCAAAACACCTTATAAACATGGCTCAGAAGTGAGATCGGCCTGAAGTTCTTCAGCAATGTGCATTTGCACTTTTTGAAGAAAGCACCACCACACTTCTGTGCCATCCATACCTTAGACGTATGCCCCTCTAGTATAAAGGAATTAAACAACTTCAGAAGAAATTTTAAACCCGCTGTTCCACCTGCTTTCCGAATTTCAGCCGTTATTTAATTATTACCCGGTTTAATATTGTTGTTTTTGAGCTGTTTGAGAGTGGAGCTATTAATGAGCACATAAATTTGCAAAGTATAAACTCTGTAAAACGTCACTCGATATAACGATTCACTCTTTGAAACGTCATTATTTTCTGGCTCCAGTTGGTTTACTTTGACGCTAATTTCTCTCTGTGTTGCGACTAGCACCGTTGCTGCCCCACCACCAAACAGCGGCGACCTGGCGAAGAGCGCTGGCCGGCGCGGACCGCGCCCGGATCACTAAATCTACACATCGATACTACCTCGATACATATCGGAGCCAATAGGCAACATTCCTTTTATTTTATATTTAGCTAAAAGCTATATATTTATTACATTTTATTAAAAACTTACGTACATACTTACCGATTGCTTTAACGGTGAAGGAAAACATCGTGAGGAAACCTGCACACGCCTGCGAAGAAACTCGAAGGTTGTGTGTGAAGCCGACCAACCCGCACTGGGCCCGCGTGGTCGACTAAGGCCTATTCGCCCTGATTCAGGGTAGGCTCCAGCCCCTCGGTGGGGACGTATATGGGCTGTAATGATGATTAAAAACTATTTCAATTGCATATCCATTGCACCCAAAAGCTTTCGGAGTTAACACTCTGTATAACGAAAACTCTCAATAACGTCACTAAATGCCCGGTCCCCTGAGTGTCGCTATATAGAGTACTTGGCAGACAGCAGGGCAGGGGTATTACACTTGTTATGGTAGCAGGTGTTCTGTGATTCTTTGCGTTTGGTACCTCAGATGATTTTTCTTACAAGGCCCATGCCTTGGCTGTTGGAAGCAGAGGCCTGGCTTGCCGTAACTCTTAGAGACGTACGCGTATGGTGGCGGCGTATCTGGTTTATACTCGTGCCCCACATCTGTAAATACACAAAGATCAATTATGTATTTCACTAGTACCATTGTTGGGTTTCGTGCCACTAATTTGCATAGTTTGAATTTAAAAAATGTAAATAAAATAGATATTAACAGCCTTTTCGAGACTGAGTAAGGTTAAAAATCATTTGTGGGGCAGTGTATAAGATTCTACAATAAAATTTCAGAAAATGTAACCAGTTTGTCAGAGAATAAATTCAATACTCGTGTCAAAAAATTAGTCCAACACATTGGATTTAGAATGACGTCACTTAGCTAACCATGCATTGTTTTCCGAACTGAACGTGTATGCAAAATTTCAATACAATCGGATACCGGGTAGTGGTTCTAATTCAGCTTCCAAGATATTATGTCCCAAACTAATACGGCAAGCTAATAAAAATCTAGTTAAAATACAGCATATTTTTCAAAAAAAAAGGTATTAAACAGAATAAGCTGAAAAACTTTTAAAACACCTGCGTTAAAATTTTCAAGAAAATTAGACATCTTACAATACATAAATCGATAAACATAAGTTAAAACAAATTCAAAATAAATTTGTATGGGGAGGGAATTCTCAATTCATTTTAGGAAAGTGGTAGAACAAAAAGTTGTTCAGTTCATGAGAAAATCTTCAAAAATTATGCTCTGTTTTACCCAACCCTGCATCAGAGTTGTGGGAGTTAAGTGGTATCAGGGTAGTGTGCCGAACATCGATAGACCAGCGCAGCATTTGAAACCTAGGTATTGTATATAAAGACCAGCGCAGCATTTTGAAGCCTAGGTATTGTATATACAGTCCAGTGCGGCTTTTTGAGGCCTTGGTATTGTAGGTATATACAGACCAGCTCAGCATTTTTAAGCCTCGGTATTAAATATACAGTCCAGCGCGGCATTTTGAAGCGTAGGTATTGTACCTATATACAGACCAACGCAGCCTTTTGAAGCTTAGGTATTGTATATACAGACAAGCGCAGCATTTTGAAGCCTAGGTATTGTATATAGCTACGCTATTAACTAAAATGTTACTTTTCTTTTTGCATTGATTTTTTTAAGGATTGTTCTAAGATTTAAGCTGTCTTTTTCACATTACCAAATTTATTTCTCTGAATTATACAGTTTTAGAAATTACCTTTCTACCAACAAAACAACATAACGTCAGATTTCACCGCCGTCAGAGAAATCCTCCACATCGTCTTCTATTGTAAATCTAATGGACTAAACACTGCGCCATAAATTTGATTACCTGCCAGTCTTCTAACAATAAATATTGCCAATAACATCAACAAAAAAACTTACGACCCCATTCTTCAGGCCAGTCATCCCCTACACCAGGAGGCTTCGTTGGTGGTCCGTGCCACGTTCCATCTTCGTCATAATAACCACCACCTTGGGCCATTGGTCCCGGCATCCATGTCCCATCGATCCCCCAGAACCCTCCACCAGTCCCTCCAGGTCCTGTTATCCAGTTCCCATTGTCATCAAAATGGCCACCTTCGTCTCCTGGCATAGGTATCCAAGTGCCATTGTTCCAATACCCTGCCCCACCATCTGGGCCAGGTATCCATTTGTCATCAGGGCCCCAGTAACCCCCCTCACCACCAATAGACGCCACCCATTCTCCATCTTTCCAGTATCCTCCCGGGCCTTGTGGTATCCAAGTTCCATTGGCAGCCCAATAACCAGGTCGACCGTTTAAGTTGTCCGGTCTCTTTCTATCCCCTTTGATTTTATTATTGTAATCTTTTATGAACTCCTTGTACTTGTCTTGAGTTGCGCCTTCTCCATCAGGTAAAGGGATCCAGTTTTCCACCCATACACTGCTGTTGGATAGATCGCCCCGGAGATCGGGGTCTTCTGCATCCTTGTTATCGACATCCTTATAATATTGATCTCCAGTTTCGCTTTCTATCGCTTGTATATGCTTGATGTAATCATCGAAGCTCATGTTTATAAATGGCATACTGTAGATTAGGTCAGTGGTGTTGTTAACACTTTGCGGTATTGAGGGTTGTGCAGGATACCATGGTCTACGATTGCAAAACATACATTCTTTGATCATGTAAAGAAAAAGAATCCATTGTAAAAAAAGTACAAAGCTTGAAAGGTTTGAAGCCATCAGCTTTGTATTTTCTTGGTTTTAAAGTTGTACTACGCCTACATTAAGACAGTGTTAAATTGTGTAACCAAGCTGCTAACAATCGCTAAATCAAACTTAATCCTAATTTGGCAAATTTTTAATTAACTGTTGTGAAATTAAATTTCTTCGTTGATTGCAATTTTCCGTTTAAGTTGGTATTAACAAAGATAGATATTTTATAGGTAGGTAGCTAAGATAAGGTCCTATAATATTACTAAATTCTAGCCTTATTTTTCTTAAGGTCGGTCGTTATTCATTAAAACAAGCCAAGTAAGTGTCTACTATTAGCCACGCACGCGCAGGGTTTAGCAGTCATTTCATACTCCGTAATTTAAAAAACCAGCCAAGAGCGTGTCAGAAACGCACACAAAGGATTCCGTACTAACATACTAGACAGCGCTAGTTTTTTCACGTTTAAAAAAACACGTTTTTTTGTATGGAGACCCCCTTATTTTTCACTTTTTCAAATTTTTAGTTTTTTTTTGTTATAGCGGCAACAGAAATACATCATCTGTGAAAATTTCAACTGTATATAGCTATCACGGTTCATGTAATACAGCCTGGTGACAGACGGACAGACTGACAGACAGCGGAGTCTTAGTAATAGGGTCCTGTTTTAACCCTTTTGGTACGGAACCCTAAAAATGGTTATGTTAGTGTATAGAGGTAATACTCTTAAGTATTTTATTGAAAGTTCTTATCAAGACGCACTTACATGGATGATTCATAGACTTTTTAAATGGCAGGGTGGAGAGGGATGCTTAACTTCACGAGCTATTTCTCCCAAATCCACTCCACCATTAGTTAACGACACACAGTGAGCGGGTTCCACTCTATTGCTGCTGATATTCTACCTATCCGCGCGAAGCGTCGCGCTTCCTCGTTTATTCTGCGGACTGGCGAGGAAAGGAACTACTTGTTTGTTTGTCAGTGTTACCCGATTCGATCTTATGGATTTATTTTATTTATCAAATTTTTTACTCCGAAAATTTCTAATGCGACTTTGGATTAAAATATGATCATCATATCAGCTAATATTCGTCCCGACCGAGGAAAGTACCCTGAATTAGGGCGATCGGGAATTAGTCGACCACGCGGGCACAACCTTCGAGTTTCTTCGCAGGCGTGTGCAAGTTTCCTCACGATGTTTTCCTTCACCGTTAAAGCAATCGGTAAGTATATGTACGTAAGTATTTGAAAACTCATTGGTACATTGGCCGTCCAGATTTGAACCCGGTACCTCTGGTTAGAAGAAAAAACGTACATATGAAATTGAAATTCGAAAAACAATTGGTACGTAGCAGGATCGAACCATAAACTAAGAATAATATTGTCTTTAAACTAATTATATGTGCCAAGGTAGAACAGAATCGTTTCAAAATTCAGTGGGTGAAATGATTGACTAATCATTTTACCTATTTTTCTACTCTTAGAGGTAAAATTTTCTTTTAAAATTTAAGCGGAACCATCTTTGAAGTATACCTTATCCAATAAGAAAAGAATTATGTACCGAAAACGGACTACTGCGTTGAAAGATATGCGTGATCATACATCATCATCATATCAGCCGAAGGACGTCAACTGCTGGACATAGGCCTCCCCAAGGAATTTCACGGCGACCGGTTCTGCGCTGCCCTCATACAGCGGCTTCCCGGCACCTTCACCAGGTGATCATATATATAAGGTGTAACAAAATTAGCTGAAACTATTTTAACTGGTGCTTCTACCCATGAAACTTAACAGCTTTCCCCACGGAACCTATAGTCAAATAGCAAAAAAAATAACTCGATCAGCTGATCAGCCAACTTAGTATGGGAAGTTCAAAATTTTTTTTGAGATTTGAGTATGGGTTCTATGGGGAAAGTTGTTCAGTTTCATGGGTAGAAGCACCAGTTAAAATAGTTTCAGCTAATTTTGTTAGACCTTATATATACGGGTCGACTTGAAAAACTCCTCGCTATCTCTTTGGTTAAAAATAGACTATTTAAAGAAAATAATTTTAATATTTTTTTCTTTTTATTCACTTGTGATTTTTCTTCAATAATCGCCACTCAAGAACTTTACTACCCCAACGGCCATATGTTCTACGAACTATGTACCCTGCCCACTGCCTCTTCAGTTTAGCGATTCTGTGAGCTATGTCAGTTACTTTGGATCTGCTCATTTCTGATATTGTCTAATAAGTGCATATTTAAATAAAATAGGATGAAAAGACTGAATAAAATTAAATTTACAATAAATATAACGTCTTATTGTTTCTTATCTACCTCAGCTGTGAACTGTCACAACGCTTGAAGGTACTGAAAGTCGATTAAAGGATGTAAATGCCGTCGTAAAGGTATAACAATGCAATCAATTTAAGAGGAGTGTGTCCACAGCGCACTTTACAAATTCAAAAAACTAATATACTTCTATGTGGTTTGTCAGATTTCCGAGTAACCTAAAAAATTTTAGGTATAAGATTTTATATGAAAAGAGTTGTTAAGCTCAAAATTCAAATGCTTCGTGTGCCAAATGTGAATATAAACACGGGTTTCAAAATTCAGAAAAGACACGCACAGTATTTTCAACAATTCTATAGAAAATAAAAGATGATCCCGGGAACTCGATTTCACCTCTAAATCAGATCAACTTTAAAATACCAAAAGGACCTATTGTCACCGGGAATACGGCTTCATACTTACTAAATTTCCGTTGAATCGGATTTCTAATAGTCACCCTAAAATCTTTTCAAGTATTAACCCAAACAAACTAACATACATACAAACATTGTAAGTTAAAAACAATCTTTTAAAATATGAACTTCCAAAAATATTTTTATGCAAATCTTAGAGAATAGTTTGAAACTATATTTTTAGCAGAAATCTGTCACACCACAAAAATTTACTTAATATGTCCTATATTATTATTTAAAAAAATCGATGAAATTTGCTATATGGCTAAATTTAACTTTAAACTAATATTAAATTTGGGGGCGCAAAATCGATGTACCAAGGTCTCATCTCTGGTAAAAAGCGTTTTTCCGAGTTTTCACACACATCGCCTTTACCGCGCAATTGGATTGGTAATTCCACTGCACCAGATACATAAGCGATAGTCCAGTGGTTACAGGTTCGATTCCCGATCCGGTCGAATCTATGTCTTTTTCGAGCAAAGTCTAGCCGTTCAGGTACTTAGTTTTTAAAACGTATTTACAGAACCTCAATATCTTTGATTGATCAAATCCTAATGAGATCCAAATCTTGCTTGAAGTTTACTAAGGATACACTCGTCTTAAAACGAAACAAACGATCGATAATCCACGTGACTGTCATTAACTCTAAATGATTGATAAGCACTTAATTTCACCAGAAACTTTAAAAATTAGTTTGTATACGAAAAATACAATGACTGGAATAATTTGCCAACTCTGTAAGTAAGAAAAACTATTTTTTTTAATTTACTTGCTCACTAAAGTTTTCCCGCGTTTCTTCCGCTTGGACAATGGATATAGTATTTATAATTGCCTTTGGTGCATGGAAATTACTTTTCAAGCGACTTCCAAAAAGGAGGAGGTTCTCAATTCGTCTGTATATTTTTTTTGATGCGACTTTTAACTTTTGACTGGGTGAACCAATTTTTATGATTCTCTTTTTATTTGAAAGCTAGTGCTTCCCATGTGGTCCCATATAAATTTTATCAAAATCAGTGTAGTAATTTATTAGAAAGTCAATAAAAACCAAAAATAATAATAAATTAAGTGTATTAAGTTGTTGCGATGGAAGTCGGTTTTTTTAACGTGTTTAGCGTTTTCAATTATTCATCACTTCTATTGGAAAAGGGACGATTGAATCCTCAATAAGTGCGAACAAAATTATATTTTGCTCCCTACAGGGAGTTTTGTTTTTCACTTCTGATTGGTCCGCGTTCGTGAAGTTTGAATGTTAAAAAAAATATATCACAAACTAACATAAAATTATCTATGGTGATAAACTCACTTTTATGATTGGTGAGCAAGGAGTTTGTATTAAAATACCAACTCTTTGTTGGTTGGTAAGTGAAGTTGACCAAAGAGGTCGAACGCATAATGTACGAAGAAGTTACTATAGTCGTAAGGTTTTAGCGGCAACTACTTTGTGCGATGCTGGTTCTTTCCTAGGCTGTATATAGGCAAATAAGCAGTGAGAAGCGCTTAGCAAAAAAAAAATAGGAAAATTATTCCCGCTTAATTTATTGGGGACTTTTTGGCGGGAATTTGTAGCGTTCAGTTTGTCATTTTTCTTTAATTATCCGAAAAATTACATCTCGTGGTTTTCGATGTGTAATATTGATAGTTTATTTATCAGCGAAGTATCATTTATGTGTGTCTTGTGTAGGATAATGAAATAAAAGTGTGTATACTGTGTTTCGAGTTCCCACAAGAAGTCCGAGCAAGCTTTAGCAAAAGTGCTATCATTGTGCTAGTATGTAGGTTAGGTTAGTTTATAGACAATGATATGATGTGAACGTGAAGAAACTACTAAAAATTACTGAAGACGTGAATTCTACAAGTGAATACTACTGAAAAACATATACTGAAGACTAGGCGGTATGGCCAATGAGCCTTAGCCTGCCCTAAAAGGGCGAAGAAAAAAATAAATAATTTATTGGCCTGAAAAAAAAATGTAATACTCAAGGATATGACCTAGGGCCCTTGTAAGTTCATTACATGATTAGATTAACTTGACTCGATCATAAAAAATCCCTAACATATCATAAATTGAAGCAAAGTAAAGCAAAGCCGGTAAACATTTGTAGGAAAAAATATTTCTTATACATTTAAAATTTATATCATAATTTTCTTCTTTTCAAACTACGCAATCTATGTTTATTAAAATTAAATTTTGTTCACATTTTCCAAACATTTGACCGAAGAAACATAGAAAAAGTGCAAAAGTGTGGTTATTTTCTTTACTCTTCACACGTAAAGAAAAAGACAGAGACAACTGTTCAATAAATGCCTCGCCTCAATTTAAAGTGCCAAATAAATTTTTGACTCAAATATAATTATTACACCAATTATCGTCATCATATCAGCTGAAAGACGTCCACCGCTGGACAAAGGCCTCCTTCAAGGATAACCACGACGACGGTCCTGCGATGCCCACATCCAAAGCTTCCCGCGACCTTTACCAATAGGGATCACGACAGCAACATAAATAAATTATGAACTCTTAATCACTAAATGCCCCCCCTACTAAAACTTCGAAAAACCTTACTCGTTTTGTTTTCCATCAAGTCTTCGATTTTTGATTCTCCAAAATCACAAAATGAGTACTTAAATGACGCTGCTAAACTATGACGTCACGCCTAGGTATTTCAAACATTTTTAGAACAAAATGTCGTTTTTGACAGATGATAAAAAGTAACTCAGATGACTAGCATTCGTCATACCTATTGTGAAAAAAAAAACAAATTATAATAAGAAATCTTGTCAAATAATCTTCTAAATTTATAAAATCTCCATTAGGTCGTGAAGGTAACGAACAAATGACTGGTATCTTAAAGACCAAATGAACAAGAAACAATTCACACCAGGAAGTCGCTGGTTCGATTCCCGGCGGGGTCAACTTTGTAAGACTTGGTTTGGTTGGTGGTAGGGCATTTTCATAGCCCGCCTGGCTAGCTACCACCATCTTGTCGAAGTCTTGCCGCCAAACGTCAGTGTTTGTAGCATTGATGTCTTCGGATTTGAGGATAAGATAGCCAGATCCCTATTGCGTTGGGGAATCTTGGTAAACCTGCTTCCATCTACGGCATCAACGTCACTTACCATCAGGTGAGATGATGCTAAGAGCTTGTCAATCGTGGATTTAAAAAAACCGAACCTAACCACTTCAAGAGTGCCCACAGAAGTGAAAACTTTTTACAGTTTTATAAGTTTTATAATTTTGATATTATAAGTTTTATCAGAGCGTCGGTGGCGCAACGGCAAGGGCTGCTACATCCTATCTGGGAAGTAGTGGTTTGAGTCCTGCCACGTACCAATGTGTTTTCGAATTTCGACCTCATATTTACGTTTATCCGACGCTCTTACGGTGAAGGAACACATCGTGAGGAAACCTGCACACGCTTGCGAAGAAACTCTAAGGTTGTGTGTGAAGTCGACCAACTCGACTAAGGCCCGATCGCCCTAATTCAGGGTAGGCTCCAGCCCTTCGGTGGGGACGTATATATGAGCTGATGTGATGATAAGTTTCGAGTGTTCCTGGCGAACGACTAGGATAACAATGTTTTGACCCTGCTAGTGTCCCTGCTACGGTGTCGCTGACGGTTTTTTCCCTACCCAAAAATATCCAACGGGCCTTAAAGAAGTTTCACTTCAAAAACAACTTTTAAGCTATTGTAAAGCTTTTATCGCGGGCTTTGAGGGGACCGAATCAGGAAATTTCGTAACGAAAATAAAACCTTACACCCCAAAAAAAAATACGATTGATTGATTGGCGATGGCGATGGCGATTGATGATGATGATGATGAACTTTCTTAGTGTTAATTTATTACATAAACATCCCGCGCCCCAAGGACTATATGGTACTGGTAAATGCATAAGTTGATAAAAAAATGCTTTGCAATAGCTTTACCGCGGCAGTCCCCGAGTGCCACACGTCTTTTTTCTTTCAGTTATAAGCTTACCTTCAACATTGATGATCATTGGCACACATGGCAATTCGTGGTACAGCAACATGACGATGATGCCAATGGAACAATTCAACAACTTCTACTTTAAGGAGCAGGTGGATGAGCTACCACTGATTGAGACAATCATGGATTGTGAATGCCCCAGGATATACCTGCCCGTGTGCGGCACCGACAACAGAACTTACGTGAACCACTGCTGGATGAACTGCAGGAACCGGAAGAAGATAAATAAGGTATATCTACAATACACAGGGCATTGTCTGACATTATTTGAGCCATATGAATATTAATCCTAGATCCCGTTGTTTTCGAGTAACGGTAAGCAACATTTCATCCTGTAGATTAAGAAATAAAACATCAATATTTAACTTTAATAAACAGTTTTATTTTTTCATTTTCCAAGCTTAATTAATTTCAAACGTAACTGTGGTATGTACTGTATATGTCGCAGGCGTATTGTTGTTTAGTCATATTACATTACCGCTAGCTGTTTTACAATACGGAGCTGTATTGCAATACAGCGGGTCGACGATAAGGCAGATTGCATTACCGCTGGCATTGTGTCGCAGGCATACTGTATGATTCGTCATTTTAGATATGGTCAAGCAAATTATATAACGGCGAGGGCGGGGAGCCTCGCTTCGCTTCGCGAGGGTCTTTGACAGTTAAATCAATCAAACCTAACCGAACCTAACATCGCTTGCTTCGCGAGCTCATTTACAATCTGCCGTACGGCATTTTGGCAATTTGCCTGGCACGGCATTTCGTAATCTGCGTACAGATTTTTACAATTTGCCTGACCGTTTACATAAGAACGAATTATACAATTTGCCTGACCGTATGTAAAATGACTAATCATACAATTTGCCTGCCCCATATGTCGCGATGACGATGCAGTGTATCGTCGACACGCTGTATCGCAATGTGCCTCCGTATTGTAAAACAGCTAGCGGTATTGTAATATGACTTAATATACAATCCAGTACGACATATACCTGTTCGGTCCAAAACTTTCTGGCTGGAAAAATTTGGCGGCTTAAAAAAAAATAAAAAAGATGTCATCGCGATTGTCATTTAGTTTGCTTTTTCGAGTCTGGTTTTGGCGTTTCTGTTGGTTGTAGTTTTGATTTTACGGCGTTTTAACGATACGAATCCGGAAAACTTTCGAAATGATCAAATTGGAATATCGTTCCGTGATCAAATTCCTGACTAAGGAAGGGGTCAGCCCGACCGATATAAAAAAAAGGTTGGATGCCGTGTACGGGGATTCTTCTCCATCATTTTCCACGGTAAAAGAATGGAGTAAACAGTTTCGATTGGGGCGGGAATCCATTGACGACGAACCTCGCTCCGGCCGGCCTATAGAAGTACTCACCGAGCAATGTATTAAATTAGTGGAAGAGGAAGTTCTGAGTGATCGAAGACCAAAGACTAAAGAAATAGCGGCAAGAACCGGACTTTCCAAAACTTCAGTACTTAGGATACTACATGATCATCTTCACATGAATAAAGTTAGTGCTAGGTGGGTACCCAAACTTCTTTCGAGCTTGCAGCGTACTGAGAGAAAAGCGTGTTCTCAAGAAGTTTTAGACGCGTATAGGCGTTACGGAAAAAGTTATTTGGGATCGATTGTTACGGGAGACGAAACCATGGTTTTGTACTATGATCCCCTGTCTAAAAGGGAATCGATGGAGTGGCGTCGTCTTGGTGAAAAGCCACCTAGAAAGGCCAAGGTAACGCAATCCACCAAAAAGATTATGGCAACGGTATTCTGGGATTGTCACGGAATACTAATGATTGACATAAAAGAAAGGAATACCACGGTAAATGGCAGCTACTACGCCACCCTTATTGAGCAGTTGCGAGAGGCGATCAAGCAGAAACGACGTGGAAAACTTAGTAGAGGTGTTCGGCTTCTCCACGATAATGCTCCCGTTCACACTGCTGCAATTGCCAAAGCTGCTGTAGCTAAATGTGGCTTCGAGGAAATTCGCCACCCCCCTTACAGCCCAGACCTGGCCCCAAGCGACTACTACTTGTTCTCGAGACTTAAGGCAGACTTAAGGGGAAGACGATTTTCTTCGGATGATGAAGTGGCCCAAGCAGTTTTTACCCATTTCGAGGACAAAACTCCAGAATATTTTTATAAGGGGATAGAAATGCTTATCACGAGATCTGCAAAGTGCGTTGAAATAGAGGGGGACTATATCGAAAAATAAAAATAAAATTGTAAATATATCTACTTGTTTTCTTTGTTAGGCCGGACACTTTTGGACCGCACCTCGTACATCTGATATCTCTAGACCCCGGACACTGCACACAACGTTCGTGACATAACATTTCTAAAAACAAATGACGGAGCAAACAAAATTACAGCGATATCCTATACGTTCGAGACTAACTATAAACAATCTGTATCAATATGGGTGACGAGGGGGTGAGGTCGGCATCTAGAGAGCGGCAGGGAGTGTCCATACTGTATGTTAGTACTAATATATATTCTTTGCTTCTGGAGACGTTCTCAGTTCGATCTTCGTTTCGGACGGAAGATCCATTATTTTTATTGAATACTTATTGATTGTTGTCAGAACAACTGCAACATTAGCTCATAATCTATACCGATAATAAGCCAGCCAGCACAGCTGAATAAAAAGTAGGTAATTTAAATTCAATTCAATATATTTATTCAAAATAGGTACAAATTACACTCTTTCTGATAGTCATAAAATAATAATAACAATGTCATTTGTGAAGAATCAAGAAATAAACAATAATTAGTTAATAACGTCAAAATTAAATCCTTGATATAAACCAGATTATGTCATTAGAACATGAAAACAATATGATACGAAAAGTTATACATAAAAATCAATGAATGCGTTAAATAAGAGTAGGCCAGTTCCCACGGACTGCACCCGGTCACGAGTATAACGCGAGAGTCAGCCATCGCTCCCATCAACCATATTAGAGGGAAAGAAACGACCCGGCGTCCGATGCGCCACCATCCGCACGAACATTTAAGCGACACATCCACATCAATCTTAGGTTGGTCATCATTTTATTACTATTAAACATGATTTGTAGTGTTTATTGAAGAAACAGTGTCTACCCTTACATTTTTGTCAGTTATATAATTTAAACAACCTACATCAGTGGTTCGCAGAAAAGATAGAGAGACTGAATGTGATAGGAATGTTGAAAATAAGAGTAAAAAAAAAGACGCTACAATATTTTTTCAAATATAAAAATAAAGAGCCTGTGGCAAAGAAAAACAAGATTGCATGTTATTCCTTTTATCTTAAATAAACAATAATAATGTTGACAATAAGAGCTTTAACAATTTTTGCGGTTCAGCCATTAAGGCCCAGTGGTACTTAAAAATCTGTCTTTGTCTTTTTCTTTACGTGTAATGAGGGAAGAAAATAACCACATTTTGCACTTTTTCGATGTTTTAGTTTTTATTTTCATCATATTTATCTTAAATAAAAATCCATTCGATGTTTTCCCGTTAGTCACCTATGAACTTTATTTTAGTAAATAAATCATATTATCAAATTACTTATTTTAAGAATAAAACCGAAAATAGACGATAAAATGGCTCGAAAAGAGGTACCTTAGCGAAACTATTCTATCGAGCCAACTTTATTATCCCTCGTAACTATTCTCAATAATACCAATATGTTTTGCCTAGATTTTAAATTTACTGTTAACTACTTCAAAAATGAATTCTAAAAACCTGTTTTAGTGGATTTTCAGGTACCACCGGGCCTTAAACCCTGCTCATCCAGCAACTTTCTACTTTCCTGGGCTCTGCAGTAATTTACTATCATCTATGTGTATCCGGACGTGTCCCACTGCGGCTTATTTCCCTTAAACCAATAGTGACGATACTCAGGCTTGTACTGGTAATCATCTTTCACTGGCTCTACGTACCAACTGAAAAAAAGAAAAGCCACAATCAAAAAAAAAGCAATTGTGTGGTTTTTGTGAAACCACGGTAAAAGTGAAACTTTACAGAGGACGAAACGATCATGGCTGCTCTCGCTACGGTACAGAGGACGAAACGATCATACCGTCAGACGAAAGCGACCAACACGCGACATGCATGCAACACACAGACGAAAAAAATTGTGACGATGTAATAAAAGTTTCACTTTAATATTGGCAAAATGAGCGCAATTTTACTTATTCGGGCAACTTATAGTTCTGTTAATTGAACATGATTTTAATACCTAAAAAAGACAAATTTTTTACCTTTTATCAAAGTGGCAGTGTCAGAGACCTATTGCAATAGACATAAAGTACTCATTAGGTAGATTTGTACTACTTTTACTAATAAAACAATCACGACTACTGGTTAAAAAAATATATATGGCATAGTAAATGTAAGTTAAAATAAGTTATTTAAAATTTATAATAGAACTATCTTTTGCCCGCAGCTTCGTCCGCATGGACTTCGTTTTTATGACTGCCTTTGAGGGTGAGTTGTGCTCGAGCTGCAAGCGGCTCATGAGCGTAAACATCAATTATTCAGATCCCTCGGGAACTGTATTCGGATAAGTACCTCTCATTGTCACTTTCCACCCTCTCAATTATGTCTATGCTAAAAATCACAAAGCGTGGAAATTAGTTTTTTTCCAGATCCCTCGGGAACTATATCAGGCTAATATAATGAGCAGTCTTTGTCACTTTCCACCCCCTATTTTATTTTGTAACCAAAAAACCACGTCGTTCCGTTGCTCCGTAGTATGTAAATGAGTTTTTCCCATAGCCATAGGGAACTTTGTTGGGCTATGCTAATTAATAGTCTTTATCACAAACCATCCGCTCAACTATGTCTATGTAAAAAATCACGTCAATACCTCGCTCTGCTGCGACATGAGAGAGCGTGGGAATTAGTTTTCCCTAGATCCCTCAGGAACTATATCCCTCTATGATAATTAGGAGTCTATGTTATTTCACATCCTCTCATCCATTTCTGTGCAAAAATCACCATAAACCGTTGCTACGTTGGGACATTAAAAATCAACCAAGTAAAGTGTTTTATCTCTGTTCCTTTACAGTATCGGACTATGCTATTTTTGCAAGATAAAAAGTAGCCTATGTCTTTGTCCATGACACAGGCTACGTGCATGTTAAGGTATTGAAGAGTGAAAAAGTAACTAACAAACAAACAAATTTTCACATTCAAAAAATTAAACAATTATTATGATTATAACATAATTTGTAGGAGGAACTCCTCATCGTGCCAAAAGAGCTCATTTGGAGCAATTTATTGCAACAGTCTGTGATAATGTAACCCAAGATCCGACAATTCTGGTGGAAAAGAGATAGAGTCACAGAGAGGTCCTCTTATTTCAGATCGTGAAAATGTATTTCACGAACTCTTTAAATATGCTGCTCCAGATGAGCTTTTCTGGCATGATGAGGAAATGGTTTATCTGTTGCAATGCCTTCTAGTATTTCAGATTTAATTTCAATTGTAATTGGTTTTGTATTTAAGTAAAATTTTACTTTTCAAGTCTATTTCGATTGGTGTCATACCCGAGAATATCCACTTTCACACCAAAACTAATATTTGTTTTTTGTTTTGAGTGTTTGTTTAGCTACTTGATAATAGATGGCACTACATGGCTTAATGCTGAGCAAAACTTGGTCGCTCGGTTACATTTTATAATAATAGACATAGACATAGACATCATTTATTAATAATATACATTACACGTCAAGAAATTAAAGAAAAAATAAAAAAAATATTAGATTAAATTACATAAAAATGTCAATTTAAATATAGCAATAACTAAGGTATGTTATTTAAATAAAGAAAATAAAATATACAAAATAGTAATATTTTGTCATTAATTAGTTTTAATAGTCAAAAACTCATTATGACTGTAGAAAGACTGCTCGACGAGCCATTTTTTGAGTTTCCTCTTAAAAATAGAATTGCTCGGAGCTTCAGTAATATCGGCAGGTAGTCGGTTGTATATGGACGGGCCCATGACATGCGTTGTTCGGGATAACTTTTCCAATCTCCTCGGAACAGCAGCTAGCTTATTACCATGCCTAGTATTGTATTGGTGTCCTTCACCACGCGTCACGTACATGTCAAGATTCTCCCTGACATACAAGGCTACCTGGTGTATCAGCATACTCGGAAGTGTCATGATCCCAAGGGCCCTGAAGTGAGGTCTTGCCGTGTCGTCATGAGCAATGCGTGCCATCACCCTTATGGCTCGTTTTTGCAGTCTGAACGCTCGCTCCCAATCGGCAGCGCGTCCCCACAGCTCGAGACAGTATTGTAAGAGTGAGTGCACGGTGGCGAAGTAACACGTGCGCACGGTGCCAGTAGGAAGAGTGGAAGCAAGTCTTCCTAGGGCAAAACAAGCCCTTCCCATCTTCCCGCATATGTACTCAATGTGCATTTCCCATGTCAAGGCCCTATCGATGTGGAGACCCAGAAAAGTTGCATTGTGCACTTGTTGTATTGGAATGTTATTGAGTAAAACTGCAATAGTCCGATTTTTACGACCCGACAGGTTAAACGGCAAAACTTGAGTTTTTGTTAGGTTCAGTGCGAGACCATTTATCTTAAACCACTCATACAGTTGTGAGGCCACTGTGTTTAATTTCTTCTCAAGTATATCGTGCGTGGATCCAGACACCAAAACTGCCACGTCATCAGCATACATGAAAGCCTCTCCATCGGTAATCGCATGCGGCAAATCATTCAACAGAAGAGAGAACGCCAGATTGGACAAAGAAGATCCTTGGGGGACCCCCAAGTCGCTGGAATAGCCATCAGATTTCGTACTCTCACTCTGAATGAATTGTGTTCTCTCTTTCATAAAGTTAATCATCAAGGATAATGCTGGTCCGCCAATACCATAATGCTGTAATTTAACGGCGACCAAGCTGTGATCTGCTACATCGAAAGCTTTTGAAAGATCGCAGAAGATTACTGCGATCTCATGCTTTCGATCTCGAGCTTCGAGAATAAGTCGCAGAACCTCACGTGCAAGAAGGGTGGTGGAGCGTCCAGCGCGGTACGCGTACTGGCGATCTGATAAGGCTCCGATTTCAGTAAGGTAGCTTGAAAGCCGCGTGCTCAGTCCATTTTCAAAAATTTTTGCCATAGCAGGTATAATAGATATCGGTCTATAGCTCCCTGGATCTTCTTGATTGCCTTTACCTTTGTACAGTGGACATACTTTTACCTGTTTAAGGATTTTGGGATAAGCTCCATCCTTGAAACAGACATTATAAAGCTTTGTTAGTGGACCCACTAGATTGTGTACTATTTCAATTAGAAGCTCTATCGAGATACCATAGATATCCTTAGTAGGTTTTTTGGTTAAGCGTTTTGTTGCAATCTGAACAATCTCGTATTCACTGAATTGACAGAGGCGCAGCGAGCGGTCGGCGCGCGGCAGCGCGGCTACGAGCGCGGCCAGGGCGCGCGGCAGGTCGGCGCGCGGCGCACCGCACGCAGCCGCAGCTGTTAAGAATCTGTGATTTAGATCATTCAGTAAATCGAGTCCATTTGGATAGTTTTGCCCGTCGGGCTGCTTTATTACATCTGTAAATTGTATCGATTTTTTGCTTTTTCCTATTTCAGTATTGACGACGTTCCACATAGTTTTGGTAACATTAGAGCTTTCATTAATCACTGTTACATAATAATTTGTGCGTTCACGCCGAAGAAGATCATTATATAGAATCTGAAATTCATCATATTTATTCGAGATTTCTTCGTTGTCAGGAAATTTATTTTTTAAATCGCACAAATCGAACAACAATGCTTTTAAGTGTCCTACTTCAGAAGTTACCCATGATTTGTTTGCTGGTCGATTTGGTTTCCTTTTTAGTGGGAAACAGATCTCCATTTTATTGGTAATAATATTTACAATGGCTAGAGCGAGCTCATCGGCAGTGGCGTTCCGAGCACATATCTCGCTCCAATCAATGCTGTCGATTGCGGTGGCGAACGAGGCGTGCGAAGCACGCGTGTGGTCTCGCACGAGACGCGTTCGCGGCAGCGGCTCACACGGGGCGCGTCGCAGCTCGCCGCGGACAGCATAGTGGTCGCTGATGTTTGTGGTGATCGCACTTACTAGCCTAAAGCTACCTGCAACATTAGTATAAAGATGGTCTGGGGCTGTCGATGTCGTAGCCGTCTCCCTAGTTGGAAAGTAAATATCAGCCGGAAGACGTCCACTGCTGGGCAAAGGCCTCCCCCAAGGATTCCCACAAGGCCTAAGGCCTCCTACTCGGTGGACCGATGAACTGGTGAGGGTGAGCGAAGCCGCTGGATGAGGGCAACGCATAGTTTATACAAATTATATAAAGAAATTTTACTGACCTTTTATCCAGTGTGTCATACTGATGCAATGGCACTACTTTGATAGTTTGTTCATTCCAACCAGTACACCAACCATAGTCCAAAACACGCCAGGATTCTGAAAACACAAATAGTGTAATGTGGCTAACGTCTTGAGGCGCGCACCACAGAACTTCCTCCCCGCGCTCACCGCATTTCACCTTCTATTCCCTTTGCACTTACACTATTGCAAAAGCCATCTATCGGTGATTTGACTGTAAGAAATCAGTAGGTAACATGCATAACATTTGAACAATTTTCGAAAAATCTAAATAAAAGTTTTTAGATACAAGCGTTTATTTGAAAGCCTAATGCTCAAATGAATATAGGTAAATACACTGTTCCAAATTCGAAAAGGCGAGCATAGTAAATTTTATAGGTGCAGTATCTAATTTACCGCCAATAACTCCATGTAAATCTCTCTATGTGTACGAAATTAGTATTTTTTTAAAGGATTTTATTTATTTTATTGCATTTTATACATTTGATTACCGTTGTTAGTACATTTAACACTTATTAATATTGATGTATCAGTCCCTCCACAGTATTATAGTATAGTTTGACAGAGATTGCAAGAGTTTTCGTATGCTTTTTTCAAACGTCAATGAACTAACTAAGTTAGAGTGCCACAGTGGCACTCTTCCCACTTGAGCGTTGTCCGGAATGTATGCCAAAAAGCATCCATCCCGCTTCAAAGGTGTGACTATAACTTCCACCTGCTCGCACCGCACGTGCCGCGCTGTCAAAATGGTCCTCACATATTTTATTTAGAATAGCGTCAACTACCTCCTCAATTGAGCCTTATCCTCCTCAATTGAGCCATACCCTCCTCAATTGAGCCATATCCTCCTCAATTGAGCCATATAATTTTGAAGTAAAAGTAATAACCTCCTTGAATCAGCTATCATTGCTTTTCTTTAAACAGTTCATTAGATATTGTCCAATCTCGCACTTTAACCTTTTTAAAAACACCATTAACTTTGTTATAATCTTGTTTTCAAAGCCTGCTATTGAACTCAGGAATGAACCCGAAACTCATTAGTTCTGCATAATAGAGAGCAACGCGACAAGACCCAATTCCGTGGTGCAGGTTACCAGCCATCGCACCATCTCTGGCCTCGCCCAGTTCACTGATGGCATCGTCATCCGCAACACTTAAGAATCCACTAAGAACTTGGTATATTTAGATGTCTGTATTTTTTTTGTATCGAACTTGGCTCCATTTCAGATGAATCTTTTGTTGAGATATTATTTAATCCACCCTGTCCCTCCCTGCTACACTTCTACCTCGTCAGTTCTGTAAGTCAGTCGGCTGACGGAACCGGCAGCGGAGGCACTCGGCTTTAGAATACTTACTCTCTCTGTGCATGCACTACCGGTGCTGATAGCAAAGACTAGGCTTTGGAATACTGACTCTCTCAACGCATGCACAGCTGACGCTGGCAGCGGAGACACTAGGCCTTGGGATACTAACTATTTCTGCGCTTAACTGCCGGTGCCGGCAGCGGAGGCACTCGGCTTTAGAATACTGACTCTCTCTGTGCATGCACTACCGGTGCTGATAGCAAAGACACTAGGTTTTGGGATACTGACTGTCTCCGCTCATGCAGTTGACATGATACACTTCGCAGTAAGACATCGGTTGAAACATAATCCCTTCTTGAAAAAGGCGATCCTTGCTCGCGTCCGTTGACATAGTACCCCTTTTCAACCATTTAAAGGCACAGACTGTATGTGGCAGCGTACTGTAATTAATGAATGAAAAATATTAATAATTTTAATTTACAAATTTATCATCATCATCATATCAGCCGAAAGACATCCTCTGCTGGACAAAGGCCTCCCCAAAGATTTCCACGAAAAACGATCTTGCGCTGCCCGCATGCAGCGGCTTCACGCAACCTTCATCAGGTCATCGGTCCACCGAGTGGTAGGCCTGCCTACGCAACGTCTTCCGTTGTTCGGTTGTCACTCGAGAATTTTACGCCATCTGTACTGCGAGTTATGTGCCCTGCCCACTAGATATTCTGTAAGCTTTGCAGTTTACCTTGGTTTCTCTACAGATCTCTTCACTTTTGATTCGATTGCGTAGGAAACTCCGACCATTGCTTGCTCCATCGCCCATCGGGTAGCCTTGAGCCTTCTTATGAGACTCATAGTAAGCGAACATGTCTCAGTTCCGTATGTCATCACTGGCAACACACACTGGTCAGAGACCTTAATCTAGAGACACTGTGTGTGGTGTTTGGGACGTGAAGATATTGCTCAGCTTTTTTAACGCCGTCCAGACTTGTAAAATTCGTCAATTGATCTCTTTGAGGCGCGGCATCAATGCTTCTCAAAAAATCGTAATAATACATACATATTAAGATCTAACAACAAATGCAAGGCATCTTGGAATATAACAAAAGGTGACAAAAATGTCATAAGAACGATCGATGAATTACAATTTGATAACGTTAGTTACTGACCCAAAATATATAGCTGAAAAATTAAACAATTACCATATTAATCTAACTAATAATAATAGTGACAATAATCCAAATAACGGCAACACAAATAAAACAACAATTGAAAATACTATCTTTCTTGATCCTTATAGTACAAATGAGATTAAAAACATCGTATCGGCACTCAACAACACTAAGGCGGAAGGTTTTGATGAAATATCAACACAAGTGATGAAATACTGTAAAAATGAACTAGCTCCTGTAATGGCTTACTTAGTCAATCTCTCCTATGAAACTGTATGTTTTTCCAACCTCCTTAGAACTTCTATAACTAAGCCTTTATACAAAAAAGGAAATAGATCAGATCCGAAAAGTTATAGGCCAATCACGCTAATACTTATCATATCGAAAATATTTGAAAAAGCAATGCATAAGAGAATAACAGAATTTGTTAGTAAATATGAAATTATTAGTAAGGTGCAATATGGATTCCAGTCAAAAAAATCCACTTCTTTGGCATGTAATAATTTTTGAGCTTTGAATGTGAAAGAAAGGGCAACAGTAGTTTTCTTTGATATGACAAAGGCGTTCGATTTCGTTTCGCATCGAATACTTTTGCGCAAACTAGATAGTTATGGAATAAGAGGGCCCGCATTAAAATGGCTATCTTCATATCTAGAAAATAGAAAACAATTTGTAGAGATTTCAAGACTCAGCAAAGACGTTTTAACAGCTCATAGATCTGAATTTAAATTTAACCATTATGGGGTACCCCATGGTAGTATTTTAGGACCTCTACTTTTTAATCTCTATATTAATGACCTTCCCAACGTGACTAAATAATTATGATTGCACTCTATTTGCCGACGATGTGTCTATTGTTGTAACTTCCAATAAAATTATTGACATACAAACCTATGAACATGACATCATAAATACTATTAATTTAATCGTTGACTGGCTGCATTGTAATAATAATTTACTATTGAATTTAAATAAGACAAACTTAAATTCTTGGGACTAATTTCGGATGATATAAGTAATTGGAAGTCACATACAGAGAGCTTTTGTAACAAGATAAATAGCTATATTTATGTTTTAAGTAGACTTCGTAGAGTAACTTCTCAAAAGGTCGTTCTGTCTGCATATTATGTCTTTTTTCATTCTGTACTCGCATATGGCCTTTTGTTGTGGGGCAACAGTACTGATTCTCCTAGGGTTTTCATAGCGCAGAAAAAGTGCGTTAGGGCTATGTGTGGAGTAGAACCAGATGAGCCATGCAGACCTCTTTTTAAAAAGTTGGTTATATTATCACTCCCATCTATGCACATATATATCATAGGTAATTTTGTTAAATCAAACAATCATTTATTTCTTAAAGCAGGAGACATTCATTCCCGTAATATTAGGAATCCAGAACGATTGGTTTATGAAGTGAGTCCTTTGAGCACAATGTACCAAAAAAAGTGTCATGCAATGTGTGTCGAAGTATATAATGCACTTCCAAGTGAAATAAAAATCTTACCACAACCACGATTTCGTAAGAACCTCAAAAAATGGCTCAAGGAAAAAATATTCTATTCAATCAAAGAATTACAAACACTTGATTATTCTGTTGATGTCAAATCATAATAAGAATAAGATTTTAATTTTCATTTTGTTTATTACATGAATGCCATAATTTATATTTACTTTTTTCCTTAATTTTTTTTATGTCGTACTAATGCCTAAATGTACTGAACCTCACCATGTTTTGTAAGATCTATTGTATTTACCACATTTACTGCAATAAAATATCTTTATCTTTATCTTTCTCGAAGTTGGACCTACCTATTTGGACTATTTGCGCCAGGTATACATATTCGTGAACAACTTCGAATGTACTGTCTTTAACTTTCATAGGAGTGGGTGACTCACTATTTGAGAGACTCTACTGAGGCCATCGAGCATTGTACCTAGGTCTTCCATAGTCTCACTCAGCCATGACCACGATATCGTCAGCGAGCCAAAGGTTGGTGATGTACTCGCCGTTGATATTGATGCCGAGTCTACCCCAGTCCACAAGCGTGTAAACATCTTCCAGGGCAGCGGAGAAAAATTTGGGAGATATAACATTCCCCTGTCTTACCTCTCGCTGCAGCCGGACGGCTTTCAAATTCTGGTCCTGAAGGCAAACCGAAGTGGCAGTGGTTTTATATAAACAATTCAATACCTCGATTTATAGATAGTCAATTGGACATCGCTGAAGATACAGCCTAAGTTTTGACAGAATCAAATTATAACTTACTGTGCAAGTGTACATCTGATAAAGTCATCATAACACCTATCATAATCGTGTCTGGGGTAGGGTCCGTGTTCCAACTGCTCGTTGTAATACTGGAAAGTCATGGGGGTGTATTCTTCGTGGAAAACTTTGGCACCGTCTTTTAGCTCCCATAGGTAAACCTTTGTAGTCTGCGGAGTGGACGGCTCGGCTAGAATAAAATATGCAAAATTTCAAAAATAAAAAATTAAGGCGAGGTGTTCATTGGAACTGTTGTCTCTGTCTTTTTCTTTACGTGTAAAGACGAAAGAAAATAAATACACTTTTTCAATGGTTTTTTGTTTCAATCGAAAACTACAATGAAAGTTTAAAAAATAATAACATTACTCCTTTTTATTATCATAACAAATATTGATTGATTGATTGAAAACACTTTATTGCAAAACTTCACAGAAAAAAAAGATACAATGATTAAGGAAGTTGTACATATAGGCGGTATTATCGCTAACAAGCGATCTTGTCCATTGTTGTATATTTTTTTTAATTTATACTTCAAAGTTTTACTCATAACTAGAGTTGAAAGTAAACCTATCTTTGAGATATTTTTCTATCGAGCCAAAACTGCTCAATCGTGTTTCTAATAGCTTTTGACTGTAAGGAACATTATCAACAATAAGGGTGTTTTTTTCCAACCTTGGATTTTCTATCGTTTAGGAGTAATTGACGTCAAAAATAACGAAAATCTGTAATATTACCGCCTAATCATTACCGTTATTATCAGTAGTCGTTTTAATAGTTTGTCTTAGAAAGAAGTTTCAATTATTTTTTGTAACCTAGCTCCTGTCAGAAATCACACTGTCAGAACGTACTCAAATTTTTAATAAAAAAAAAGTTACCTTTTAGCAAAATACATAGAAATATATATATATATATATATTAGTATTAACATACAGTATGGACACTCCCTGCCGCTCTCTAGATTGCGACCTAACCCCCTCGTCACGCCATTTTGTTTATTTCGTCATTCGTTTTTTGAAATGTTATTTCTGGCCCATTGTATGAAGTGTCTGGGTGTGCTTTTAGTGACTTGATAATTTTTCTATTTTATAAAGAAACGGAGTTACCTTGACATTTTATGTTTTGGGTAGTAAAAATAAGAATTTGGCCCATATTTGAAAGAACAGGAAACAGGCCATCTTTTTGTCTCGTTTTCGTGCTTAGTCTAATTCACATCGATTTCTAAACTGCCTAAACTCTAGGCTGTCATTTGGACAATGTACAACAGGATGTTTGGTAAAACGTTGGCCAAACAGGAAGGAGGGTATCTGGAACCATTTAGAACTTGTTTAGAGCCAATCACATTTACTCAACATCCAACTTTTAAGCTATCGCACAGCTTTTATCGCGGGCTTTGAGCGCGGCGACCGAATCAAGAAATTCCGTAACGAAAAAAAACCTAACACTACCGCGTTCTAAAAAAACGTACAGTGCCCATATTAGCGATTTGCGGTACTAAAAGGACAGTCAATTTTAATGGCTCGGCCGAGCGTGACGTAATGTTACCGCGTTCATAAAAAACTTACAGTGCCATCTATTAGCGATTTGCGGTACTAAAATGACTTAGTCAATTTTACTGGTCTAACTTTCTTAGTGTTAAAAGTTGATAAAAAATGCTATGCAATAGCTTTACCGCGGCAGTCCCCGAGTGCCACACGTTTTTTTTTATATTCTTTTCGATGGACCTGGTGAAAGTCGCAGGTAGCCGCTGGATGAAGGAAGCGCACGAGCAGTCGTTTTGGAGATCCTTTGTCCAGCCAAGGTATATATGTAAGTACTAACGTACAGTACGGACACTCCCTGCCGCTCTCTAGATTTGCCCCCCTCCCCGTCACGCATATTGGTTACACTTTGGTTATCCAACGAAAAGGATGAGTGATCCACATTACCTAAGTTACGTTTAATTTAAAAACTGTATATTATATCCTACAATAGAGCTGTAATCAATTTGTATGTAACTTACTTTTAGTAAGAAAACTTTACATCCTTCAATTATTCTTGAGGAAATATGAATTACTTACGTATGACCGCAATATTTTAAACAAATGAAAAAAGCTTGCGGCACCCCTAATTTCTCTGGAGCCGCGAGGCAATCTTAGACACCGTGTCCCGTAGTGTGCACACTTTTGCAATACGTACGTGTTGCCCGCGGCCATCTTGTGATATGTGGCGGTAAAGCCAACACTGAAGACACGAATATTGATGCGAGAACGCATTTCAGTACCATTTCAGGCACAAACACTGCTCACTTGTACGTATTAAGTGTTAAAATGAAGTTTTTAGATCGAAATACATCACTTAACTATCTCGGTTTAACAAAATTACGTCTGTTTTAGAGATATGAGAACGTTAAAAAGCATAAATGATGGCTTGATGACTTCGGTCGGTTACACAAACAACAGGTGATAGTGTAACGAAATGAAAACTGTTTACTTACAATCGTCAAAAATGTTTTGTCTTTAATTGAAGTCATACTTTTTTGAAGGCGCATTGAGGGTAGAATTTTTCAAGCTTTACCGGAAGTACGTATAATGCCTCGGAAATGCGTTATTTTTAAAAAACGGAACTAGTGTCAATGTAAGTTGCGCAGCCGGATGGTCGGGATTTTTAGTAAGGTCGCACATAAAAGAAAATTAAAGTAAAATAAATTAAAATAAAAGAAATATAATACCTAATATACATATATATTGTATAATTTTATTTTTTGCCTGTAATGTAATCTTTTTTGTACACAATAAACTGTTAAATAAATAAATAATAATACAAAGAGCTAGTTTTTTTATTCGCAATTGGTAAGCACTTGGCATCATCTCACCTGATTGTAAGTGATGATGATGCAGAAAATAGAAGCGGGCTTATCAAAATTCGCCAACGCAATAGGGATCTGGCTATGTTATCTTCAAGCCGGAACACATCAATGCTGTTAACACAGATGTTTCGCGGCAGACTTAGATAAGATGATGTTACATAGCCAGGCTAATGAAAATTCCCTACCACCAACCAAACCAAGTCTTGCAAAGTTGACCCCGCCGGAAATCGAACCCGCGACCTGGTGTGAAGCGAATGAACTTACTATTACGCCATGGATATATTTAGACATCACTGTGATAGATTTGATTAAGTAATTAGAAGGTGTGATTAAGTATCTATACTAACTTATTACAAGAAAGTACTATTATCATTCTATTAATTTATCATCATAAAAACACAAATCTCAATTACTGTTTGAGCTGAGATTGTTTCCAAGATTTTACCATCAAGAAAACATTAATTACAAGATAAGAAATCGCTAATTAAATTGAAATCTTTTCAATTACTATAATCAAGGAATAAATATACGATAACACACTGCAAGTATGCTCAAACAAGTCATGGGACCCAACAGGTCAGGTTATGTATGACTAGTCAGTTTACAGAACTTGTCAGTTTCCTTAATTAGTCAGTTTCCCAAACTCGTCAGTTAAAGTAAATCTTAATATATTTCATGAGCGAGCGTAACAAGTGATGTTAGGTTCGATCAGGTTTGATGGATTATACAGTCAAAAAGCCTCGCGAAGCGAAGCTCCCCCACCCCCTTCCTGGGTAGAATCCCGAATTAGATTTAACTGACGAGTTGGTAAGTCTGACGAATTAAGGAAATTGACTAGTAAAGAAATTGACCATCTAACGAATTTCATGAAACTGACGAGTTATAGAAACTGACCAGTCATACATAACCCAACTCGACCCAACAGCGTAGCCTTAGTTAATTTATACTTATATCTGTAGGAAAATGTTCACTGTAGAGCTCACACACACACACCCACCAACACACACACGCTCACACACACACACACACACACACACACACACAAACACATACACACACATACACACACACACACACACACACACGTGCGCGCGCCCTTTATGACCAAATACCCTCCATTTGCTTTACTATAGTAGGGCAGTAATGAAAAAGGCAAGTTGGATTTTAAGCGGAAGTATTAGGTGGTATTCGACGCTCTTACGGTGAAGGAAAACATCGTGAGGAAACCTGCACACGCCTGTGGAGAAATTCGAAAGTTGCGTGTGAAGTCGACCAACCCGCACTGGGCCCGCGTGGTCGACTAAGGCCCGATCACCCTAATTCAGGGTAGGCTCGAGCCCCTCGGTGGGGACGTATATGAGCTGATACGATGAATAGGTGGTAATAGTTTTCAGTATACGGTGATTAGCTTTACCTGATAGGCGTATTAGATGCAATCTTTCGACCGACTCGCAACGGCTCAACATCATAGGTACTTTAAGTTCTTTAAAAATATCTTCTTGTGCGATAAAACGATGTACTGACAATGATAAAATATCCTTACTAATATTATAAGTGTGAAAATGTGTTTGTTTGTTACCTTTTCACGCTTCAACTCCTAGACCAATCTTTATGAAATTTGGCATGCAGGTAGCCTGTGTCACAGGGATGGACATAGGCTACTTTTCATACCGGGAAAATAGCATAAACTGATGCAGTTCCTGAGGGAACTTAAAAAATACTCGATTGTTGTAATTTTTTGCACAGAGATGGTTGAGTAGGTGGGAAACGACATAATTTACTTATCACCCTTAAAGACAGTCATAAAAATGCTGTCCACGCGGGCTAAGCCGCGGGAAAAAGCTATTAGTAAACTCGAAAGTTTGTAAGAATGTATGTTTGTTACTCTTTCACGCAAAAACTATTGAACGGATCTGGCTGAAATTAGGTAAGTAGACAGATTAGGACCTGGATTAACACACAGGTTACATTTTTCCACGCTCGCGAGCCGCTTGTGGCTCGCGCACGGCGCACCCTCTAAAAGTCATAGAAACGTTGTCCACGCGGGTGAAGCCGCGGGAAACAGCTAGTGATAAAATAAATTGTACAGCCACTCTGTGCATACTTTCTCGCGAGGCGTTCACCGTCTGTCAAACTCGGGTCACACACAAATCAACAATAACATTGCACTCACTCGTATACTTAGTAGCAAAGAATAAAGCTAGGTACTCGATGGAAAATTTACAAACAATTTGGGTTTAAAATAAAAGAAATTTTATTTGTACTTAAAAGACTCCATCACCCAGGTCGATATCGAAGCCTTCAATCTGAAACAAAATGAAACACACTTTATTTTACACTTTTCCAGAGTGTTTACGATCCAGCGATCGGTTAGAACGCCACGAAAAATGGATGGACTAGATTTAAGGCTCATACCGCCGCCAACGGACAACTTTGTAACCACGTTTTACTTCAATTAAGGATTTTTTATCGAAAAACAAATTGTTTTGTAATTTACGGGATAATATGGGGAGTGATTTTGATTTACTCAAATTCTATTTTAATACACAGAACTAAAGAAAAATATCCTAATGCACCCTTTTTTTCTAGTTGTAAACGTAGAACTGCTGCAATTTAAATCAAAAAATTATTTTCTAGTTGTAACCATAGAACTGCTGCAATTTTAATCAAAAAAATATGATAATTTATGAACTTCTTACCCTGAATTAGGCCCCTCAGTTGGGTCGTATATATGAGCTGATGTGATGATGAAATTTTTAACAAAACAACGATTTTGTTTTCATACTTTTTGGGAATTCCTCTTCTTTCTTCTTATCAGCTCATATACGTCCCCACCGAGGGGCTCGAACCTACCCTGAATTAGGGCGATCGGGACTTAGTCGATCACGCGGGCCCAGTGCGGGTTGGTCAACTTCACACACAACCTTCGAGTTTCTTCGCAGGCGTGTGCAGGTTTCCTCACGATGTTTTCCTTCACCGTAAGAGCGTCTGATAAACGTACATATGAAATCGAAATTCGAAATCACATTGGTACGCGGCGGGATTCGAACCACGACCTCCCGGACAGGGCACGGCGGCCCTAGTCGTTACGCCACCGACGCTGGAAATTCTTATTTTATTTATAATGAATTAATAACTACAATTTTCGCATGATTTGTAGCAGCGATTGACGTAAAAGTCACGTTGCAGTACAAGCTGACAAGAACTTTATGCACAAGCATAAATGACTGTTGGTCAGGACATACACCAAACTCGTACCATAAATGACTGTTGGTCAGGAAATACACCAAACTCGCACCATAAATGACTGTTGGTCGGGACATACACCAAACTCGTACCATAAATGACTGTTGGTCGGGACATACACCAAACTCGCACCATAAATGACTGTTGGTCGGGACATACACCAAACTCGCACTATAAATGACTGTTGGTCGGGACATACACCACACGCGCACCATAAATGACTGTTGGTCGGGACACACACCAAACTCGCACCATAAATGAGTGTTGGTCGGGACATACACCACACGCGCACCATAAATGACTGTTGGTCGGGACACACACCAAACTCGCATCATAAATGAGTGTTGGTCGGGACATACACCAAACTCGCACCATAAATGACTGTAGGTCAGGACATACACCAAACTCGTACCATAAATGACTGTTGGTCAGGACATACACCAAACTCGCACCATAAATGACTGTTGGTCGGGACATACACCAAACTCGTACCATAAGTGACTGTTGGCCAGAACATACACCAAACTCGTACCCAGCCATTTTTGATAGCATCTGTTTCCACTGGCATAAATTGTCTTTGTTAAGATTCACAGGTGTCCGGGACCTCTTAAAAGATGATGGGCCACTCTGAAAACCGAGTTTGTCGGGCAGTTTTTCAGCAGGTGATGTAAATGCGTCGAGCGCGAGTTCCTTCTACCAAAAAGTGCATCAAATCTCTGAGACGCAGAGTTATACAGCATTTGTAAAAAAAAAGCGCAGTTTAAGAGTTTTATATATTGAACTAATAATGTGCATGACGTGTCACTTTAGTAACTGTAATGACGTACTGACCTCAGGATTAAAACTGGCTTTCTTTTCCTCAAACTTATTCTTCCGCAGTTGCATCTTGTAATCTTCATCTGAGATGAGAGGAGTCTTTCTCATAGCCCTGCGGTTTGGTCCTTCCGTTCTTGCTAAAAAAAAATGGGCCAATGTAAAAATAATCTATATAATAATATATAAATCAATTGCTGTTCGTTTGTCTCTCAAACGAAAATGGCTGGACCAATTTGGGTATTTTTGATCTTGAAATACTTGTTGAAGTTCAGGAAAGATTTTAACGTAGGGTAAGGTAGGGTAGTGTCAAAGTATATATATTAGTACGAACATATAGTATGGACACTCCCTGCCGCTCTCTAGATTACGACCTAACCCCCTCGTCACCAAGATTGATACACATTGGTTGTCTAACGTACAGGATTTCGCCGCCATTTTGTTTGTTCCGTCATTCGTTTTTTTCAAATGTCTTTTCTGACCGGCCGTATACACATATTTTTATAAGAAAATCACTATGGCCGCTGGGGTACTAAAGTTCTCGAGTGGCGACTACACACTGGAAAACGTACCGTAGGCAGGCCTGCCACTCGGTGGACCGATTACCTGGTGAAAGTTACGGGAAGCCACTGGATGCGGGTAGCGCAGAACCGGTCTTCGTGGAAATCCTTGGGGGAGGCCTATGTCCAGCAGTGGACGTCCTTCGGCTGATATGATGATCATGATGAAATCACTAACACAAAAAATGCAATTTCTTTAACTGCTATATTTTGTTTTATATTAAAGATATAAATTTCTACCTCAGGGTAGCTTCCTAAAACATACTTAACTATCAATTAGTGCAAAAAATATATAGAAAAGAACATATTATTATTTGTTGAAAAATATTTCCTATCATTAAGGTTATTTCAAACCACACTATGGGTTTTATTTAAAACTTTATTATACCACTAAAAAATAAAAATAAGTAAATTATAATAGGTAATAAAAAAATAAAAATATTAAAATATCCGGACTTTCAAAGACCCCACGCGACCGACGGTGTCACAAAAAAAGCGCGACCTACCGAGGGTTAACGATTAACGAATAACATTAACTTCCGTTAAATTTACAAAAGTAACCATTAAACTTTGAACAAAGATAACCTTTTTAGTACCCACGGGATTAACGATTAACGGAGTCCAATTTGATTAACGGTGTCCAGCTGCTAATCACATACGTGACTCCAAAGTAGGATTCTATGTCATCATATCAGCTCATATACGTCCCCACCGAGGGGCTCAAGCCTACCCTGTTAGTGCGATCGGGCCTTAGTCGACCACGCGGGCCAAGTGCGGGTTGGTCAACTTCACACACAACCTTCGAGTTTCTTCGCAGGTGTGTGCAGGTTTCCTCGCGATGTTTTCCTTCACCGTTAAAGCAATCGGTAAGTATATGTACGTAAGTTTAGAAAAACTCATTGGTACATTGGCCGCCCGGATTTGAACCCGGCACCTCTGGTTAGGAGGACCGAGTCGTTACCGGTTGAGCCACAGACGCTTCTATGTATTTGTCCTTGGTATCTTCCGTAGCGCGGTGGTCCGAAGTTGCCTGCAACCCATAGCCCGTCCGTTTAACGAGAGCGTTGAATATAAATTAAGATGCTTACTTGCTTCGTAGGCCACCTTGGACGAGAGCATCAGTTCTTCAAAGTATCCTTGCATAGCTCTGTGGAATTCCCGCCGTTCAAAGAGTATGCGGTTATAGTAAGACTCTGGGGAGAAAACCTGAATTTTAAAATGTTATGCCTGGCTATAGTAATATTATATTACAGGGTATAACAAAATTGCCCTTCGGCCGCGTACGAAACCGCAGGTTCGTAACCAATTGCGGCAGAAGAAATAATCTACTTTGCACGATACTAGTTACAACGAAAGTCTTTTTTTTACTCAAACGAAACCTAATAATTCTTTCATAACTTCATTGTTTTCTTTTGAAATAAATAAAATACTGCTAAATGCTCGTAACTGTTTACACATATTATTAATTAACAATTTGTTAAAATGTACTGTTAGGCACTGGTCCCACCGCGAGCTAGTAAGCTATGAGCTATCGGCTATAAACACGAACAAAAGATAAGCACTCCCGTGTAAATAAAAGAGACACGGCGATATTTATAGTTCAGTAGCTGGGCGAGTAACTATTAATATTGCCGTGTCTCTTTTCACACGGGAGTGCTTATCTTTTGTTCGTGTTTATAGCCGATAGCCCATAGCTTTTGGTGTAGGACCCGTTAACTGGAGGTTTTACTCATCATACTGAACAACTTTCCCCAAGGAACCCATAGTCAATTCTCAAAAAAAAATTTAGACCTCCATTACTAAAATGCACGAAATTGGTCGATCAGCTAATCGATTTGTATGAAGAATAAAAAAAATATTTTTGCGATTACAGCAAAGTCGTAGAACAAAAGTTTTTAAGTACGATGAGAAGAAGCCCCAGTTAACGGGATCTACACCAATTTTTTTACACCTGTATTAAAAAAACCGGCCAAGTGCGAGTCAGAACCGCACGCAATGGGTTCCGTACCATCATACTGGATGGCGCTAGTACAAAGGGTTCCGTACCATCATACTATATGGCGCTAGTTTCATCGCATTTAAAAAAAACACGTTTTTTGTATGGAGACTTTCACCTTTTAAAATTTTTAATATTTGTTGTTACAGCGGCAACAGAAATACATCATCTGTGATAATTTCAACTGTCTAGCTATCACGTTTCCTGAAATACAGCCTGGTGACAGACGGACAGACAGACATACAGCGGAGTCTTAGTAACAGGGTCACGTTTTAACCCTTTGAATACGCAACCCTAAAAATGACAAGTCTTTCATAGAAAAAGTGTTCAGATCTCATGTAGAGGCTCAGGTAAGTCTGGCACTAAATGGTTTTAAATTTCAAAGCAATTAATTATACCAATGTAAGGCAGAGATATGCTATATATAAGGGGAGGTAGATAGGTTACGTGCATCCAAAAAGTGAAGCAAAAAAAAGATGCCAATTGGCATCTCTTTTCTTAGTAGCATCGGTGCAACGGAAGCGAACTCCTTGTAATGTTGTGTGTGTAAATGGCTTCGATTTTCAAATGTTGTTTGTTAGCGCATAACCCATCTATGGTAACAAATCTCTGATGTAAGGACTATTATTTTATGTCAGAAGCAAAAATTTGTGAGTTTGTTACATGAGTATATGTATGATTCTTCTTCGGAAAGACTTGATTTTTTAGAGCGCCAGTGGCGCAACGCCAAGGGCCGCTACCTCCTATCCGCGAAGTCGTGGTTCGAGTCCTGCCACGTACCAATGTGTTTTCGAATTTCGATCTCATATGTACGTTTATCCGACGCTCTTACGGTGAAGGAAAACATCGTGAGGAAACCTGCACACAGCTGCGAAGAAACTCGCAGGTTGTGTGTGAAGTCGACGAACCCGCACTGGGCGCGCGTGGTCGACTAAGGCACGATCACCCCAATTCAGTGTAAGCTCGAGCCCCTCGGTGGGGACGTTTATAAGCTGATATGATGATGATGATGATGATGATGATGATGATTAGTAACAAGTAACATACCAATTACAGTCAGGCCTGCCAGCTGTTTGTCTATAACACTAAAATGGCCCGCTTTCAAGTCGTAATACTTATTGTAGAGTTTGTAAGTCATGATCATCTTTCTGAATGTCTCCTTCATGCTCTCGGCCATTTTGCCCATCATGTACACGTTCGTTTCGTCATCCAGTTCTACATATTTCTCCCCGTGCTTCAGTCTTTGAAAGACCTCTGGAAACAAATAACTGTAGTCAGGTGGGTTATGACTACCATAAAAATAAATAAATAAATAAATATTCTGGGACAAATCACACATGGTCATCTGGCCCCAAAGTAGGATTCCCTGTGTTATGGGTTACAGAGACTGATATATATACTTATATACGTTTAAATACATACATATATAGATATATTTTAACACCCAGACACAGAGCAAACAAATCTGCTCATCACACAAATGCTCAAATGCTCGCCGTGGGTGGGGATCGAACCCACAACCCTCGGATCAGTAGTCAAGGGCACTAACCACTGAGCCACCGAGTCAGTCAACCATAGGGTCTGATGATGGAGATGGAAGGCTGTTAAAAGTAGGTCATAAAAAAATGTTTAGCTATTAATTATTATACTTTAGCCACAAATAAAATAAAAAATTAAAATTTAAAAAAAGTTTAACCGAAGAGAAAAGAAAAGAACTAAACATAGAGAAATAATAAGAACCTTTTTACTCTAAGGTACACACACACACACACACACACACACACTACAGTAAATACGTAAGTAATTTTGAGTCGGCGCCAAACAAACAAACGGAACGTTCGGCAATTTCCAGCAAAGGGGCGCGTCGCGTCGCCGGCACCGCGCATTCCGCTGTCATCATTACATTTAAGGACGTAATAATAAATGTGCTTGTTTTTTCGATTGGCGCCGACTTAAAATTCTTAAGATATATCCAGTTGTGTAGGAAATCTGTTAGACTAAAAGGTTCTTTTTATTTTTTTGCTTTTCAGTTCCTTTCTTTTTTCGTCGGTCAAATTTCTTGTTAAAAAGTTTTTTATTTATGTAGATTTGCTAGTATAGGAATTAAAATAAAAAGTTATAAAGTAAAAAGCACTTATGCGGTAAAATCAATTTTGTGAACAGTAAACTGCCATGTAAAGTTAACACTTTTCGAGCGCCTATATTTAAAATTGAAATTATTAAATCCTTTACAGGTTTTTTTACGGTCAGAATGTAACTAGTGCAATCGATTCAGTCACACCTCACTTTCACTTACGTTTATTTATTTCCTCAGTCATTAGCTCCATGTGTACCATTACGCGTCTGCAGTACCACTTGAGCCAGCGGTGTTTCTCATATTCATGCCAATAATCGTCTCCTCTCTGTGGAAGGTCTGGCCACGCCTCGGTTTGAGCACCCCGCACCTCTGTTAAGATGCGTATTTATTGAAATCTAATACCGTATTTAATAGTATAATAAAAAGCAAAAAAAAAAATTTTTAATCCTCCGCCAGTTGTTAAAACGCAATCGAAACAGGATTAAATTACTTTTTTAAAGTTCCTCGACTAGAGGGCAATTAGGATCGAAAGTTCCAAGAATCCGAGAAAATCCGGCGGCGACTGCCATCGCCCCCTCTGTGGCGGTAATATTACAATCAATCAGATTTTCTTTATTTTTGACGGCAATTACTCCTAAACGATAGAAAACTTAAGGTTGAAAAAAAATATACCCTAAGGCGCTTTGCACACGACGGGGCGGGCCGGGCCGGTCAATTTCGCCGCCAACGATAGCACAAAAGGAATCCTGTACTACTAACGCACATGGAGGCGGCGCGGTCGGCGCGGTCTTTTTGTCCTCCATGTGCTATCGTTGGCGGCGAAATTGACCGGCCCGGCCCGCCCCGTCGTATGCAAAGCGCCTTATTGTTGATGATTTTCCTTAAAGTCAAGAGCTATTAGAAACACGATTAAGCAGTTTTGGCTCGATAGAAAAAAAATCACAAAGATAGGTCTACATCGTTAATTTTAACTCTAGTTATGACTAATATTTTGAAGTATAAATTTTAAAAAAATATGCACCAATATTTGTTTTGATAACACAAAGTGAGTAATATTATATTATCTTTTTATACTTTCATTGTAGTTTTTGATTTAAATGAAAAACCATTAAAAAAAGTGTGGTTATTTTCTTTACTCTTTACACGTAAAGATAAAGACAGAGACAACTGTTCCAATAAATACCTCGCCTTAATCAAATATGTACTCTATTAATTTACATAGGTACTGAATTAGTATAACTCATTAAATTACATATATTCAATTTATTTTGGAGCAGAGAATGGCACTCACCGACAAATTTTCTTAGATTTTTGAAATTTATCTTCCTTTTCAAATGTCCTTCTAGTCGGGGGACCTTAAAGAAGTTATTTATTATTATTCGATTACGTTTGAACATTCCGAAATTTTTAAATTTACTTTTTATATTAAACTTTATAGAGAGTAAGCACCTAAGTTAAAATTATGTTCTCCTTCCCAGTAAATGCCTTGAACTATTCACTCTCAAAGGTTTTTTTGTCCGTGTTATATTTCAATTTTTCACGAACGTTCATTACCATATGCATGAGTTATGAATTTTTATTGAGCTGCAGCGCCCCTGATGGTTTTCGGCTTCGGCTTCATCTAGACTAGTCAAATAAATAGACTTGCTTTGAATAACCTATCCAATTAGAAAGAAACTTGAATGCAAAAAAATATTACTACTCTTTTGAGGGCAGCGGGTTAAAATGTATTCTATGTCACTTTCAGGATCAAGAAAAATCTAACGAAACTTTTATCAAGCCACGCGCTTCATTGATGGGAAGGGGAGAGGAGAAAATTTTAAAAAAACATTACTTCATTGATGGATCACCCCTTAACTCTAGCTAGAGGGGATAGCGTTGCCTCGTGTTTATATTTTTAGTTTGAGAAATTACCTTATAGTTATTATTATGCATGATTAGTTTAAGTAAATCAGTTTTATGTTCTTTCTCTCTCTTATAATTTTGTTTAGTTGTGGAGGAATTTTAGTGTGTGACATTTGTACCTTTAAAAGAGGTTTTGACGAAGTCAATCTATTTAATTTTATGTATTTCCAATGTATTAATATCATCTATTTGTCTTTTTCTTTTTTTTAGTCATTGGTTGTTTTTTCCTTGAAATTTTCAATATTCCTCCGGTTGATCGACACCATACTGCCTTTTTCCTGTTCTTACTTTTTATCATCACCGTTCTTTTTTTATTTATTTTATTCACCATTTTTATGTGTTTTTATCTCATGAAACTGAAGTGTAGGTGGCATAATTATATTTTGATTTAATTTGTTGGACCCTGTCTCTCCCTCCTTATTCAACATCCTTACGTGCGTGCACAGGCGTAGATGGAGGGCGCGTCGCCGCCGCAAGGTGAGATTAAAATTGCCTGCTAAGAATGTGCGTGTGTTTTGTTTAACTTCGCCGATTCCCCTAATATCTTAAGGATTATACAGCACTTCAGGGCTTCTCAGTAACTATTCAACAGATTCCAATGTTTTTGCTTATTATAAGTGTCATTTTTCAGAGCAGGTCTAGACATCTTTTACATTTGTACACCATCAGGAGCGCTGCAGCTCAATAAAAATCATACAGCTTGAATGTGTTCATGAATAATTTTGAAAATCTACTATAAACCTTTAAGAGTTTAACGCTTTGAACTCGAAGGAGAACTTACTTATAGTAGTCTCTAAAAAGTTTAAAATCAAAATAAAAAAATATTAAAAAAAACCCACGCTGGATGCTTAAACGTAATCGAAAAAGGATTAAATAACTTCGATCCTTATTTCCCTCTAGTAGTGTGACGATTTATTGGAGTTAACCAAAATCTCGTAAATTTACATATAGGTTGGTACTGAATTAGTCAAACTTATAAAATTGAGTTTATTTAATTTCTTTCGGAGCAGAGAGTTTCCTTCTAGTCGTCCCACTATAGAGAAATAGGGATCGAAGTAATTTAATCCATTTCCGATTATGCTTTAGCACCTGGTGTGGGTTTTTTCAAAATTTTTAATTTTGCTTTTTATACGTAAAGTTAATTTGCTGAACGTAAAATGGTTGCGTCAAAGGGGCCGCCCTGAGTTCAATCGTGGCGCCACCGTCTGGTCGCGCGAATCTTGTTCAGTCTTTAATTATTAAGGTAGGCGACGATTCTGAAGATACTTCGTCCAGCAATGAGAGCGATGAAAATGAATAATATGTTAATTCTAAATAAAAATAGGCCTCTTAATTTTGTTTTTTTTGTAAAATTGTTTTATCCTTTAACACATTTCCAGAACTCCGTACAGGAGTATCATGTATTTATTTTTTGAAAAGACTACGGAATCCTTTCTTGCGCTAGTCCGACTCGCCCTGGCTCGTTTTTTGATTCACTACACTATACAGTTACCATCAAACACACATAAAGAGACAAAGTAAGAATTGCCAATTAGTCTTACTTTACGTATTAGTCTTACTTTACGTATTAGTCTTACTTTACGTATAAGTCTTACTTTTTACAAGCTTTTATTTAACTTGCAATATATGTATGTATGTTTGTTCGGGTAAAATCTTGCAAGTTATGTTTGACCCACTTCCCGGTTTCCGATTGAGCTGAAATTTTGCATGCATATGGATATTGCGTGACAATGCAATATTAAAAGCGTGTAACTTAAAATTTTTTAGGTTTTCGAAATTTTATTGTCCAGTGACTTTTAATCCATAAGACTTGCTCCAGCTTAAAATTGTGTCTCGTATATTGAAATGTAAATATAATTGTTATACTCGTTGATGCTTTAAATTTTTCGTACCCAATCGTGTGGTGGTACGGAACCCTCGGTGCGCAAGTCCGACTCGTGCTTGGCCGTTTTTTTTTAAAACCCCTTCAATGAAAACTCACCTCGAAAAATCAAAAAAATTAAAACTGTGATTAATAACACTTTCATAACTGTATCAGATCTTGATATCTTGTGTTTATACACTATTAATATATTTTTGAAATTTTTTTTTATTTATATATTTAACTATGATGCTCAGATCAAAAATAAGAAGTAACTACATCTTTAGTTAGCGCTTTGAAAACGGGCTATAAAAACTGCTCCAATCGCGACAGAGCAGAGTTTTGCTTACAGTCATGCGTTGGCAGACTTACCGTCAACATGCCGCAACGTGCTGTGACATGTCTCAAATACACCTGTCATAATTACAGTGGATGATAGGACCCATAACGTGTCGAAACATTATTCGAGGTCACCACTTAAGGTAAAGATGATGATAGGACCAATCAAATGTCGAAACATTATTCGAGTTCACCACTTAAGGTAAAGATTATGATAGGACCTATCAAGTGTCGAAACATTATTCGAGTTCACACTTAAGGTAAAGATTATGATAGGACCTATCACGTGTCGAAACTTTATTCGAGTTCACCACTTAAGGTAAAGATTATTATAGGACCTATCACGTGTGGAAACATTATTCGAGGTCACCACTTAAGGTAAATATTATAATAGGACCTATCACGTGTCGAAACATTATTCGAGGTCACCACTTAAGGTAAAGATTATGATAGGACCTATCACGTGTCGAAACATTATTCGAGTTCACCACTTAAGGTAAAGATTATGATAGGACCTATCACGTGTCGAAACATTATTCGAGTTCACCACTTAAGGTAAAGATTATGATAGGACCTATCACGTGTCGAAACATTATTCGAGTTCACCACTTAAGGTAAAGATTATGATAGGACCTATCACGTGTCGAAATATTATTCGAGTTCACCACTTAAGGTAAAGATTATGATAGGACCTATCACGTGTCGAAACATTATTCGAGTTCACCACTTAAGGTAAAGATTATGATAGGACCTATCACGTGTCGAAACATTATTCGAGTTCACCACTTAAGGTAATGATTATGATAGGACCTATCACGTGTCGAAACATTATTCGAGGTCACCACTTAAGGTAAAGATGCATATACGTATAAATAATAGAACAAGCTTAACGCCACTTTTTGTTATGATTGTTGAATGAAACTCAATATCTACATTATTTTTAATCTGAGCTTTGATGAGTATAATTAATAATAAATAAATATTCCGTTTAATTACGGAAATATAAATTTAAATACGTATTCTTAAGTATGAGTTTTAAATGTGTGTCTAAAACACATTAATTAAATACGCGTAAATCGTAATTAAATTAGGACGTTAATTTGTAATTGAAAAGTATAAAAAAAGGTAAGTGCTTTAATTATAATTTTATTAGATTCTTACTACGTGTATTATTTTTATCGACCGTCTTCGAAAAGACGGAGGTTATCAATTCAACTGTATTTTTGTATGATTGTTACGTTGTTTTTTCGCTAATTGTGAACTGATTTTTTTTTTATAAATCCTCCGGACTGATCCTATACAATTGGTATTTCGCACAGCTACGGATAACCGACTGCGCTCTAGCAAAAACCTGCGATTCCTGGCACTGATACCTACACTAAATCGTATACGATTCCCGCGGCTCGCTTGTGGAATGCATTGCCAGTGGAAATAAGAATGTGACACTCCATCTCCACGTTCAAGGCCCTTCCTATTCCTACTTGAGCTAAGTACGTATTTATATAAGGTCTAACAAAATTAGCTGAAACTATTTTAACTCGTACTTCTACCCATGAAACTGAACAACTTTCCCCATGAAACCAATAGTCAAATCTCAAAAAAAATTTTGAACTTCCTATACTAAGTTGGCTGATCAGCTGATCGAGTTAGTATAGGAGGCAATTTTTTTTTTGCGATTTGACTATGGGTTCCATGGGGAAAGTTGTTCAGTTTCATGGGTAAAAGCACCAGTTAAAATAGTTTCAGCTAATTTTGTTACACCTTATATATGTAAGTACTATATTACTTATATTTATATATATAATATTTTATTTAATATGTATGTTTATTATATGTATCTAATTGTAATATAACATCTGTTTCTAACTTTAGATTATTGTTTTCACTTCTTTAAAAATCTGTACTAATTATTTTGTTTCTTTGCATAAAGTGTACATCCTTTCATTAATTAAGGGTTGGCTGGAAGAGATCCCTGTTTGGGATAAGTCCACCTTTGTGCATGCTACTGCTATTATGTATCAATAATTGTATATTTTGTTGCACAATTAAGAGTTTACAAACAAATAAAAAATATCATACATACTTTGTTTTTGCTATTACTGGTGGTTTTAACGTGTTGACAGTAGTCAGTTATACAGGATAAACTTTTACCAGCAAAAAAGCGGCTTAATTATGTTTTATACAGCTTACGAAACTCCATACAAAAGTGACAATACGTATAATTATTCCTGCCGATTTTTATTACGGACCTAAATACTTTAGGTACAAGCTTTTAATATTGCATTGTCACGCGATATAAACATATGCATGCAAAATTTCAGCTCAATCAGAAACCGGGAAGTGTGACAGAGCAGTATGATGGTGAGTCGGCCGTGGACATATTAAACGCCGGAACAAATTAATGCTGTTCACACAGATTTTTGGCGGCAAGACTCAGATAAGATGGTGGTAGCTAGCCACGCGGGCTATGGAAATGCCCTACCACCATCCACATTACAAACCAAGTCTTAAAAAGTTGACCTCCTGCTGTGAATAGAATTGACTAAACATTACGCCATGGAGGCGGTTAAAATGCTGGAATAATACTAAGTTTTGTGTAGCAACCACGTTCCTATGAAATATATGACGACAAAATTAAGGTTTCACGTATACAGGTGCACACGCCTGCGAAGAAACTCGAAGGTTGTGTGTGAAGTCGACCAACCCGCACTGGGCCCGCGTGATCGACTATGGCCTGATCGTTCTAATTCAGGGTAGGCTCGAGCCCCTCCCTGGGGACGTATATGAGCTGAGGTGTATACAGGGTGTAACAAAATTGGTGTAGGTCCCGTTAACCGGGGCTTCTACTCGTCATACTGAACAACTTTTGTTCAACGACTTTGTTGAAATAGCAAAAATAAGGGTTTTCTCTTCATACAAATCGATCAGCTGATCGACCAATTTTGTGCATTTTAGTATGGAGGGTCCAAATTTTTTTTTGAGAAGTTACTATGGGTTCCTTGGGGAAAGTTGTTCAATATGAAGAGTAGAACCCCCAGTTAACGGGACTTACACCAATTTTCTTACACTCTGTAAAAGGTCTAACAAAGTTAGCTGAAACTTTTTTAATTGGTGCTTCTACCCATGAAACTGAACAACTTTCTCAATGGAACCCATAGTCAAATCAAAAAAAAATTGGTTCTCCCATACTAACTCGATCAGCTGATCAGCCAACTAAGTATGGAAAGTTGTTTTTTTTTTAGATTTGACTTTAGGTTCCATGGGGAAAGTTGTTCAGTTGCATGGGTAGAAGCACCAGTTAAAATAATTTCAGCTATTTTTGTTACATCTTATATAATAAGTAGAAATATTGACGAAAAACCAAGTGCTCACGAATATATGTAGAAATATTGACGAAAAATAAAGTGCTCACAAATATATGTAGAAATATTGACGAAAAATCAAGTGCTCACGAATATATGTAGGAATATTTGGACAAATATTTGCCAATCTTTGCCACTTAGCTACATAACTTGAGAACGACTATACCTACTGCGATGAAACTATGGTGAATTGTTGTGCGCACGCCAGGGAAGATTTGCTTGCGGCTCGCGTACCGCGCACCCTCCATGTCCACGTGGGAGGAGCTGCGGGCATAACTAGTATTTCATGAATACTTGCCAAAGCTTAATATTGTGTCATATTGTGTATCTCAGAGAATCTAAACATGTATTTTGTATATTTACAGGCATTGTTTCTTATCATCAGGAAAGATTGTAGACTAAGGCTCTCAAACCCATAAAAAAATCCATAGAAAACACTGTTAATTAAGCTCAAGTACAATTAATAATACAATCTAATGGTAAAGGCTAAATCACTCCTGTACAAAGGCCTCCCCCAAGGATTTCCACGACGACCGGCCCGCATCCATCAGCAGCTTCCCGCGACCTTCACCAGGTTATTGGTCCACCGAGTGGGAGACCTGCCCTCGCTTAGTCTTCCGGAGTGCGGTCGCTACTCGAGAACTATAGGCCCTAACGGACATCAGTTCTACAAGCTATGTCGTATACTTTGGTTCTCCTACGGATCCCCTCATTCCTGATTCGATCACGTAGGAAAAATCCGAGCATAGCTTGCTCCATCGTCCATTGGGTGAACTTGAACCTTCTTATGAGGACTATAGTAAGCCGTTAGCCTCAGTTCCGTATTTCATCACTGGCAATACACACCTTAGTCCTGAGACACTGCAGTATTGACCAAACGGTGCCCAGCCGAGCTGGATCTGTCCATTGATCTCTTTCTTGAATTTGGACCTACCTAATAGGACTATTTGCGCCAGGTATACATATTCGTCAACAACTTCGAATATAGAGGCTCCAACCTTCAGAAAAGTGGGTAGAAATCGACATGGACGTTTAATATTATTTTCGTCTTGTCCTTATTCATTTTAAGACCCACTTATTGAGAAACACCACTGAGGCCATCGAGCATTGTGTAGACACGTGCCATCACCACGATATCTTATGCAAATCTATGGTAAGTAATGTTCTCTTCGTTGATATTATTGCCGACTCCATCCCAATCCAAAAGCTTGAAAACATCTTCCAGGGTGGCGGTGGACAGTTCTGGAGATCTAACATGTCTCACTCCTCACTGCAGCCGGATATGTTTCGAAATCTGGTCTTGGTAGCGAACCAACATGGTGACGTTTTAATCTAAATACTTCAATACCACGATGTATAGATAGTCAATTTGGCACCGCTGCGCGCTGAAGAGACTGCAGTTCAGACCATGTTTTGACAGAATCAAAGGCTTTTTCATAGTTAACAAACGCCAAATTGATTGTATTCTTTGGCCTTCTGTATAACCTGCCGCAGCATATGTATGTGGTCAATGGTACTAAAACCTCTCCAGAAGCCGGCTTGTTCGGGAGGATCATATCACAGAAGGACGATGACTGCTGGACAATGGCCTCCTCGACGGATTTCTCTGACGACCGGTTCTGCGCTGCCTGCATCCAGCGGCTTCCCGCGACCTTCACCAGGTCATCGGTTCAACAAGTGAGAGGCCTGTCTACGATACGTTTTCCGGTGCGCGGTCGCCACTCGAGAACTTTACTACCACAACGGCCATCTGAAGAAAAAAATTATGTCAAACGTCCGTTTTGCACCTACTCCTCTGAAGATTGGAGGTTCTATACTCGAAGTTGTTGCCGAATATGTTTGATGGGACAAACAGTCCAGGTAAGTAGGTCCAACTTCGAGATATACAGAGGATGTCCCAGAAATGGACCAACAGACTTTAGGTGGTGATAGCTTAGGTCAAGACCTCCCAAATAAACACAACATATATTTCGAAAATCTTATAGTTTATGAGTTAAACTAAATTTTTGAAAAAAATAAAAAATAAAACCGCTTTACGTCATTCTTCTGGCTCTCTTTTGTAAAAAGGTAACTGTTATTAATACCTTTTTAGATTAAAACACTATGGAATAGTTACTCTGTCAGTAATTATTATCAAACCTCCACTGAAAATAGCAATTTTATCAAAAACTCACTACCATTTTATTTTTGTTTCTTTTTTTTCTGTCAATAAACTTTAAACAGTGATGGTGAATAAAAAGTGTATCTAGCAATTTTGGCAAACATACTCAAAAACTTTCTTGTTTTATGCCAATTTTAGAAATGTACAACACTTGCACATTTTCATTGTAAACTACGAGAACATTGCTATTTATGTTCGGAAGGGGCTGATTTTATCAAAAATTGAAGTTACGAGGTTTTGTCGAAAACTCCTGTTAAATTACAAAAATATTAAAAGTAACAGGTCTCCGTATACTGGGCAACACATCAAGCATTACAATAGTGGATCTTATGTGCCAGGCTTATGTGTCAGATTTCAATGAAAGTGTTTTGATTTATCTGTAACCCACTTTACATGACAAGTTTTTGGTTTTTGAAAGAAAAACGGTTTTGAAATTAAAATTGTTTCACGCTGTTTTAACAAGTGTTCAAATTGTCTACCTCCAAATCTTACACATAATCGACATCATTTTAAAAGAGAACTTTTTAGTCTTCGTCCTTTGTAGACTCATTTCAGATAATTCTTGAGCTTCAGCATTGACCCTTATTCTTAGATCGATCGTTTTCATTCCTAATTGGTTTTTCGTAAATAGACAAAATTTACAAAATCTATGGAGTTAAGGTCGCAACTATATGGTTGCAGAACGATGGTTGCCCTGCACATTATGGGCGTCAAGTTCAAGCACATCTGGACGAAGTGTTTTCAAGAAGATAGATTGCGCTTTTGGGACCAACTTTTGTGCCCACCTCGGTCACCTGACTTTAACCTCATTTTTTTTTTCTGGGGATGCCTGAAAGACAAAATTTACGAAAAAACCAATCGGAATTAAAACGATCTGAGAATAAGGGTGAATGCTGAAGCTCAAGAATTAAGTATCTGAAATGAGTCTACGAAGACTAAAAAGTTATATTTTAAAATGATGTTGTTTATGTGTAAAAGTTGGAGGTAGACAATTTGAACACTTGTTAAAAAGCGTGATTAAGAATTATTTTAATTTCAAAACCGTCTTTCTTTCAATAACCAAAAACTTATCAAGTAAAGTGGGGTTACAGATAAAGCAAAACACTTTTACTGAAATCCAACACTTATGCCTGGCACATAAGATCCACTATTGTAATGCTTGATGTGTTGCCCAGTATACGAGACCTGTTACTTTAATATTTTTATAATTTTCCAAGAGTTTTTGACAAAATCTCGTAACTTCAATTTGTGATAAAATCAGCCCCTCCCGAACATAAATAGCAATTTTCTCGTAGTTTACAAAGAAATTGTATTGTTTATTTCTGAAATTGTTATAAAACAAGTAAATTTCTGAGTATGTTTGCCAAAATTGGCAGATACATTTTTTATTCACCATCACTGTTTAAAGTTTATTGACAGGAAAAAAAATTAAGTAAAAAATAAAATAGTAGTGATTTCCTAATAAGATTGCTATTTTCAGTGGAGGTTGGATAATTACGGATAGAGTAACTATTCCATAGTGTTTTAATCAAAAAGGAATTAATAATAGTTACCTTTTTACAAAAGAAAGCCAGAAGAATGACGCAAGGCGGTTATTTTTTATTTCTTCAAATATCTAGTATAACTCAAAAACTATAAGATTACGCGGAACATATGTTTTGTTAATTAGGGAGGTCTTGACCTAACTAAGCTATCACCACCTAAAGTCTGTCGGTCCATTTCTGGGACACTCTGTAGATTAATAATAGAATCCAACTCGGCTGGGCAGCGTTCGGGAAGCATCGCAATATCTTCACGTCCCAAATAACGCAGTGTCTTAAGGCGACGTTTGTATGTTGCTAGTGATGACATACGGAACTGAGACATGGTCGCTTTTTATGGGCCTCATAACTTCTTATGAGCCTTCGCTCAAGGTCACCCAACCAAAGGGCAATGGAGCCATTCTAATCTCGTACAGGCTGAAGTTCGGGATATCTTCGGTATAGTATCGGGTTATACTGGCTCTTGGGTCTTTAGCCAGATCGCTAGATTCGAGATTTAAGATATTTATTCAAAATAGCGGATGCCCCTAGCTTCGCCAGCGCAGATCCCGATTTTTGAGGTTTCCGAGGGAATTTCCCAAAATCCTTTCTTATCGGATGCCTTCGTCATAACATCTACCTGCATGCCAAATTTTAGCCCGATCCGTCCAGTGGTTTGGGCTGTGCGTTGATAGATCACTGTCAGTCAGTCAGTCACCTTTGAGTTAATATATATATATTTAAAATAGATGTAAATTACAATTTCTGATAGTCTTTTAATAGTAATTACATGTCATTTGTGGAAAATAAAATAACAAACTATTATTAGTTATTAATAACGTCAAAAACTCAAAATCCAATCCTTGATTATAAAACAAATTATGTCATTAGAACATGAAAACAATAAGACATGAGAAGTTATACATAAAAATAATTGAATTTCATTAATGCCTTTGATAAGAGTAGGCCAGTTCACACGGATAGCACCTGGTCACGAGTGTAACTCAAGAGTCAGCCAGCAGGCGGGTGTGTGGTCATAGTCCATAGAGCTTCTCAACTTTTTCCAACAACTCAGAGATAAGAGATACAAAGGGATATTATAGGATTATGTTATCTAGTTAAAAAAAAATCAATGGTATGGGAGCTCTAATTTTAAAAATCGTAAAAATTATAGTGTCACACACATTTCATTAATATAATTATTTAATACGCACTTATTAAACTTTAGTTGTGTATAAAATGTGGATAAAATGTCACAAATTCACACTACAGTACATTTTTATCTAGCGTTTTTAACAATTTGAGATACATTTAAATCTAACAGAGTTTAGACCGTGTAAATGAAGATTATATAACTGTAGAACATTGAATACATATAGTTATGTACTTAGTACCTAGCCTAGTAGTATTTGTACAAAATAATAATTCTTTACATCCTGATCTATCGCATGTTTTTACGTACAGAACATTCAAAGTCTTGAACTTTTACATTGAGTAAACCTGTTTTTTTACAATTACTGAGTACTGCTATACACGGTGACTTAAGAGCGTATTAACAAAATCGTTTACCATACAAACTTAAAATTACTGCTTCTGGAAAATGTATGATCCGATTCTAATGAAACTTTATAAACAGTAATACACTAAAATCACGAAATTCTAGTTAGTGCAAAGATTATATTTTCCAAATACTTTATTTTTGAAAAGATAAGCGGAATTTAAAATTACTATGAAAACCTTAAATCACTATTATTTAGTGACAACACATATATTTTTTTAATGTAATCTATCCACAAACTATACTTGCGTGACTTGATTTATTTGTAAAGTTTCATTAGAATCGGCACATCCATTTTCAAGAAGTCCTAATTTTAAGTTTGTATGGGAAACGATTTTGTGAATACGCTATTTAATTCTTAAAAAATCGTTTAAATACGGTTTAAGGCGTCGTTAGCAGAGCAAAAATGCTGTTCCATAGTTTTGCTACTTCGTAGCCGTTACAATACTCCTTTTTTATGAAAATTTTGAAACATCAAAAAACTTATTCCAGAAGTAACAAATAAAATACTACTTATGTATACCTAACTTATTCCAGTAGTAACAAATAAAATACTACTTGTGTATACTTAACTTATTCCAGAAGTAACAAATAAAATACTACTTGTGTATACCTAACTTATTCCAGATGTTACAAATAAAATATACTACTTGTGTATACCTAACTTATTCCAGAGGTACCAAATAAAATTCTAATTATGTATACCTAACTTATTCCAGAGGTAACAAATAAAATACTACTTGTTTATACCTTTTTTATTCCAGATGTAACAAATAAAATACAACTTGTGTATACCTAACTTATTCCAGAGGTAACAAATAAAATACTACATGAGTATACCTGACTTATTCCAGAGGTAACAAAGAAAATACTACATGAGTATACCTAACTTATTCCAGATGTTACAAAGAAAATACTACATGAGTATACCTAACTTATTCCAGAAGTAACAAATAAAATACTGAAGGGCCTTTACAGTATCACATTAAAGGGGGCGGCCATCGGTAGGTACTTCACATTCTGGATATAGGAATAAATTTACCGTTGCGAAAGCTATAAATAAAGAAAGAAAGTATTAGTGTTAAGCCCGCTTCCATCTTCGGCATCATCAGCACTTACCATAAGGTGAGTTGATGCCAAGGCATTCCCAATTGTGAATAAAAAATAAACTGGCTGAGTGTGTACCCTACAGCAGGCTCAAGGAAGAGGAACCATGAGACCTGGAAATCAGTTGCATAACGGAGTACTGTGGAGCTCAAGGTTTGAGGGGGGACGCCACCAGGGTCACAGTAAACGTCCTACCACCATGGGCATAGGGTGTAATGAATCCACTTAGAGACTTGAACACCCGCCTGTACCCCGCAGACGTCCCACCCACCAATAAAAATAATAATAATTATAAAATTGAGTTTAAAAAAAAACGTATTTTTTAACAATAATTTGTAAGAAAATGTCCACCTAAATAACTACAGAAAAAAGGATACCTAAATAAAAGAAACTAAAAAGTAAGAAACTTAATAGTTACTAATTCCTATCATCGTTTGTATTAGGTAACTATGTATATTTCAACCCTTCACTTTTAGCTTTGCTGTAGTCGGGTAAAACTTGCATATTGGAAAAAAATAGATCTTTAAAGCACACCCCGGACACTTCATACAACGGGCGAGAAATGACATTTCTAAAAAGTAATGACGGAACAAACGAAATCATGGCGAAATTCTGCCAAACTTGAGAACCAAGCTATAACCAATCTGTATCAATTTGGGAGACGAGACGAGGGGGTGAGGTCGCAATCTAGAGAGCGGCAGGGAGTGTCCATACCGTATGTTTGTACTAATATGTATACTTTGGTTAAAGACATTGGCGTATAAGATGTCACTATGCCAGTAACTTGTCCAATTTTTAGCAGTTATAATTTCCTTTTTAGCAGTTGGTAAAAAGTAACCCAAATTACTTATAGTAAAATACCGTATTCTTCTCTCATTCATCTCTTAATTTTCTCTTATCATTGTGTTGCCATTTTCCCATTTTGAAATTTACTTAATTATACTTTAAGGGTTCCGTACACGCAAAGGTGAATAAAGGGACCCTATATGCCTCCGCTGTCCGTCTGTCTACTATCTGTCAGCGGGCTGTATTTCTTGAACCGTAGTAGGTAGATTATTACAGAATGAGTATTTTAATAAATTTTAATTTAAACGCTATAACAAAAAATCCATCAATGTCATGGTAATCCTTGAGTGAGGCCTATGTCTACCAGAGGACGTCCTTCGGCTGACATGATGATGATGACGACAACAAAAAAAAAATTCGAGCGAGACTTACAGTACTCGCATATGATGTGTAACATGTGACAAAATACTTTAGGTTAGTTAGATTTGATGACGATATTGTGCCTGGGTGGCGGATCTGACAGTAACGAAAAAAACCGACCAAGTGCGAGTCGGACCTTCGTAAAGTAGAATTCCGCGCTTTCGCGACTTCCTGTTACACATTTCCGTCCCATGTTACACATTTCCGTACCATTTCACGAAATCACTCCCACAAATTGCAGGAAAGCGAGAGCAAAGATGTTACACATCAAAAATCAGATAAGGGGGATTCCCATATAAATAACGTGATAAATATAGATATTTTAGAAGTATTTTTTATTTAGTTCCATCCTCAAAACATACAAGCGTGAAACTTGGTGTGATTATAGTAATTAATTTAGGTAATTAGTTTAAGTAACGTATCCTAGAGTAAAATACAAAGTAATTAAAACTGGCCTAGTGCGAGTCGTAGATAAGGGCCGCCAGGAGGCTCGAGTTTCCATACAAACGTAGTTCCGCTTTGATACAAAAACTACACGCCAGATTGAATTCAAACTTTGCAAATATATTGAGGAGACACATATCGATGTTTGTAATTAGACTTCGATGTACTGAAAAATGTAAGAGCAGTTTCAAACTTTCAGTACAAAACTAGTTTAAGCCTTCGTTTAGTTACGTTAAAATTTACTACGATAAAAACTAATTACAAACATCGATATGTATCTACTCAATATATTTACAAAGTTTGGATTCAATCCGGCATGTAGTTTTTGTATTAAAGCGGAACTACGTTTGTATGGAAACTCGAGCCTCCTGGATACTCTTTAAATAAACAAAAAGGAGTCTAAACTGAATTTCAACAAAAACACGTTCCTGTGATGTCTTTTGTTTGTAATGTGAATAAGTATGTCATAGTTGTGTAGAGGTGTGGTGGTACGGAACCCTTAGAAAGCGACTCCGACTCGCACTTAGCCGGTTTTTGATGTGTAACATCTTTGCTCTCGCTTTCCTGCAATATGTGGGAGTGATTTCGTGAAATGGGATGGAAATGTGTCCCACGTGTAACAGGAAGTCGCGTTTTTTCAGGCTTTAAAAGCGCGGAAAAGGCAAAGGTATCTATGACCATACAGCCTAGTCTGCCGTATCTTTGCCGTCCTTTTATAAAGTATTTTGTCGCATGTTACACATCATATGCGAGTACTGTAGGTCTCGCTCGAATTTTTTTTCTATTCGTGACATTTCATTAGCGCAAAATGTTAATTGTACCTACCTTATTAATTCGTCTTTCACAAAATGTTATCACTGGGAGGCTTTATAATAGAACGTTTGGTTCTCAAGATTATTTCCATTATATAAAGGTGTAAGGATTCCTTACTATTAATATCTAAACCGTCCGTCAGTTAGTACTTTATGCAACAACTTGAACGTGTTTCTTGATAGCTGGCTCTCGCGGCTCTTTCGCCACGTACGTCGTTGTCCTTCTCAGGGAGCCGGCGGAATCTGAAAATAGATTAGATTATTTATTTCATGTTCTTCTTCTTCAAATTTAAGAGCTAATGCTCTTGTCGGTGGAGCAATCTCCATTTTTTTCTGTCCTCGGCCAACATATTTAACTCCCGATACGACACGACAGTAACCTTCTCCATATTTCATGTTACCCGTTACATATTTGTCCTTACTAATATTGTAAACGAGAAAGTTTGTATGTATGGATGTATGGCTCGCGCACTGCGCCCCCTCGCACCGCCGCGGTCGAGTTCGCGCATCGGGCGAAATCGGGTCGCGTCGCGGTATTCCGAATTCCAAAGTTGAGCGGTGCCTGGATTTTCGCCGATACATAGTTTCTTCCGATATATAGTTATTGTAAAACCCAATACCATATTTGTGATATTGCATCAATATAATTAATACAGTTTTCAGAACTATACACGGTTTGTAACGCCCACCACTAGCACCGAGCGCTCGTAAGGACTATGGCCTTATCTCACTGTGTGTGCTGCACAGGGCACTTGCGCTACGTCATTGACTGTTTGTGTATGTGTGTGTCGCACTTACTGTGTTTGTGTATGTGTGTGTTGCACTTACTGTGTTTGTGTATGTGCCGCACAGGGCGATCGGCGCGCGGTGAGGCGGGCGCGGACGCCGGCCCGCGCCGCTGGTTGTGCTACGACCATCGCAGCTCTTTCAGTTCTATGGTGCTGTTCGGTGTGTCTTGCACCTGGATACATGAAAATAAATGATTTTACATCATTATCAGTCGGTGGCGTAACGGCTAGGGCCGCCGCCTCCTGTCCGGGAGGTCGTGGTTCGAATCCTAAATAGATAACCAATGTGATTTCGAATTTAGATTTCAAATGTTCGTTCTTACGGTGAAGGAAAACTTCGTGAGGAAACCTGCATACGCCTGCGGAGAAACTCGAAGGTTGTGTGTGAGTGAAGTCTACCAACCCGCACTGGGCCCGCGTGGTCGACTTAGGCCCGATCGACCTTATTCAGGGTAGGCTCGAGCTCCTCGGTGGGGACGTATATGAGCTGATATCATCACATCACTATCACTTGGTAAAGCTTGAAAAATTCAAAACCCCGTAGAAAACGCAACCGCATACGGATTAAAAAGTAGTTATTTGATAGTTAGTATGTTCATCCGTTTTATTTGTTGAACGTTGAGCTGTTAATATTGCGTTTCTTAATAAAACTTGACATCAACAATCCAAAGGATTGCTTAACACATTCACTGCCTTTCAAAATGAGTGTACCTAATCCTAGGAACCGCATCTTTTTTTTTATAATCAGAGTTGCCAGCGGATTGACGTGCCCTCGCCACAGAAACCGTAATTTGACCTTTCGAACAAAATCGTATGAACGTTCACTTGGATCCGAGTGAGGAGCACTGAATGTGTTAAGGGTCCCCAGGAAGCTCGAGTTTCCATACAAACGTAGTTCCGCTTCAAAACAAAAACTACATACCGGATTGAATCCAAACTTTGCAAATCTATTTAGTAGGCACATATCGATGATGATATGTCTCCACTAAATATATTCGCAAAGTTTGGATTCAGTCCGGGCATACTGTTTTTGTGTTAGCGGAACCACGTTTTTTGAAATAAGAAAGAAAGAAAGAAAAGAAAGAAAATGAATTTATTTTGACAAGCAAGTAAGTATGCACAATAATTATAAATGCGAAAGTAACTCTGTCTGTCTGTTACGCTTTCCCGCAAAAACTACTGAACGGATTTGGCTGAAAGATTAGGACCTGGATTAAGACATAGGCTACTTTTTACCACGCACTGCGCACCCTCGAAAAGTCATAGAAACGTGGTCCACGCGGGTGAAGCCGCGGGAAACAGCTAGTATTTATATATAGATTAAAATACTCTGCCAAAAAAGGCACCGTCTCAACATAATACTTTGGCGTTAACAAAGCCAAAGCGCTGATTTTCAGCCGGCATCGAATTATTTTTTTTTGTATAGAAACTCGAGCCTCCTGGGGATTAGGTACAGCACAGATTCCGTTATATTTTGGTCATTTGAGCCTGACATTTATTTATATTTATATTATACTAGTGGATGCCTGCAGCTTCGCCCGCGCAGATCCCGACTTTTGCGGTTTCCGTGGGAATTTCCCAAAATCCTTTCTTAGCGGATGCCTTCGTCATAACATCTACCTGCATGTCAAATTTCAGCCCGATCCGTCCAGTGGTTTGGGCTGTGCATTGATAGATCACTATGTCAGTCAGTCAGTCAGTCACCTTTGAGTTATATATATTTAGATTAAGTGATGCAATGGTAGCGATAGGATACCATACCGTACCAAACCATAACCCTTCTTCCGGCGCAGTCGGGTAAAAAAGTATCCTACGTTCTATTGTCTACTTTATTTCGTTCTTTATACTTATTATATTCCATTACTTTCGTCTATTTGCAGCTCGGATCAAAAATAAATGGTAGATGTAGAGTTAGCGCTTTGAAAATGGGGTATAAACAAACTCTGCTCCAATTTCGACGGAGCAGAGTTTTCCTTACAGTCACGCGTTGGCAGACTTACCGTCAACATGTCGAAATGTGCTGTGACATGTCGCAATTGCATCTGTCTCAATTACAGTGAAGGATAGGACCTATCACGTGTCGAAACATTATTCGAGGCCACCACTTAAGGTAAAGATGCATAATATGTACATAACAGAGCAAGCGTTACCCCACTGTTTATCATGATGGTTGTATGAAACTCAATATCTACATTATTTTAAATCTGAGATTTGCTGCAATTTTTCTTCACTCAATTATCAAAGCACTCACTTCATATCTAGAAGGCGTAGGCACATGAGTGGGAGAACACCTGGAACATCCAGCTCTCAGCGCTGTCCTGGTGCCGTTCCCGCCCCTCATGGCAGTCCTAAGCTCCTGAAAATACAATTACCTTCAACATTTAGGGAGGAGGGAGCTTCAGGTTGTTAAGCAGCATGATCGACGCAACCAAACGGTGGTACTAAGCTTCGACCGCCTTATTCTTAGTCTTAAACCATCGATCCCACTTCTGGAGCACGTTTTTCTTCCCAGACTTGGGATGGCGAGGCCATACTCCACACACGGGAGCCAAGTCCTGGTTGGTGAAAGTTGGAGGGCTGGTGGCGAACCCCACTGTCAGATGTTTTTTTTAGGCCGCCTTTAAGCCATTTAGACACGGCTTAACGACTGCCATCTAGTGACAGCAACCGGCACTAAAAAGTTGACTAATATAAAACAGTAAACGAAGTTAACACTCAATTTCACTCCCTATATATTTTACGGACCGCGTGCTTTATATAAAAAAATATTCTTATGGAGTAAACACCAAAAGTTTTGTGGGGCTGTGACAGGGCACACTACCGTTGCCTTTTTTGCCTCCTGTCTCGAGCTTTAGGCTGTATGGCCAAGGAGCCTTAGCCTTCCTAATAAGTATAAAAAGTGACTAACTTGGTTACTTTGGAGCCGCGGTTTGTTACTTGGTTGCTTTTTTTATGAAGGAAACATTTTCTTTCGCTACTTCCGTTACATCTTCGGTCACTTCCGTTACGGTCTAGGTCTTTGACTTGGTAGAACGTATGTGATTTTAAACGTCACGTCAAAAAGTTGCAAAATTGTAATTCCCAACTAGAACATTATTGAATTTTGCAGCTTGTATATTACATCTCGAAGTAGCATATATATATATATATATATAATATATATATAAGTATTTTCTGCTACTAGTCGTCGGTTATGGAAGTTTTTTGCTTCTAATTTTTTTCTCAAGGTGACATTAAGTCGCAAATAGGCATAATTTATCACTAATATAGCACATCATTACAGCTCATATACGTCCCCACCGAGGGGCTCGAGCCTACCCTGAATCAGGGCGATTAGGCCTTAGCCGACCACGCGGGCCCAGTGCGGGTTGGTCGACTTCACACACAACCTTCGAGTTTCTTCGCAGGCGTGTGCAGGTTTCCTCACGATGTTTTCCTTCACCGTTAAAGCAATCGGTAAGTATGTACGTAAGTTTTTGAAAAACTCATTGGTACATTGGCCGTCCAGATTTGAACCCGGTACCTCTGGTTAGATGGACCGAGTCGTTACCGGTTGAGCCACCGACGCTTTTTTACTAATATAGCACAAATAGTGTCAAATAGGACCTTAAAATCACTTATATGCAACTCTCATAACTAACAACTAACCCCGATTTGGCATTTAAAGCTCCAAATTGGTAGTATATCGGAGTATTATGACACTTGTAGTGGCAAAACGGATCATGTTGGTTGCAGCCCTTTTGAAACCTGCAATTATTGTAACTTCTAGCTTACACTGACATGCCACTCCAACGCACTCGCAACAACTCACAGGGTGTAAATGAGTGATTTTAAAACCTCATACCTCCAAATAAATAGTAAATAGGTGAAAATTTTATGTATAAGATTCTCCCTAAAGTGTTTAAAAAATGGAGTTCTTAAAAATTTTATGTTTTTAATATGATTTTATCACATAGGTGCATTTTCATATAGTTTTAATAGCTGCAACAGATGTAATTAAACAATATAACTGTTATAGAACTATGAAATCACAGATTTGTAGCCGTTATTGAAGAAGTGAGTTTCTAGTCACATTTGCTTTGACATTATTTTCCAGTTAATCTTAATCAAATCGCAGGCGCATAAAAATCTATCTAGAAATATTAGAGTTTCACAGTAAAAAAAAACATTCGCAAGGATTTTATGCTTTTTAAGTGGTCAAAATACTGATTGACCAAAAGTAATAAACACTTAATGTAAAGTAGCAAATTAAATCCATAGATCATGCAACACATCACTGTTTGGCACTTACAGAAATTCTGAGGACTCATTTGTCACCAGAGGAACTAAACGGTCCTTCATTTATTCATTCGCTTCGCACAACTTCCACCCGGAGTTTTAATTTCCACCCATGGGGAATGTTGGAAGTCGTATTGATCCCATTACGAACCAAAAATAGGCTGCAATTTTTCTCCCCCTGGTTCCATTTGGGTTGGATATGGGTTCTTTGCACCTTTAAAGCACTTGAGTATGACTGCATTTTTGCACCCAGAGTAACGAACCGATACGATATTCGAGCCATTTGCTACCCAATCGTGCTACTTAGGTTATAGGTAACCAAATCAGAAATTATATGACAAGAAACTAGTCAGCAAGTAGTGGGAAAATAGTGCTATAGACAAATATCTAGTAACATAAATAAAAGGTGCCTAGTACGAGACGACATAGTACATTTAAATCTACATTTAAACGAGCGATTCTTGTATCTATACAAGGTGTAAGAAAATTGGTGTAGGTCCCGTTAACTGGGGCTTCTACTCATCATACTGAACAACTTTTGTTCTACGACTTTGCTGAAAACATTTAAAAAAATTGTTTGCTCTTCATACAAATCGATCAGCTGATCGACCGATTTTGTGCATTTTAGTATGGTTCCTTGAGGAAAGTTGTTCAGTATGACGAGTAAACAGTAGTTAACGGGACCTACACCAATTTTGTTACACCCTGTATAATCTAAATCTCGGAAACGGCTCCAACGATTTGCTTGAAAAATTGGTATACGGGGGTTTTTACGGCGACAAATACATCTAGATAGGTCTCATCTCTGGGAAAATTCCGAGCAAAGCCCGTTCGCTTAGGTACTTATTAACGATACTAAACAACTTACCAACATTAAAAAAACTGCGCGTTTTCCGTGGCATTACCACCACCACTGCTAATCACCAAGGAAACTGAACAACTTTCATGAAACTAGCCGCTACCGAGACACATACAGAGGTGTAAAGAAATTGGTGCAGGACCCGTTAACTAGGGGCTTTACTCATCATACTGAACAACCTTCTGCAAGGAACCAATAGTCAATTCTTAAAAAAAAGTGGACTATTCATACAAAAATGCACAAAGTTGGTCGATAAGCTGATCGATTTGTATGAAGAGTTAAACATTTTTGTTGTGATTTCAACAAAGTCATAGAACAGAAGTTGTTCAGTATGATAAGTAGAAGCCCCAGTTAATATGACCTGCGCCTATTTCGTTACACTCTGTATACGATTGTATCAAAAAATTTATATATTTTCCATGGAAGCCAATCAGACTAAATAAACATTTTTTTTGTAAGGGAAATATTTTTATTTAATTTTATTGTTTCAAGATTCAAGATATTAATTTAATAGTAATTAAATAGAATAATCTGATAGTCATAAAATAGTGATTACATAATTTCATTTGTAAAAAATCAAGAAATGAACAATCGTTAGTTATTAACGTCAAAATCCAATCCGTGATATAAAAAAAAGCAAATGATGTCATTAGAACATGAAAACAATATGACACGAGAAGTTACACATCAAAATTATTGAATGTCATGAACGCCTTTGACAAGTGTAGGCCAGTTTACACGGACAGCACCCGGTCACTAGTATAACGCGAGAGTCAGCCATCGCTCCTCTCAACCATATTAGAGGGAAAGAAACGACCGGGCACCCGATGGGCCACCATCGTTTGTTTGGATAATGTAGGCTTTCATTTTTTATTTGAATTATTTTCTGAAAACACTAACCGTTTAACTGCCATCCGGGAAAATTGTTTAGTTTCGCAAGTGTATATCCTTAGTTTAAAATATTGTCAACAATACGACTAAGGCGCTATGCACATGACGGGGCGGGGCGGGCCGGTCAATTTCACCGCCAACGATAGCACAAAGGGAATCCTATACTACCAACGCACATGGAGGCGGCGCGGTCGGCGTGGTCTTTTTGTCCTCCATGTGCGTTGGTGGTATAGGTTTCCTTTTGTGCTATCGTTGGCGGCGAAATTGACCGGCCCGCCCCACCCCGTTGTGTGCAAAGCGCCTAAAGCGTCTAAATGAAGCATCCACAGAACAACATACATCCATCAGTCCTCCGGCCTCTCACTCACCGCACGCGAGCTATTCACCTGTCCCATTTCGCCGCAAAGCGACTGGCGGCCCTGAGACGCGTGCCTCTTGGAGTTCCAGCAGAACTCCAATATGGCGACCACGATCGCCAGCACCAGCCCGCACAGGAGGGTGACGAACACTCCGCCTGGAAGACATTATCAACATTTATTACAAACGTCGACGTGAGGCAATCATGCGGCAGAACACCGAGGGTACCGTACCATCACACTTTTCGGTAAACATCAGCATTTCAGTATTAAATACGAGTACATGAAAGAGATCGTCAGTAAAAATATATTATAGTACTTAACACATACTCTGTCAAATTTAATTTTGTTATTTATATAATTCAAATATAAAGCTGTAAATATTCTGAATCACACTAATAAAGGCGAAAGTTTGTGAGTGTATCAGTGTGTATGTTTGTTACTTCTTCACGCAAAAACTACTGAACGGATCTGGCTGAAATTTGGTAGGTAGACAGATTAGAACCTGGATTAACACACAGGCTACAGGTACTGCGCACCCTCGAAAATTCAAAGAAACGATGTCCACGCGGGTGAAGCTGCGTGAAACAGCTAGTAGCTAATAGATAAGCAAATAAACTTCTAATCGGAAAACTGTTATATATCAAAATATTCAGCTCTTTATATGTGCGACAGATGGACAGTCGGAAAGACGGATAATCGGAGAGCGTAGGCACAGTGTGGGCAAAGTATATATATTAACATACCTACAGTATGGACACTCCCTGCCGCTCTCTAGATTGCGACCTCACCCCCTCGTCACCCAGATTGATACAGGTTAGTTACAGTTTGGTTGTTGATTTCACAGCAATTTTGTTTGTTTCGTCATTCCTTTTTTGAAATGTCATTTCTGTCCCGTTGTATGAAGTGTCCAGGGTGTGCCTGAATGTATGAAGCGTCCCGAGATTTGACTGTGGAATCTGGGGCTCGCCTCCCCCGTCTCGTCCCGTGGACCCTACACGATTGCCCTGTCTAGACAGCTCCGATGGATGACTGTATGAATTTTTTAAGTCTGTGGCGTAGCCTCCGTGGCGTAATGGTTAGTCCAGTTGCTGCACACCAGGCGGTGGCGGATTTGATTGGGGTTAACTTGTAAGACTCAGTTTGGTTGGTGGTAGAGCATTTCCTAAGCCCGCCTGGCTAGCTACCACCATCTTATCTGAGTCTTGACGCCGAACATCAGTGTTAACAACATGGATGTGTTCCGGCTTAAAGATAAGATAGCCAGTTCTCCATTGCGTAGGGGAATCTTGGTAAGCCCGCTTCCATCTTCGGCATCATCGTCACTTACCATCAGGTGAGATGATGCCAATGGCTTTACCAATTGCGAATAAAAAACGCATGCAGCTAATGACCGTGCTTCAGGTCAGCTAACCTGCGTGATCGACCCAAACCCGCAAGTTGGAGTGAGCAACAACCGCTTCACCAACTGACCTACCAGGTAGGTAAGTACCTCTTCTACTAGTCTTTGGCTGTAAAAGCTATGTCTCTCTTAAAACTGAGCGTACTAAAAATTGTGAATTGAAGATCATCCACATTCTCTTCTGATCTTTCTGTAAGCTGCTTTTAATCCACGCCTATTTACAATCACTTCTTATATACAGGGTGTAACAAAATTGGTGTAGGTCCCGTCAACTGGGGCTTCTACTCATCATTCTCTTGATATCAGTCTCTGGTTCTCATAACACAGGGAATCCTACTTTGGGGCCAGATGATCATGTGTGATTTGTCCCAGAATATTTATTTATTTATATTGAATTACTTTTGTTCTACGACTTTGCTAAAAACGTAAAATTTTTTTCTTCTCTTCTCTTTATCCAAATCGATCAGCTGATTGACCGATTTTGTGCATATTAGTATGTAGGGTCCAAATTTTTTTTTGAGAATTGACTATGTGTTCCTTGGAGAAAGTTCAGTATGACAGTCGAACCCCTAGTTAACGGGACCTACACCAATTTTACGATAATATTAAACGGTAAATTTTTTGGTACTATTTATTGAAACTCTATCCCTACAGTAAAAACGCTAGGTTTTTGTACAAGTTGATGATTTTTGAGTGAAGTTCTCGAGTGGCAACCACCAAATTACCATAGCAACCGCGTGCCGGAAGACATAGCGTAGGAAGACCTCCCACTCTTTGGACCGATGACCTGCGAAGGTAGCGGAATGCAGCACAGGACCAATCATTGTGGATATCCGTGGGAGAGGTCTTTGTTTAGCAGTAGAAGTCTTCCGGCTGATATTATGATCACGGATCAGATAAATAAGGTTAGATTGCAATCACACTTGACCGAAGCACGCGTTCATACTTTTTATTTGCGTTTCAGACTATCGAAATGGTGTGAGACACGATTGCAGCCCTGTGTTCTAAGTGTGTTTTGTTTATTAGTGCGCGCAATTCGTGTATATTTGTTACTAGCTCTCCCGGCGAACTTCGTTCCACCTTACATTACACTACCCTTCCCTACACTATTCTACCCTACACTACCCCACCCTACCCTACACTACCCTACCCTACCCTAACCTACACTACCCTTCCCTACACTACACTACCCTACCCTACACTACTTTACCCTACATACACTACCCTACCCTACACTACACTAGTCTACCCTACCCTACACTACCCTACCCTACACTACCCTACCCTACACTACACTACCCTATCCTAAAAACAATTATTTTTTGACTGATAATTTATTTTTATTGATGTTCAAATTTATATAGAAGATTATTGCTTGTGTAGTGGAGTTGATGGGTGGGAGACAGGCGGCGACGCTGGTTTTCAAACAAAATGGTGACTATTGCCAATCCAACGTTATTTATCTTATCTGTGATTGTGATGCTAATATTCAACTCACCTATGTTCTGAACACCCAAAGGATTAGCCTTGCTATCCTTTCCATCCCTATTGCAGACATCCCCAGTGTTCTTCCACCATTTGTCATACAGAATTTGTATGACGCCCTTCTCTTGGAGCTCCAGAATGGCCAGGGAAATCTTGTCTCGCCAGGGACTGCCTTTCCATGTAGCTATGCCGTAGCCCTAGAAAAAAAAAAGGTTTCCAGTATAGTGTCCCTATGTCGGTGAAGCAAACATCGTGAGGAAACCTGCACACGCCTGCGAAGAAACTCGAAGGTTGTGTGTGAAGTCGACCAACCCGCTCTGGGCCCGCGTGGTCGACTAAGGCCCGATCGCCCTAATTCAGGGTAGGCTCGAGCCCCTCAGTGGGGACGTATATGAGCTGATAAGAAGAAGATAGTCGCCCTATAAAGAGCTAAAAACCTAAATTATTTCATATTTTTTGAGCAAACCCTTTCGTTTGATACCAATATCATGGGGGTACATTTAAAATTACTGAACCGCCATCTTTAAGAGTCTGCCATATTTAATTTCGAAGTCAGTTTTAACCGCCTCAGTTGCGTAATGGTTAAGTCCATTAGCTTCACATCAGGAGGTCGCGGGTTCGATTCCTGGCGGAGTCTAACCTTGTAAGACTCGGTTTGGTCGGTGAAACGGCATTTTCTAAGCCCGTTTGTCATAGCTGCCACCATCTTGTCTAAGTCTTGCTGCCAAACATCAATGTTAACAACATCGATGAGTTTCGGCTTGAAGATAAGATAGCCAGCTCTCCATCGCGTTGGGGAGCTTGCTTTCATCTTCGGCATCATCATCACGTACCACCAGGTTATATAATGCCAAGGGCTTACCAATTGTGAATAAAAAAGTCACTTAGCTAACAATGCATTGTTCTCCAAAATTAACGTGTATCTAAAATTTCAGCTTATTCGGAAACGGAAAAGTGGTTCTAATTTAGCTTACAAAATTTGTCCTAAACCAACTAATAGACAGACTTAATAACACGGCAAGCTAATGTAAAGCTTGTAAAATACAATGCATATTACAAACTTCGTAATAATTAAATAATAAATTGATGAAACAAACTGTTTAAAAATAACCTAACCGAGGAAATCAATCTCAAAAGCGAATCTGTTTACTGTGGATCACAGGTTATTAAAATGATAGTAAATAAATCATTTTGCTTCTTCGTTCAATAAGCGAACGGTCAAGGAATGAAATTTTCTGTCGGCGTCTGTTTTTCCCGATTCGTATATTTTAGGAATCTTCAAGACGATAGTGAATGGGCACTATTTGAGCTTGCGTGTTACATTCTCGGCTGCATCGGCACTTACCATCAAATGAGGTGCAGCCAAACGCACTCAAATTTTTAATAAATATAAATATATATAGTAACAGAAAACTACATTATGATAGTGCTTTAACGGACATTTTATGAAGTGGTAGCGTCAGTTGAATGAGCAATAGTGGAGTACGTTTGTCTGTTTGTATACCGTTTATTGTACTAAATATATAGGTACTTAAAATAAAAATTTAAAGAATTTACTCATGAATAAAGGCGGAATAAAACCCTAGAGGGATCTCTTTCAATCAACCTTTGCAAAACTATATACGAAGGACTTAACTGCAAAAATTCACAGTAAAACTTTTTATTGTTTAGAACCATGTTACCACCGTGTTATTGGTGGTTGGTTTTTTCATTCGAGCGTACCACTCAGCGCTTGCAATTGCACTAAAACTAAAAATCATGTACTAATTTAAGAGCAACATCAGGTAACTGCTGGCTATCCCTTGGGTAGCACAGTTCAATTCAATTCAAAATGTTTATTCAAAATTGGTGCATATTACCAAAGATTTGTTACCCTGTCTAGATTGGTCATACACTAATAAAGCAACAGTTGAAAATCGAACCCATTTACACACACAATATTAAATGTAGTTCGCTTTCATTGCAACGAATGCAACTAAGAAAAGAGATGCCAATTGGCATCTTTTCAAGCGACTTCCAAAAAGGAGGAGGTTCTCAATTCGTCTGCATGTTTTTTTTTTTTTTTTTTTGCTTTACTTTTAGGACGCAGATGGGTTATGCACTTACAAACAACAGTTGAAAATCGAACCCATTTACACACACAATATTAAAAGTAGTTCGCTTGCGTTGCACCGAATGCAACTAAAACAAGAGATGTCTATTGACATCTTTTTGTTTACTTCACTTTTAGAACGCAGATGGGTTATGCACTTACAAAAAACAGTTAAAAATCGAACCCATTTACACACACACAATATCATCAAAGGTAGTTCGCTTGCGTTGCACCGAATGTAAATAAGAATGAGATGCTAATTGGTATATTTCTATTTGCTTCACTTTTAGGACGCAGATGGGTTATGCGCTTACAAAAAAACAGTTGAAAATGAACCCATTTACACACACACAATATTAAAAGTAGTTCGCTTGCGTTGCACCTAATGCAAATAAAACAAGAGATGTCTATTGACATCTTTTTGTTTACTTCACTTTTAGGACGCAGATGGGTTATGCACTTACAAAAAACAGTTGAAAATCGAACCCATTTACACACACAATATTAAAAGTAGTTCGCTTGCGTTGCACCGAATGTAAATAAGAATGAGATGCTAATTGGTATCTTTCTATTTGCTTCACTTTTAGGACGCAGATGGGTTATGCACTAACAAACACTTTAACTGACTCGGTGGCTCAGTGGTTAGTGCCCTTGACTACTGATCCGAGGGTTGTGGGTTCGATCCCCACCCAGGGCAAGCATTTGTGTGATGAGCAGATTTGTTTGCTCTGTGTCTGGGTGTTAAATATCTATATATGTATGTATTTAAACGTATATAAGTATGTATATCAGTCTCTGGTAACCCATAACACCGGGAATCCTACTTTGGGGCCAGATGACCATGTGTGATTTGTCCCAGAATATTTATTTATTTAAACAACAGTTGAAAATCGAACCCATTTACACACACACAATATTAAAAGTAGTTTGCTTGCGTTGCACCTAATGCAAATAAAACAAGAGATGTCTATTGACATCTTTTTGTTTACTTCACTTTTAGGACGCAGATGGGTTATGCACTTACAAAAAACAGTTGAAAATCGAACCCATTTACACACACACAATATTAAAAGTAGTTCGCTTGCGTTGCACCTAATGCAAATAAAACAAGAGATGTCTATTGACATCTTTTTGTTTACTTCACTTTTAGGACGCAGATGGGTTATGCACTTACAAAAAACAATTAAAAATCGAACCCATTTACACACACACAATATCATCAAAGGTAGTTCGCTTGCGTTGCACCGAATGCAACTAAGAAAATAAGAAAAGAGATGCCAATTGGAATCTTTTTATTTGCTTCACTTTTAGGACACATGTAACTTATCTACCTCCCCGTATATACAGGGTGTAACATAAAGGTGTGGTGATACTTTAAGGTGGGCTTGTACCCATCAAACTGAACAATCTTCTCCATGGAACCCATAGTCAAATCGCAAAAAAAAATTTGGCTCTCCCATACTAACTCGATCAGCTGTGATGCCAACTTAGTATGGGAAGTTCAAATTTTTTTTGCGATTTGACTGTGGGTTCCATTGAGAAAGTTGTTCAGTTTGATGGGTACAAGCCCACCTTAAAGTATCACCACACCTTTATGTTACACCCTGTATATCATATCTCTGCATATTACACTCTTTATGATGGTCATAAGATATTAATAACCATTATATTACATGGTCAGATTGTGAAAAAATTAAAAACAAACAATCATCAGTAAATAATGTCATTAGAAATCATTAATATTAAAACAAATAATGCCATTTGGACATGAAAACAACATGACACTAAATAAATGAGCTCCAGCGAGGCACAACCTCCCCCCCCCCCCCCAGCAGAATGATTCGCAGCAGAAAAAATCATCGGTTTTATTCGGAGGTACAAGAATAGGCCGTGACATTGTGATCCGATTCACAATTTACCGTTATATCTTAATCTTACTAGTGAGATTGTAATATCGCGGTTTTCACAATATCCCGGTGACATACACTTTGCCTAAAGTTAAATGGTCAAACTTTCCAAAGTTTTGAAAAAGTGTAATTTTTTTTACGCACCGGGGGGCAAGTCCGGTTTGGTGGAGGTAGTAGAGCTGCAAATGAACACGATGTAGTTTATAAACTAAAAATAAAACAAGTCTGCCGCTATCATCATCATCATCTTAACAGCCGAAAAACGTCCACTGCTGGACAAAGGCCTCCTTACAAGACCACCGATCCTGCGCTGCCCGCATTCATCTGCTTCCCGCGATCTTCACCAGGTCGTAGGTCCACCGCGTGGAAGGCTTGCCCACGCCACGCGTTCCGGTAAACCATCATATCAGCTCATATAGGAACGTCCCTACCGAGGGGCTAGAGCCTACCCTGAATTAGAGCGATCGGGCCTCAGTCGACCACGCGGGCCCAGTGCGGGTTGGTCGACTTCACACACAACCTTCAAGTTTCTTCGCAGGCGTGTGCTGGTTTCCTCACGATGTTTTCCTTCACCGTAAGAAATCGAACCTATTGAATGCAATTTGTCATACCTTCGAATCCAACAACCCTCCAATCTGCGTCAGGTTGCAGTCCCTCTGCACTCTGTGGTCCAACATGGTGGACTCCATCAGGAACGCATAGTTGCCGGCGAGGACTCTCTTCACGCCCTCCTCGTAAGAAGAGACCAGCGCCGGCGGCGAGGCTGTCGACATGTGCTTCCACATCTTCTGGTATATGTCTATGTTTGAGTCCTGAATGAAGTCAAGTCATGTAATCAAATTAAGGTGCAAAGTTTAGAAATCTTTATTCAAAATACAGTGTAAACTCTATATAGTGACATTCAAGGGACCGGGCATTTTGTGACGTTATTGAAAGTTTTCGTTATACAGAGAGAAATTAGCGTCAAAGTTAAAACAACTGGAGCCAGATATTTTTGACGTTTCAAAGAGTGAATCGTTATATCGAGTGACGTTTTACAGAGTTTACACTGTATATGCTGTTACAGACTATATGATGGTCTTAAAAAAAATCGAGCGAGACCTACAGTACTCGCATATGATGTGTAACATGTGACAAAATACTTTATAAAGGACGGCAAAGATACGGCAGACTAGGCTGTATGGTCATAGATACCTTTGCCTTTTCCGCGCTTTTAAAGTCTGAAAAAACGCGACTCCCTGTTACACATTTCCGTCCCATGGGACACTTTTCCGTCCCATTTCACGAAATCACTCCCACAAATTGCAGGAAAGCGAGAGCAAAGATGTTACACATCAAAAGTCACTAGATAACACAATGTAAAGATTCTATAAAAAAAACCGGCCAAGTGCGAGTCCAAACCGCACACAAAGGGTTCCATACCATCATTCTAGATGGCGATAGTATCAGTATTTGCCTCATTTCTTAAATAACTGCAAAATTTTAAAATTAACCGCCTTCGTGGCGTAATGGTTTGTCGCTTCACACCAGGAGGTCGCGGGTTCGATTCCCGGTGGGTTCAACTTGTAAGACTCGGTTTGGTTTGTGGTAGGGTATTTTCTGTGCCCGCCTGGCTAGTTACCACCATTTTATCCAAATCTTGCCGCCAAACATCAGTGTTAACAACATTGATGTGTTTCGACTTGAAGAAAAGATAGCCAGTTCTCCATTGCGTTGGGGAATCTTGGTAATCCCCCTTCCATCTTCGGCATCATCGTCACTTACCATCAGGTGAGATGATGCCAAGGGCTCAGCAATTGTGAACAAAAAAAAAAAAGGTATATAAGAAAAATGTAAATGAGATTTCTACAACAATCTCTTCCATTTAATATGTCACACAATATTCTGAATAACTTATAATTTAATTTTCTATTAATAAAAAATATGTTTAAAGTTCATTTATTTACGTAAGTACCGTCTTTGGATCACCGACTTAATATGTGTACCAAATTTCAAGTCAATCAGTCCAGTAGTTTTCGAGCAAATCGGCTATGACAGACGGGCGGACAGATACACGAGTGATTCTACAATGTTCCGTTTTTACCTTTTTTCACATGTGGTGAGCCGTTGGTATCATCTCACCTGATCGTAAATGACGATGATGCCGAAGAAGGAAGCGGGCTTAACAAGATTCTCCAACGCAATAGAAAACTACTATAAGCCCTACTACCTTACTAGTTGACTTCACCGGGAACCTCCTGGTGTGAAGAACTTACCCTAAAAAAGCTCATGGTAGACCCTCCATTCAGAGTCCCGTACTCGACGTTGTTCTGAGCAGCCAGGTCGGCAGCACTCTGAATTGGCAACACCGTCCGCTCGACAGTCAAGAAGGCAGCCAAGTTCGCCGTGTACGATGAGAGGATGATAAGGGTGAAGAACCACCAGATACCCCCCACTATTCTTGTTGAGGTGGCCTGGAAGAGAAATCATGGTATTTTCACTCTCAGAAAGTTAATTAAGGCTACATTCATCTTATCAATCACAAGTCAACCACTCCTGACGAAGGTCTCTCACTAGGATTTCCAAGACATCCGGTCCAGCGTTGGAGCAGTAAAGTTCTCAAGTGGAGATTGCCCAACAGAAGACGTAGTACGTAGTGTGCAGGCTACATTACTCGTCGGAAACATATCAGTAACGCACGCCAGATAGTCTGATCAGGTGAGGAACACCGATGTGATAAGTCTTTATACTTATGTGATGTGATATGTGATACGCTGGGTTGATGTAGACCCGAGTCACGAATGCTTGAGTTATTTTTCTTTACCTATGAAATTGCCGATTCAGTTTTTGAAGTTCAAAGCTAATTTTTATTAAAAATAAAATGTTATTGTTTTTTTATTATTGACCTTATGGTGACACTAGTTATGGTCTTTTATTAGTAACTAGTGGCATGTCTTTCATGTTCTAATCCCCTGAGCTCTGTACCATTAAATGGAACAAAGGCGTTTTCTTAGTGGTCAGACGGGCAATTTTTTTTGACTAGTTAATTTTCTTTAATTTTCCTGAAAGTTACGAAATCTTATGCGGGATATTATATGATATTAGTAACGAAGAAACTGCTGAAATAACTCTAGAGCGTTAAAATTTAAAATCTATATTTTTTAGCTTAATTATAGGTGATTTTTTCAAGTGAAAAAATCCGACTTCATGGGGTTATAGCCACCGTGCTCTCAAAATATCTAAACAATAGGCATATGTTTACCACCATTTAATTTCTAATAGTCTAATGCTATTTTGAGAATAAATTTTGTTTTAATAACTATTGATCTTAATGTTAATTTTCATGTTTAAACTTTTTTATTCAATCGGAAATTTAATAGATAAAGCCCTAATATTTTACCAAAAACTCCAGAACGGCCTGCTGAAACTAGGTGGGTATTTCTATTTTATCAAGGGATTTTAAACCGCCTAGTAATGTTTAGTCCATCCGCTTCACATCAGGAGGTCGTGGGTTCTATTCCCGGCGGGGTCAACATTGTTAGACTCGGTTTGGTTGGTGGTAGGGCATTTTCATAGTCCGCCTGGCTAGCTACCACCATCTTTTCTAAGTCTTGCCGCCAAACATCAGTGTTAACAGCATTGATGTGTTCCGGCTTGAAGATAAAATAGCCAGATTCCCATTGCGTTGGGGAATCTTGGTTAGCCCGCTTTCATCTTTAGCATCATCGTCACTTACCATCAGGTAAGATGATGCCGAGGGCTTACCAATTCTGAATAAAAAAAAACGTTTAGAAATGTTCCGTGGTGCAAGCTAGGGGAGATATTTCAAAACAGGTTACAGGACAAACGAGTATTAAATCTGGCTCTGCTGCCAGATTAAGGGCCTTCAACTAGCGTAATGCATACGTGACTTGTTGTTAATGTGTTTGTTTACCTTAGGATTCAATCCGGACCCCTGTCTTAAGAATGTTCCGGTGATGAACCAGAAAGAGTTGCAGACGCTGAACTGATTCGTGAGCAGCTTGGTCTCGTGCCCGCATACGTGCGTGCTGGCTGACCTGAAAACCCATCGTCTTAATAGATTGGCCTTAATTGCAAAATGATAGTGAAAAAATATCCTAGAGAAGGTCACAGATGTGTTGTACATCAAAAGTATGAGCACTTTAGTGGCAACAGACTGATATTAGTCTTATCAAAACCTGGTCTTCCACCTGATTTTAAAAGCTTCGAGTTTGATTCGTTACTCGGAATCGGCAAAATAGTCAAACGGATTCGATGAAGACATCCGATAGGAAAAACAATCGAACTCGTTAGATTTTTTCCGATTCCGTGTAACGATTCGAACTGAAAGCGTTTAGAAGCAGCGGCAGGATGCCTTTTGAGAGGTCTTCTGTCAAACCTGTTACTTGCAAAAGATAAAAAGAGAGCTATGTGTCAAATAACGTAATTTTTGGCCCATTTTAAAAAAAATGTATATAGCCATTTGGAGTGCGTCGAATGAAATAATTTTGACAGGCATTGTTATAATAAGCACCTTCATGGCGTAATGGTTAGCTCATTCGCTTCACACCACGAGGTCGCGGGTTCGATTCCCTGTGGGGTCAACTTGTAAGACTCGGTATGGTTGGTGGTAGGGCATTTTCATAGCCCGCCTGGCTAGCTACCACCATCTTATCTAAGTCTTGCCGCCAAACATCAGTCTTAATAACATTGATGTATTCCGGCTTGAATATAAGATAGCCAGTTCTTCAAACAACAAGTCCTTATCTAGAAACATTTCCGAAACTTTTCCTAAGATGGACAGTAGGTATACACAGCGGCAAACGCAACTAATGTGATGAATGTCGTTACTATTGACACTCTTAACGTTGTTTAACTGAAAATTAGACATTGACCCCTCACGTGCAATAAAATTTTCTTGGAAAACACATTCGAATAATGTACATTGACACATTATGACATGAAAAACATTTTCTGAAAATCCCTCGTCCGGACTTATTTTCCCGCAGTGCCCCATATATGGTTCATGCACGTATAAGTTCTTAAATTAATGCCATATATAAGTGGTGCACGCACGTATGAGTCATTCTGATGAGAAGTTCATACAAATTCGTAACTGACACGAGTCTGTTAGGTGAGGTGTCCGTGTAAAACGATTGACGCGATCAATGATGCGAGCGGAACTTTTTTTTTGTTTTATTTTTGCCTATTTTGACAGTTACTTTATGTCAACCGTTTTTCAAAATGTTCTTCTGATACCCATATGTTTTTTAAATACAATTTTATAACCCACACGTTTAAGGCAATTAGAATGCTTTAACTCATATTTTTTTTCAATTATATCGACTCATATACGTCCCAACCGAGGGGCTCGAGCCTACCCTGAATTAGAGCGATCGGGCTTTAGTCGACCACGTGGGCCCAGTGCAGGTTGGTTGACTTCACACACAACCTACGAGTTTCTTTGCAGGAGTGTGCAGGTTTCCTCACGATGTTTTCCTTCAGGTACATATGAAATCTAAATTCGAAATCACATTGGTACGTGGCAGGTTCAAACCACGACCTTCCGGAGAGGAGGCGGCGGCCCTAGCCATTACGCCACCGACGCTTTGCTACATTGCTTCGCTGTGCTTTAACTCATACGTACGACATTTGACATGCCTATAACTTCGCACGAGGGAGTGACCCACGTGTGGAGCACTCACGCCTCGTCGAAACCTCGAAATGCCCCACATGTGGGTCACGCACAGGGAACGTGTTAAATAGTTGATTAGTAACGCACCATTCGTAGGGCGAAAACCTCGCCATCACAAACAGTGTGAAAGAGACCAGTATGTACGCAGCCAGTACATACAGCCAAATCTCTATAGCCAGTGGATTCAGAAAGCTGAAGAGACGAGTCGGTTGCGAGGTCGGCACCTGGAAACCAAACAAAGATCACCTATCTATGACAAGACTGTCTTTTTAGTCTAGGAAAAAGCAAATTGAAAAAGCAGTTTTCTGATTTCTTTAATGTTTGATTAGAAAAATGAATTTAATGTACAAATTAAACAAAGAAATAAAAATGCAGTAAAGTTCTAAATTAGCGACCGTGCACTAGAAGACGTATCTTAGACAGGTGTCGCACTCGGTGGTACGATAACCTGATGAAGGTTGCTGGATGTAGGCAGCGCAGGTCTGGTCGTTGTTGAAATCCTTGGGGGGAGGCCTTTGTCAACAGTGGACGACTTACGGCTGTGATGAAAATGATTATTATATGGAAAAGTCAAAATACTTAGGACAAAAAGAGTTTTAAATAAAATTTTATGTAATAATAAAAACTCTTTGCATGTAGGGAAGGTACACTAAAAAAATGATTTTATTGTACCTCTTTGTTGGTGTATAACCATGCAAAATTTCAGCTTTCTATTACTAATAGTCTCTGAGCTAAGCCGCGGGTAGATGGTCAAATTATGAGAAACCCTAAAAATTAATCGGTAAATGACTTGCTAACCGCAAAACTCGAGAAAAGCTGGAATGATTTGGCTAACTTTAGTTTTAAAATGTTCTTCACGGTCCGAGAAAGGCTCTTAAAGAGAGAAAAAAATGATTTTTTTAAGGAACAATTAGTGTAGTGCAGCGTAGCGTGGTTTAGTGTGACGTAGCGTAGAGTAGTGTAATGTAGTTTAGCGTAGTGTAGCCTAGCGTAGTGTAGTTGTAGTATTAGGTATATTTTTTTATTTCATAATGAATCATGTTAAGTTATTTACGTGAACTAAGTAGCAAAGAACAGCTAGTAAACTAATAAATTAAATTATTCCTAATTAGTACCTAGGTATATACATTATACTAAATAATACATATATAATATACATTATATAAAAAAGCGTCGGTGGCTCAACTGGTAACGACTCGGTCTATCTAACCAGAGGTACCGGGTTCAAATCTGGACGGCCAATGTACCAATGAGTTTTTCAAAAACTTACGTACATATCATTACCGATTGCTTTAACGGTGAAGGAAAACATCGTGAGGAAACCTGCACAGGCCTGCGAAGAAACTCGAAGGTTGTGTGTGAAGTCGACCAAACCGCACTAGGCCCGCGTGGTCGACTAAGGCCTAATCACCCTGATTCAGGATAGGCTCGAGCCCCTCGGTGGGGACGTATATGAGCTGATATAATAAAAAAAATACTTAAAAAAAGTTGGGTAAATAATTAAATACCTTAAACAGTATACCGATGCCGAGATTCATGAAAGGCTTAGTGAAGTCGATGACTGCTTCCCTCGCGTAGTTGATGGTCATGGACGCCACTGCTATGTCTGCTTTCTGTGAGTTGAAAAAAAAAATATATAGTTAAAACGCTCAACTGTTTAAAACTGCCAAAGATATTTACCCTCGTAACACGAGACACCCAGACAGACTGGTTCTAGATCATTGTCCACGGAAAACCTTATACCAAAATAATTTATTTAATATGTGCATCAAAGTTTTTAATAAAGAACCACATAATATAATTATTCTGCCCATAAATCTGTTTAAGAAGAGGCTATTTTAATTGGTTATTAGAGCATAATTTTTATAGCGTTAAGGAATTTCTGAACGGAAAATTTAACGACTAATTATTATAACTTTGACATGTGATATAATTCGGAAATGTAATTTAATAATATAAATGAATAATAATAAGATGTACTTATTGGCTTGCATATGTAGTAAAGCCAAGTAAAATTATAGCTGTATTAAACTTATGTATGTTTGCATGCTATTTTAATAGTTGTACAAGGAGATTTTTTGTGCTGTTATCTTGCATTTTTTGTATCTTTACCCTGTACAAAGCAAATCAATGAATTATGAATTATGAACTGAGATCTCGTCTTAGGATTAAGAGGGGTGAGTCATGTATTGCGCAACAACGCTGTTCGAGTGTCTGTCACTGTTCCGTTGTGCATTTATTACCTTTAAAGTGTGGCAAAACTTACGGTGAAAAACTAGCGCGCATATAAAAGTTTAAACTGGCGGTCGGCCGTCACACGGCTCAGATAGTGTATCCACTACGCCTTAATCCTTCCTTAGATGAAGGCTTCAAGGCCCCACGGGCCAAAGCCAACCGCAGGCTGTATTTAGTGGGTAGGCACAGATTATCTGTGAGTCCTACACAACCCGTATGGACGGCTGTACTGGTATCCATGAGGAGACCTGCCTCCCTCCCTCTGGTCCCTGGCTGGGTGCAAAAAAAAACGGAGTTCCGACATGACACCTGTAGCACGCACATAGGATACGCGCGCTTGGTATATGCCCTGATGCTATTAATTAATATGGACAACCGGCTGCGCTCTAGAAAAAACCTGGCACTTTAAATTCCTGCACACAGCACAGATGCCTAAATTTAACCGGCTTGTTTGTACTGCACTGGCAGTGGAATTAAGAAAGTGTCCTTCAATTTCCATATTTAAAGCCCTTCTTCAAAAACACTTGGCGTCCGTTTATTTGTGTCACCCTGCTTTAGCTATGTAGTTATGTGTCATCATCATCATATCAGCCAAAAATAGTCCACTGCTATACAAAGGCCTCTCCCAAGGATTTCCACGACGACCGGTCCTGCGCTGCCCACATCCATCTTCCGCAGCGATCTTCACCAGGTCGTCGGTCCACCGTCCACAGTTATATGTATGGGTGTGTAAATATATATATTATATTCATATTTATTTCAGTATGAATGTATTTAATTTTTTTTTTTTACTGAAACTTAAAATTATTAATAAGTAGTACAAAAGGTGGGTATCTACATAGTACTGTTAGATTTACATGTTTAAGTACCTATTTAGTATATTTAATTTTATAATAATCTAAGTATATTTATTATGTGTGTGAGAAAAAAAACACGTTACTACACGATTTAAAAGAAGAAAAAAAAATTCGAGCGAGACCTACAGTACTCGCATATGATGTGTAACTGTGACAAAATACTTTATAAAAGGACGGCAAAGATACGGCAGACTAGGCTGTATGGTCATAGATACCTTTGCCTTTTCCGCGCTTTTAAAGCCTGAAAAAAGGACGGCAAAGATACGGCAGACTAGGCTGTATGGTCATAGATACCTTTGCCTTTTCCGCGCTTTTAAAGCCTGAAAAAACGCGACTTCCTGTTACAATGGGACACATTACCGTCCCATTTCACGAAATCACTCCTACAAATTGCAGGAAAGCGAGAGCAAAGATGTTACACATTAAAAAATAAACAGACATTTTACAACTAGTGTTTCTACCTTCTATTTATTCTTTCTTACCTTTTTATTATAGACCTTTCAGCAATCGGGGGTTGGTTGCTTTGTACATGTTATTCTTTTTCTGAACCTATACCTGTTACAATATGTTGTACATTCGAGTAGGGTAAAGATTCACAAACAAACTTCAATGGACTATCATCATCATCATATCAGCCGAAGGACGGACGGATTTCCATGACGACCGCTTCTGCGCTGCCCGTATCCAGCGGCTTCCCACGATCTTCTTTTTTTTATTCATAAGGAATCATGGCATCATGTCACCTGATGGTAAATGACGATGATGCGTTGGTATGATGATCATAATATATGGGGTGACTTTTAATTAGTTCTTGATAGCAAAGGATATGAATGTTTAGGTTATTATCAAAGAAACAACTTTCCCTAAGAAACAATATGTTTTTTTTTTATTCACAATTGGTAAACCCTTGACAACATCTCACCTGGTGGTAAGTGACGATGTTTTTAAAAACTAAATATGAAAAAAATATTTGGTGCTTTATACATTTATTTTTATATATAACTTGTTATGTATTGAGGACCAAACATTTTTTTTCTGATTTAACATATAGTTTCTTTGGGAAAGTTGTTTGTAATCACGAGTACATACATTTCTTTTGTTATCAAGAACTAATTAAAAGTCATCCTGTATAACTGAATTTAGGCGGTTCAAATGTTGCCCTTTTAATCTATTTGGTCTTCAGCTCTTTAGACTTTTGCACTTACTTTTTTATGATCAAATAATGAGACACTTACCCTATCAACCAGCTCCCTAACAATTCCATTCCAGTTCCCCGTTTTAGGGTCTCTAGCCCCGTACATGTTATCAGGGACCAATCGTAGTCGGTAGTGGAAGCCAGCTCTTGCAGCCACCCTGGCCAGGAGGTCTATGCAGAAGCCCTCGAAACGAGCGTTGCCTTGCAGGTTCCATCCTTCCTTTACCATCACGTAGGGCTTCTCCTAGAAGACGAAGTAAAGTTTCTTTGAAATAACGTTTGAATCAATCGGCTTCATAGAAAGATAGGTTTTTTTAAATCCACAATTGATAAGCCGTTGGAATCACACCTGTTGGTAAGTGACGATGATGCCGAAGATGGAAGCAAGCTTACTGAGATTCCCCAAAGCAATGGGGATCTGGTTATCTTATCTTTAAGCCGGAAGACATCAATGCTATTTACACTGATGTATGGCGGCAAGACTTAGATAAGATGGCGGTAGCTAGTCAGGCGGGCTATGAAAATGACCTACCACTAACCAAACCGCGTCATACAAAGATGACCCCGACGGGAGTCGAACTCGCCACCTCCTGGTGTGAAGCGAATGGACTAACCATCACGCCACGGACGCGCTTAAAACGTAATTATGGATAGTCCAAAATTTTAAAAACTAAATATGGCGGGAAGGACATTTTAATAGTATTTTTTTCTAAAATAACCTTGCTAGTTCTTTGGGAGTGCCGGAATGGTCCAACTGGGCACAAAATAAGATAGAGTGGCGCACTTAAATGCCCGAGGCCGAGATCCACTTCGCGTCGCTGAGCCAGCGAAGTGAGTAAGCAATGTACAGTATATGAGGAGTTTTTTATCAAAATCTTTGTCGACATGATCCAAAAAACCGGCCAAACGCGAATCGAACTCACGAACCCAAGGTTCCGTACCACCACGGCCTCTGGATAAGGTACCTTAAATAATTTCGAAAACTTAAAAACTTTAAGGTGCAATCTTTTAATATTGCATTGTCACGTGCATAATTTGCATATACGTGCATATTATATACATAATATGAATGAAAAATGTCAGCTCAATCGGAAACCGGGAAGTGGGTCAAATTTAACTTGCAACATTTCATTACAGACACCGGGGCAGGTGAAACTTAATGAAAGCTTGTAAAACATCAACTAGTTAACAATAATATTTTTTCTTTTCAATCAAATATATCAATGAGAGCGAAAGAAAATTTTTTTTGTTACATTTACCTCGGGATTTTTAGTTAGCTTGTAGCTAGTACCGCTCACACTTCACAATTGTATGAACTTATAACATTATAAGTAAAAACCACCCCCTCCTCCCCCCTCCTCCCCCCTCCTCCCCCCTCCTCCGCCATTTTTTTTACTATGTATTACATAATAACACATAATCTGAAAATAACCTAAGCACTCTAGGAGTGCCGACAGAAGTGAAAACTTTTTAGAGTTTTATAAGTTTTGACCCTGCGAGTGTTCCTAGTAAGGTGGTGGTTACGTTACATTACAGTGTCGCGAGTTCAATGGTTTTTTTCCCATCTCAAAAAATGCCCAACGCGCCTAAAGAAGTTTTCACTTCAAATTTGACGGAAGTTTCAATATTAGCTCGGATATTATGAATGGATACAGATTTATATTATGTAACAGTGTGCTGAGTTTTTATTCTTAAAATGCCTTTTTTTATCGTAGGTACTGCCTTTTATTAATCACGAAATCCGAAGGTTGTACGTCTTCCAGATGCAGGGTTGCAGACATCTAGGTACAGATGCGGATACTGCTATCTAATCATCATCATATACGCTGAAAGAAGTTCACTGCAGCTGTATAAGTCCTCCACCACCATCAGGGACTTCTACGACGACCGGTCATGCGCTGCCTGCATTTAGCGGCTTCCCGCGACCGAAACTAAGTCACCGGTCCACGCGAGTGTGAAGCCTGCTACGATAAGTCGTCCGGTGCACGGTCGCCACTCGAGAACTTTACTGCACTAACGACCATCTGTTCTACTGCTACCTAACCATCTTATTATTAAAGCGAAATATTTGTTTAGAAATGATCTACCTGAATCATGCTTAATACTTTTGAAGTGACCGAGTGCTATACTCTACCATTTCTCGCTTCAAGTTTTTTATTTTAGAATTGTTCAACAAAACTCCATTTGTGCGGAGCCCTCTGTTTTTTATAAGCGAGATGTCAAGTTAAAAATCACGCGAGAGCGAGCGAGACGGACAAAAATTTTATTTAATATAATAAAATAATCTTAAGGGCCGCCAGGAGGCTCGAGTTTCCATACAAACGTAGTTCCGCTATAATACAAAAAAAATTGGTGCCAGATTCAATCCAAACTTTGCAAATATATTGAGGAGACACATATCGATGTTTGTAATTAGTTTTCGATGTACAAATATAAAACGGAAAAAATAAGAGCAGTTTCAAACTTTCAGTACAAACCTAATTTAAGCCTTCGTTTAGTTATCTTAAAATTTACTACGATGAAAACTAATTACAAACATCAATATGTGTACTCATTATATTTACAAAGTTTGGTTTCAATCCGGCATGTGGTTTTTGTAATAAAGCTCAACTACGTTTGTATAAAAACTCGAGACTCCTGGAGACACTACTATTCTTTACCAACCTCTCTGGTCACCACAGTCAGTGTGACATTAGGCGGAGGATCCCTCCTGTAAGCAGCAGGGTCAGTGACCTTCAACCCCTCGCCTCCCCACTCGCCTGCGACTACCGTGCCCCCATCAGCACCGTCAATGACGTCACCACCTTTCAGTCTCATGAGTTGGAGGTTGAAGGTAGTTCTGACGCCGTTATTGAAGCCAATTGGTCCAGTCAGTCCTTGGGCTTGAATCTGAAATAATATTAATTGGTTATTAAAGACAAAGTGCGGGTTGGTTAACTTCACACACAACCTTCGAGTTTCTTCGCAGGCGTGTGCAGGTTTCCTCGCGATGTTTTCCTTCACCGTAAGAGCGCCGGATAAACGTACATATTAGATCGAAATTCGAAAACACATTGGTACGTGGCAGGACTCGAACCACGACCTCCTGGATAGGAGGTAGCGGCCCTTGCCGTTTGCGCCATGCTTACGCGCTGGGCCCGCGTGGTCGACTAAGGCCCGATCGCCCTAGTTCAGGGTACGCTCGAGCCCCTCGGTGGGGACGTATATATGAGCTGATGTGATAAGACAAAGACGTGTAAGGTGGGTATTTAAATGAAAAAGGGGTAGCTTCAAGTATGGTCAGCGAGTGCAAATACATACATAATATGTTAATGCTGACCATACATAAACGAGTTTTTTCGAAATGGCTGAATTTTATTATTTTTGTCACGTTTTCAACCCCCAAGGCTCCGTCAATTTGAAAAAAATTAACGGTATTGCCCTCTCTCCGCCGCCCACGCTGCCGCCACGCTACCCCCTCCACGCGGCCGTAACGCTTTTGACGTGAATACGTCTTTAAAATTACCTCCATAGGGATGCAATCCAAAAAAACGAATGATAACAAAATCGGGGGATACAGTTTAGTGTTGTAGCTACATATTTATCATCACCATCCAAATTTCGTTTACACCACTCGATAGCTAAAGAATCAAAGAATTTATTACGCTAAGTAAGGACTGTAACACATCGCGCGCGGGGGAGGGGGCAGCTCCGCCATTTTGAAGGTCGAGGTCGAGGTCGCGTATCGAGATTTCCATTTAGTATAACTTTCGACTCGGTGAAGCTACGACGTTCATTCAAGTTTCAATCGTCAGCTCTCGTCAAAATCTATCGATTATATATAAAACATTAGTGTAAAATTGTAACTGTGATTATAATAAGGTGTTTAAATAAAAAAATAATATCAATAAATATATAATGTCGGCCTATACGCGTCGAAAAGCCAAATCGAAATACAGAGATCGTATACGGTTGGAAAGGGCATCTCAACAGCAATCGAATGGTACCAATAAAACACCATATTATCGAGTCAAGCAGTGCCGGCAACGTAAAGTAATGAATGCGGCCGAGCGGATCAACGACGGTGCCAGTACATCTGCAGCTGGGACGGTTGAAATTGCGCAGATAATAATATTAATAATAATATTATTTTATATAGAAACTACATATTACCCGTTACGAGACGTATTCACGTTAAAACCAACAGCCGTGTGCCCCGACACAGCCCCACCCGTTTTTTTTTGTGACAGAAAAAATCTTAATACCCCCCCGTCTATATAGAAGTTTCCCTTCAAAACTCGTTTTTTGTATGGAGACCCCCTTATTTTTTATATTTTTCTAATTTTTAGTATTTCTTGTGATAGCGGCTACATAAATACACATTCAGTGAAAATTTCAACTGTCTAGCTATCACGGTTCATGAAATACAGCCCGCTGGTGGACGGACAGACGAACAGATAGTGGAGGCTTAGTAATAGGGTCCCGTTGGTCACCAGTTGGGTGTACGAAACACTAAAATTGTAATTTACATAACATCTGTTTTCAATACAGTTGCTCAAAAAGTTATACTTTATGTTAGTTTACTGTGCGCAAAACAGATTTTACCCAACAGTGCATTTTACTTTTCAACTGTGTGCAAAATTTATTTTACCGCACAGTGCCGCTTTTTTGTTTTAATTCAATGGGCAGGGAGAAATTGTACTGAAACCTAGATACTACTGCATTGCCTCTCTATTTCTCGGACTTGTCTTTCTGATGCGCTCGGTAGCTCGAAAGTAAAAAGCTTCACCATACCTATTGCATGCCTGTTTTTTTTTTGTATAGTTACTATATTTCATGATGCGATGCATATAATATAAATTTTTGAGGGCAATAGGTAAACACAACTTTACAACATCTTACCCTATGAATAATATGTACATACATACAGTACATAATACATACAAAGCATTACTGCAGCGATCAGCAAAAGAGGCATTGATGGACGAACGTGTAAATGTGGGTCGAGGCAAACCAATTGCCATTTCTTACAAGTATATAATGGGCAAAAAAGAGAACTAAGTAGTACCTAGGCAGAACTTTTCAAAATCAATGACGAACAACAATGTGTTCATTTTTTTCAAATAAACAGCTTTTATTTGCAAGCCAGTTCGAAATTTCAATAAAAACTATGATAAGTTAACCTCCTTGGTTGCCATGTTTCGGAGTAAATGATCGTTCCATCTTTAAAGTACACGTTATTTAGTTGGCCGCTAAAACACGACAGATATGGATTTTCATACAACTTTTGCCGGCCGCTGCTCGTATGTAAATACATAATATCAAATGGCCAAATGGCCAGTTCAGCAATTTCGATTTATCTCGAACGAGGTTGTCAAATAATGCTAAAGTTTCCAAGCGTGTTTGAGAAAACAATTTGTCCCTAGATGTTACCTTGTTAATATTTTCTAGCAATGCTTTCCCGTGAGCGAGTTTGTTGTCTGACTCACAAGAGACGTTTAACGGCTGAACGTCTTGGGTTGAAGCCAGTGCTAGTGCAAGCACCTGGACCGCATCGTACAGTAGCGCTGGTTCAGTCTGAAACGGCACGACAAGAACTTGAAAATCGAGGAACCAAGGAACTTCCAGAGAACAAGGATGACGACAGCATCATAAATAAATTATGAACTCCTGATCACTAAATTGCCCTCCTACTTAAACTTCGGAAAACCTTACTCGTTTTGTTTTCCATCAAGTCTTCGATTTTTAATTCATCGAAATCACAAAATGAGTATGACGTCACGCCTGGGTAGTTCAAACATTTTTAGAACAAAATGTCGTTTTTGACAGATGATAAAAAAGTAAAACAGATGTCTAGCATTGAGACAAAATTAAATCTTCATTCGATTACCTAATTAAAAAAAAAGCATAACAATTACGAAAACATAATAACTTTTAGGTACAAGCTTTTAATATTGCATTGTCACGCGATATACATATGCATGCAAAATTTCAGCTCAATCGGAAACCGGGAAGTGGTTGATTAAGGCCCGATCATTTAGGGTAACCTCGAGTCCCTCGGTGGTGAGACCCTATATGAGCTAATATGATGATCATGATGTAACTTTTGGTGTGGCGCGTTAAATATTTTATTTTTGATGTGTAACATCTTTGCTCTCGATTTCCTGCAATTTGTAGGAGTGATTTCGTGAAATGGGACGGAAATGTGTCCCATTGTAACAGGAAGTCGCGTTTTTTCAGGCTTTAAAAGCGCGGAAAAGGCAAAGGTATCTATGACCATACAGCCTAGTCTGCCGTATCTTTGCCGTCCTTTTATAAAGTATTTTGTCACATGTTACACATCATATGCGAGTACTGTAGGTCTCGCTCGAGTTTTTTTTGAGGATTGTCTTTTGGTTCCTTGGGGATAGTGGTTCAGTATGATGATAAGAAACACCAGTTAATGGGTCTTTTTTGTTTGTTACACCCTGTATATATATTTTACTTAATATCCTCTACGAGATCTCTTACTTAGTAACTTAATCTTTAGACTTGACGCTTGAGGACTTTTAACTTCGTTTTTAGCCAAATATTATCACAATCGCCTCCGTGGCGTAATGGTTAATCCATTCGCTTCACACCGGGGTGTCGCGGGTTAGATTCCCGGTGAGGTCTACTTGTAAGGGCAACGTGGTAGGACATTTTTTAAGGCCGCCTGGCTATCTACCACCATATTCTCTAAGTCTTGCTGCCATTAAACATCAGTGTTAACAACATTGGTGTATTCCGGCTTGAAGATAAAATAGCCATTTCTCCATTGCGTTGGGGAATCTTGGTAAGCCCGTTTCCATTTTCGGCTTCATCGTCACTTACCATCAGGTAAGATGATGCAAAGGGCTTATCAATTCTGAATAAATAAAAACAGAATAATTATTTTTCCTCAGTAGTTATGTATTTTGTTAAGCTCTTTGGCATCATGTCACCTGATGGTAAATGACGATGATGCCGAAGATGGAAGCGGGTTTTCCAAGATTCCCAACGTAATGGGGAACTAGCTCCTATCTTTAAGTTTAATGTTTCTTGCTACAAGTTTTCTTATTTTTCCTTATCAGTTGGGTTAATCTGGTGTCGATAGGTGGAGTAGCGCCGGCCATAACACATCAACGCTGTTCACATTGATTTTTGGCGCCAAGCCATAGACAAGATAGCACCAACTACCAAACTAAATTTTACAAAGTTACACTCTTCGGGAAATAGCGAATCGACGATTGGTCAAATGACAATATTTAATTCAAATTATTATAAGACTGTGTAAAGCTATCACCATGTAAAAAATATCTATTATATATAAAAGAAAGTCGTGTTAGTTACACCATTTATAACTCAAGAACGGCTGGACAAATTTTTATGATTTTTGTGTTTTTGCATTTGTCTTTGTCGGGAATAGGATAATAAGTATAAAAAATATGATATTCATCAATAAAAAAAAATCAGTCAAAAAATAATGGATTTTAGGGTCAAGTAGTGTAGTTAGGTTAGGGTAGGGTAGGGTAGTGTAGTGTATAATTTTTGGTATAAATTGGAAAATTTCTCGATAACAAATAGATAATATTGAATAAAACCAACACACAAAAATCGGCGACTTTAAGACCTTTCATTATAATTGAACACATTTTTTTAAACTTATTTAAAAGTGAACAAAAATAATAAAAATATATAAAAATCGAGAAATGGGCGTTCGGTTTCAACGTAACATCCGCGTTGAAGCCGGCATTGATTTGAACTTAAAATAAATAGCATTACGTTCGATATTATTGAAACACGTGTCAACCTGCTCGGACGAAGTGATCTTGGCGCCTTAACATTAAGTCTTAATTTTAAGTAACGGTAAAAGTGAACTAACTATAATTATCATTAGGAAACGGAATCGATCGAAAAAACCGATTAAAACTATATCGATAGTTTACTGAGATTTTGGAGTCCATAATAGGAATAACGAATTCTAGTCATCTGAGTTACTTTTTGTCATCTGTCAAAACAGACATTTTGTTCTAAAAATGTTTGAAATACCTAGGCGTGACGTCATTGTTTTGCAGCGTCATTTATGTACTTATTTTGTGATTTTGGTGAGTTAAAAATCGAGGACTTGATGTAAAACAAAACGAGTAAGGTTTTCCGAAGTATAAGTAGGAGGACAATTTAGTGATTAAGAGTTCATAATTTATTTCTGATGCTGTCGTCATCCCCATTCCCTCAATAGAACTTACCTTAATGTGACCCCCGCTAAGTATGGAAGCACCGATTGGATGAAACTTCTCCATGACGTGAAGAGTCTCCTTAACTCGGTCGGAGTCCCTAGCCACGAGCCGCCAGCCACTCATGTTCACGCGATTGTAGTAAAAGTCTTCCAAGTCAAAGAGTTCCATGTCCTGAAGAAGAAAGATCATGTATTAAAGTTAGTCATTATACATAAATTCTAGTGGAAACGTCCAATCTACCATTTAATAGAAGCCATTAACTGTGTTCCCATCGCTATGGCTCACTGGTGATACAATTTAAGCTCTCTCTCGTATCTTGTGGCACAATTAACCGTGCTATCCTAGGGATAGACGGCGGTTACCTTGTGTGGCACTTAGCATCACCGGCGGTCACGTGTAGGGCATTTAGATTTACACCTACGGACGTGTGCAACGCGACCTTCATACACATCTGGAATCAGATGTGCAGGTTTCCTTACAATGTTTTCCTTCACCGTTAAAGCAATCGGTTAGTACATGTACGTAAGTTTCGAAGAACTCATTGGTGCATTGGCCGTCCGGATTTGAACCCGGGACCTCTGGTTAGGAGGACTGAGTCGTCACCGATTGAGCCAACGACGCTTCTACAAACTTACTTAGATAGAAGGATAAAAAGTAAATCAACTTTCAACCAGACCAGAGGCTAATAAAAAAGAACTAAAGTTTATGGTTTTTCTTTAAGTGAATAACGCATAGTGAATTTCTACAATAAAACATTAAAAGAATACAACTCAATACTTACAAAAGAAGTGAAAATATAGTGGTAGTCTTCGTTGTTCATCTGTAATTGTAATATCTGAAACAGAGGAATGATTAGTGTTACCTTTTTATTCTTCTTAAATTAAAATAGATTGCCAACCAACTAATATTCTATTTATTTTATTTGTGTAAAGGCTGCATTTTACCAGACGAAAAGTGGCGATACAGCCGAGAACGAATTGTATTCTATCGCTTATTTCCCATTCTTCGTTTTCCTTAATGGCTTGTTTCAAGGTATAGCTTAGGCAGGCCTTCTACTCGGTAGATCGACAACCTGGTGAAGGTCGCGAAAAGCCGTTGCATGCAGACGCAGACAGAGCAGGATCGGCCGTTGTTGTGGAAATCCATTATAGGGAAGCCTTTGTTCAGCAATGGGCGTTCTTCAGCTTATATGATCCAATTCAGATCTAGCCTGCTGGTGTAAAGAAATTCCTTTGGTATAAACTTCCAAAGTTTGGAAAGAGACCCTTGCCCCAGCAGTGTAGGGATTAATAGCCTACTGTTTACGCTTGCGATGCCAGCCACTACACTAGTCTGACAATATCCTCCTCACCACTCTAGCCAGATGCGCTAGCTTGCTCGGATCAGTGTGTACGGCAATATGACCACCCTCTGCGGCTCTGCGCCAGAGCATATCTTTAGCCATCATACTGCACCGCGTACATATCGCACCCGTCCCTGACTAGCTCCCACATGTTAATACTTACTGCTCTATCTAAATGGGCCAGCTTAGTGGGATCAGTGTGCACGACAATGTGGCGCACCCTGTGCGCCTTGACCTTAGCAAGCGCGCGTCTGTAGACGTATAGCGCATCGCACTGCACCGCGTTCATATCGTGCCTGTCTTTGTCTAGCTCCCACATGTAAATACTCACTGCTCTAGCTAAATGGGCCAGCTTTGTGGGATCAGTGTGCACGACAATGTGGCGCACCCTCTGCGCCTTGATCTGCGCCAGCGCGCGTCTGTAGTCGTGTGGCGCGTTGCACTGCACCGCGTACATGTCGCGCCCGTCCTTGGCTAGCTCCAACATGTTCAGCGTTCCTGAGTGGTTAAACAAATTTTTTTGAAACAATTTCGTCAACATGATTGCTGATTTCTTCGTATCAATTTCTACCTAGTCACGTGATCGTCAATTCTTGAAAGTTCTGCGCTAGAGACATGTTTCAAAATATAAGGGTTTAGATGGTATTTACAGTTGGAAGACGAAAATCCCAAAATATTTTTTTTTTAAATTTTGACTTTTATTATACTTTAACTTATAAGGCTTAGTTTTGATAATTTTAAATTAAATTTTTATAAAATCAAAAAAATCTGATCACAATGACATATTTTATTGTTTATATGCACATTTGTAATTTTTTTACATTCAAGTATGTTACTTTTTTTGTGAAACTTATAACCTATAGCACAATCCTAATCTATTCACAAATTGACTATATTATGTCCAATATCTGCAATTTTTTTCGACCTCTGGTGTTATTGTATTTAAACCAAAACTACAATGTCGATTACACTTTCTCGACAGTATACGTGTCGAGTTCATCTTTTTAAATACAACCATGTTTTCAAATTCTAAACTATTTACGAACTGCTACCACTGATCAGCTAATAATTAAACACACAAATATTGAACTAATATTTCATCATATCAACTCATATATGTCCCCATCGAGGGGCTCGAGCCTACCCTGAATCGGGCCTTAGTCGACCACGCGGGTTGGTCGACTTTACACACAACCTTCGAGTTTCTTCGCAGGTGTGTGCAAGGTTTCCTCACGATGTTTTCCTTCACCTTTAAAGCAATCGGTGAGTATATGTACGTAAGTTTCGAAAAACTCATTGGAACATTGGCCGTCCGGATTTGAACCTGGCACCTCTGGTTAGGAGGACCGAGTCGTTACCGGTTGGGCCACCGACGCTTCTGAGCCACCGACGCTTCCGAACTACTATTTAGACATGGCTGAATGCTGGGATCTGAAAAAGTATAGTTTTTGAAATATTTGTCTTCAAAATGTAAATGTCCTGCTAAAAATATGTTGGATAGGACACTTAATACCACATGACAGCTTCTGAAAACCAACAAAAAAGGAGATATGGAATAAGGGGGAGGTAACCAAATAGAGTTAAGGGGAAGATCGTTGTCTTGTCGTATCAGGAAGTCAAGAGGATAACTAAGGACTAGAGATATGCTACTAAGTACAGAAGAAACTGGAGATACTTCCCACTAACTAGAATTATAGACCCATCAAGGATTAGTGGCCATTGGTGCGATGTGTTGTTTAAACGTGGTACATCCACTGTTAAATTCCCTTTTTCTAGCAGCTACTAACTCTAGGTTAGGTACAGTATCCAACAGCTTGTCACTTTAGCCTGCTTACTAGATAATAAAAGTTATGTTACAAGGTCCCGGTAGTGTGTCATCAACATAACACATAGAAATAACAAGTTCAAAATAGCAATGGGCAAGCCAGTTCGAAGCAATGATAGCCGATAAGAAAGAAAGTATCTGAGATCTGAGAGTGGCAACTGCGGGCCAGAAGACGTAGTATTGGATAGTCGGCCCTCCACTAGGTGGATGTGGCCATAAAAATTGTGTGCTGACGTTTATGGGGAGGTCTTTGTTTAGTAGTGGGCTGATGATGTAAATGGAGATTATGTTGATTATTCCTGATGTTGTTTATAAAATCTTCTAAGGGATAGAGTTGATATACTTTAGAGGTGTTCTATGTATACTAAGACAGGGTTTTAACACAAAGGAACTAAATACCGAGGGCATAAGCCAGGGTTAACAGTACTGAATTGATACAATAGTAAAATACCTACCATTATAAGCACTGAAGGAGGATGCTTCAAGGAAACAAATTGAGTTCTTCTGATGGGAGGTAGGGTGTGAGGCGACTATGAGGATGGTGTGGTCGTGAGGGAGTTGACAGCAGCAAGTGAGGTTTGGTGAGGTCAATGGGGTAAAGGGCAGAGGTAAAGGGGAACAGTGGAACAGTGGAGATGGAAGATTAGCTGTCTGGTATTAATTAGAAACCCCATTATATTGTTAATTGCAAACGGCAGGCACGATGCATGGCCACTCATAGCTGAGAGAGAGAGAGAGACAGCAAAAGCGGCCTCTTTGTTTTGACCTCGTATGTAGTTTTAATAAAATCTGTGTAGTTAGTAAATAGGTACAAACCATGGCCATAGTCCTCATACAGCACCCCCATCCTCGACCAGTTCAGGTACGCTGTCAGGTCCGCAAATGCTTTGATCACCAGCTCATGAGACGGATACAAAGTCACCGTGAAACTGTCCGTTTCGTTGGAAGCTAAAAAATGAAATGAAATTACTTGAGTTATCACCTGAAAAGTTATCTTTAAACCGTCTCCACGGCGTAGCGGCACTGGTTTTACAAAAAAACTGCGAAAGCAATTCTTTGGACATCCCTTTTGGACACGCTGGAAGTAGTTTATTACAACAAGAAGGCAATAAAAATAATCATCATCAACATCATCATATCAGCCGAAAAATGTCCACTGCTGAACAAAGGCCTCCCCGAAGGATTTCCACGACGACTGGTCCTGTACTGCCCGCATCCATCGGCTTCCCGCGATCTTCACCAGGCCTTCCGTCCACCGCATGGGAGGTCTGCCTTCGCTACGTTTTCCGCGGTCACCTCTCGAGAACTTCACTTGGTGAGTTCAGGTCATTTTGCTCTTCGTTATTCCAGCGGTGAGTATCTTTTCCGATTGATCAGCCATTGGTCTCTTTGTATTATCATCATCATATCAGCCGAAGGAAGTCCACTGCTGGACATAGGCCTCCCCCAAGGATCTCCACGACGACCGGTTCTGCACTGCCCGCATCCAACGGCTCCCCGCGACCTTCACCAGGTCATCGGACATCTCTTTGTATAACGATCTTATTTTATTGTTTCTAGGTGGCCAAAACAGCCAATACTAAGGTTGGGTTCAGACACCAGATCTTCAATAGATAAATGCTCTTCAAAGAGAACTTATGTTGAGAGATTAATAAGTAATTATCATAAGTGGCACCTTATTGGACGAAAAGGAACTAAGAAAAGCTTATGAAAAAAAAGCCGGTTAACAACGGACAAGCTAAGGCTCAATTTCGAAAGAGAGATGATTTTAAATACCTTTGAGAATAATTTGTCAATAAATCTAAAAAATATATTTCTGATATAAAAATCGGCTAATCAGTTGATCAATCGGATCGGATCTTTTAGCCCCGAACGCAAACAAGGGCTGTTATATAACTTTAATGTGTGTATTTGTGTATTTATCTTTTACATCATAGTAGCTCCCAAACGGGTGCACCGATTTTGCTGCGGTTTTTTTTTAACTTGAAAGTTAAATTGAACGAGATTATTGTTATCCTTGTTTAATAGAAGTCCATTAAGTCGTTCATGGAGATGGTCAAGTGCCTGCCAAACGGTAAGAAATATACGGGTGGTTAACTAAAATAATGGTAGTATTTAAACGCAAATCAATAAAACTACTTTTAGATATTAAAAGGATCCCATCAAACTCAGCCACTCCGCCACTCAGGAGGAGGGAGTTTCGCTTCGACGGTATAATCAATCAAACCTAACCGAAACTATTATCGCTCGCTTCGCTCGCTCAATTGTAGTCCAGTTGAGAAGGACAGATTATTTGATGTGAAATCAGTATTTTTGATATGATTTTGAAAAAAAAATTAAAATAAATTGATAGGTGATTAGTTGTTTGATGAGCAACTTAAAATATTCTCTAAAATAATGCAGGGCCTGGATAAATTTTAAGAGCAATAAAAAAATGGCGAGCAACAAAATGGCCGCCGAAAGTGAAGTTGCTCTGATTTTGCTGATAATTGGTCAGGGGTTTTATGTATTATCTTCTATCTGCCGAAGGACGTCCACTGCTGCACATAGGTCTCCCCCAAGGATTTATTAATCGATCAATAATTATCAGAATTAGTCCAAAATAATGTTGTTGAGTATAGGTTCCAGATTCACACCACTCTCGAAACTAGCCATCGCAAGATAGTATCGAAGAAGATTCTGCCAAAGAGAAGTCATGTCATGCCCTTTATCACGAAAAGTATGCGAGGAGGCGCAGAAGGAGGAGGAGTTTCCCTAGGCAAAATAAGTCCTGGATTATTTTGTACGGCAATTTAAGAAGACCCTTCTCACCGTTTTCTTGCAGGCTAGGCGTGGGTGCGATTACCATGTGGGGGGCCTGCAAGGCTTGGCACACAGCGTCGATAGGAGATAGAAGAGGCCCCCCTGTGCTGAAAATAGCCACGCAGCCCGACTTAATCTGCATGCACGCTGGAACAAGCAGACATACAATTAAGCTAAGTCAAAATTTTATTAGTTTCCTAGTCCGTATGAACTCAATTTCAGTAGGTATTACATTCTGGAAAAGGTGACGTTTTTTGAGAAATAAAGATTAAACAAGAAAAAAGATAAAGTTCGGTAACCATTCCGTAGTCTCACTAAGTTACCACGCCAGCAAAGTATATATATTAGTACTAACATACAGTATGGACACTCCCTGCCGCTCTCTAGATCCTGAACTCACCCCCTCGTCACCCAGATTGATACAGATTGGTTACAGTTAGGTTGTTGAACGTAAAGGTTTTCGCTGCCATTTTGTTTGTTCTGTCATTCGTTTATTGAAATATCATTTCTGGCCAGTTGTATGAAGTGTGACTATGGATAGTTTTATTTATCCGTAGTGACACCATTGCTCAAATCGCAAAACATCTAAACAATGCACAGTTCGGTTAGTTCACTTATTAGGAATGTAAACTCGAAAATGTTAGATTCCGATAAGAATAATTCCTACCTTAAAACATTAGTTTTAACCTACAATTTCATAGCAGACAAGCTTAACGTTCAATGTCCTGAAAAAGAAGTTCAAAAAACTTATACTTAAGACAAATGTTGAGATTCATCAGCAAATTTTTTGACCCTTTGTTTAGTATGGCCAATACTTGTTCAGGCAAAATATTTGATGCAATAAGTTTGGTTTGCAAATATAGATTAGGATGTTACGTTACCAGAAGTTTTTAACAAAAAATGGGTTTCATTTGCAGAGAACTTAATTTAGATGTCTTGTATTTCAATACCCAGAAATATTAATGTGCAATCGGATAACATGATAAAACTTGATGGCTATGCAGTTGCCTCAAATATAGCATACAGGTGCTGTCTGTATTTGAGAGTGATCGGTCCCAACAACACAGTACAGTCTCGTACCAATCCAAATAATAAAAAGAATAAAAGTTCCACGACTAGAGTTGAATAGGTACACGTGTTTCAATAAGTCCCGAGAATAAATACTAAAACAAAGTTTTTAGATAAAATTATTTTTTATTCATCAACGTTATCTCCTTCAACTGCGGTACAGTCTCTCCGACGCTTTTCTGACTTTTCTATTCCATGTGTGTAGAACTATTTATCTTTGGCTACAAAATAAGCCTCCGTTGCTGCGATTACTTCACCATTTAAATCAAATTTCTTGCCCTGGAGCATTTTCTTCAAGTCTGCAAACAGCCAGTAATCATTGGGGGTCAGATCTGGAGAATATGGTGAATCCTCTCCACTATGCTGACTGCCGATTGTATTCTGGAGAGAAATGTTGAATCCATGTTTCATCCATTGTCACATTCCGACGTAAAAAATCAGTCACTAACGTGGCGTTGAACCACAAAAATTAGAGAAAAAGCCAAATATTTACAAAATGTAGATTACAAACACTGTAGTCGTATCGTACAGTGCAACAATTCATTTAATGAATTACCAGGACCAACTTTTTGAAATACTGAAAAACAAAAGAAAAATAGTTAAATGAATGTTTAGACAAATACTCCAATATTGATAAAATGATACGAATAATGAGTTAGATTCAAAGATTTATTTAATTTGTAAACAAAAAAAGACAAACCAAAAAGACAAAATAGAAGGCTCGATAATCTTACTCTCCAAGAATTGAACGCTTTCCCCAATACTATTATTAGACTTGATCAGAGCAGACACTTTATTCAAGAGTCACAAACACACCTATAAAATCAAATATGAACAGTTTGGATCCCTTTATTGATTCAATTGGATTATTAAGGGTCGGAGGAAGATTAGAAAATGCTGTATTACCTTTTTCAAAAATGCATCCAATAATATTACCAAAATTATCAAATAGTACTCGCACCAAGTTAATTATGTTAGAGGAATGTTTAAGACTTCACCATGCTAGTCAGAGAATGACACTTAGCAGTTTAAATAACAATATTGGCTAATAAATGCCATCAGAGAAATCAAGTCAGTGATACACACATGCACCCTTTGCTTATAATTTAAAGCAAGAAACGCAACTCAGCTTATTAAATTTATTTTTAACATGTTGTGAAGAGCGTGTGTTCGTTCGCCGAACCGGTTTCTGGCAGAATAACAGCGCTGCAGAGTATACTGCAGCATATGCTGAGTCAGTACCGTTTTGGTGCACAGTACAGCTATTTTTTATAGTTTATTTCTATCGTTTGTAAATTGTACCTGGAATTTGTTGTACTGTGCTCTAAATAAAAGTTTTTCTATTCTATTCTATTCTATTCTTATGGCCCTGTTATCTTTCGACCGCATCAATGCATCGTGACCGTTCCAGATCGTAGGCACAGATTATGGAGGTCCTTTTTACGCATAGCAATCTAGAACCTGTAAATCACAAAATGTTTAACCACAAAGGCCGTAGATATTGAACTAGCTTCGGACATGACAATAAGCACTTTCTTGGCATGTTTGGGAAGATTTATCTCGCGTAAAAAAAAAACTAAATATTTTTTAACAATGCCACATACTATAAAGGCATGTGTTAGTTGCCATACTTCTCCGAAACGGTTGGATGGATTTCCATCAAATTTTCTGTGTATATTCGGTAGGTCTGAGAATAGGTATAGAAATTTTTTTAAGAGCACTTTTGGTATATTGAGAGTTGCTAATAACAAACTTATAAATAAACAGATAGTCTTAATTATCATAGTCTCACTATTAATTGCCCTGAGGCCCAATTATGTTAAACAAGGAACATAACTTTAAGTTTAGTCAATTGCAATATAACTCACATCAACATACTTTTTTGAGTGCGTCGGTGGCGTAACGGCTAGGGCCGCCGCCTCCTGTCCGGGAGGTCGTGGTTTGAATCCTGCTACGTACCAATTTGACTTCGAATTTAGATTTCATATGTACGTTTATCCGACGCTTTTACGGTGAAGGAAAAACATCGTGAGGAAACCTGCACACGCCTGCGAAGAAACTCTTAGGTTGTGAGTGAAGTCGACCAACCCGCACTGGGCCCGCGTGGTCGACTAGGGCCTGATCGCCCTAATGCAGGGTAGGCTCGTGCCCCTCGGCGGGGACGTTTATGAGCTGATATGTACAACATACTTTTGTGTTTTCTTTAAAATCAATAATCAGCCCTATAGAAGAATTTTAACACATAAGTAGTGGGAAACAGCCGTTACGCCACCGAATAAGTCAGGAAGAATTATTATCTCACTTACTCTAAAGTACATAAAGCATTATTTTGTCCCTGATTTTCGCCCATCATTTTATTTTTTAGCATTCCATGAACAATAATAACATTAATGAAATAAATAAAGTAAGTATTTCAATTCAATTCCTAACGTCGGCTGACATTAAATCAACATAAATCTTACTTAATTTAAAATGGCCAGTGTCACTATTGTGAATGACAGTCGAGCAGTTGAGTAGTGTAGAGCAGTAGGGAACACTAAGTTCGTGGTTCGAACATACAATGCGATGACCCACTGCTCAGCTGCGCAACTTTTTGAGGACTTGGGGGGAAAAAGGGCATAGGTCAGCACATCAAGCTAGACACTCGTACTCCAATTCTGATCCTTACGCTTACGGCATAAGAACGGTACAAAGTCCGAAGTATTTACGTTGATGTGATGGCCTTTGTACATAATAATGCACTTTTTTTTAATTCACAATTAGTAAACCCTTGACAACATCTCACCTTGTGGTAAGTGACGATGTTGCCGAATATGGAAGCGGGCTTACCAATATTCCCCAACGCAATGGGGAACTGGCTATCTTATCTTCATCCCTGAACACACCAATGATATCAACATTGATATTTCGCGGCAAGACTTAGATAAGATGGTGGTACCAAACCGAGTCTTACAATTGACTCCTCCGGGAATCGAACCCGCGACCTCCTGTGTAAAGCCAGTGAAGTTTGCCTCTGGGCTACAGCGGCGGATAACAACAAGATTCAGAGACAAGGCTTCTTTCCTTAAATAATTTAAAAAGTAAGTATGATTGGTAGGTTTCTGTAAGTTTGACTACATCTTGATGGTTCCGTAGCAGGTAACGAGACCCTATCACTCACTCTACGCTGTCCGTCCGTCCATCTGTCCGGCTTTAAAACGCTGCATATACATTTTGATCCCTAATTTTATGCATTTTTTTAATGTTAGGTTCTTTTTTTTTTCGGCATAGTCTAGTTGTTGGTTCCTTGGGGAAAATTGATCATTACTGAGTATGTAAATAAATGGCCAGCGTCACTATTGTGGATGACAGTCGAGCAGTTGAGCAGTAGTGGAGCAGTGGGGAACACTAAGTTCGAATATACAATGCGATACCTCACTGCTCAACTGTGCAACTTGTTGAGCAGTGAGGAAAAAAGGATTCAAACTGTTGAGGGTTTGCAAATAAAATTTATTCCCTTTATTTATTTAAGTTCTCACGTAGCGACGGCGCACCGGAAAACGTAGCATAGGCAGGCAGCGCAGGACCGGTCGTCGTGGAAATCCTTGGGGGAGGCCTTTGTCCAACAGTGGACGTTTTTCGGCTGATATGATAATGATGAAACATTGCATCACCCAAAATACCTCAATATGTTATCTAAGATTCGGTGTAATATAACCGAACTTAAGCTAATCAACTTAAGAGATATGGGGTTCAATTTGTAGAAATTTCATAGATTTTATACCAACTGCGATAATAACCTTTTTTTTTAAATACAAATATTTTTTTAAAAGACTACGTGACTCTATTTTGCGAATAGTCCGGCAGGCACTTGGCAATTTTTTAAATAAAGATTATATAGCGGGAGACTGTGCCGGTACGCTATGAATTTATTTTAAGTAGAACAAAAGCTTTTTTGAAAATTTTCGAGAATATTTTCTAAGAATGTACAATACGGAAAACTTCTTGGTGGTATGACAAAAAAATAAAGATATTCTTTTCGTTTATTCTATTATTGTTTTGTTTTATTTCAAATACAATTCGAATTTAAAGGAATACCAGAAGAGTACCTATTTGACAAACTTTGGGGGAATTTAGCTAAGTTCGTAACACCTGATGAGGGATGTCGAGTTCGTTGTGGAATTGCTTGTGGGAGGCCTTATTCCAGCAGTGAACGTCTTATGTATTATAAGCAAAGTATATATATATATATTAGTACTTACATACAGTATGGACACTCCCTGACGCTCTCTAGATTGCGACCTCACCCTCTCGTCACCCAGATTGATACAGATTGGTTACAGTTTGGTTGTCAAACGTATAGGATTTCGCCGCCATTTTGTTTGTCCCTCATTCCTTTTTTGAAATGTCATTTCTGGCCTGTTGTATGAAGTGTCCAGGGTGTGTTATAATGATGATGATAAGTGATATTTGATTGTAGATTGAGCGTCATTAGCGTATGGCAAGGGCCGCTACCTCCTGTCCGGGAGGTCGTAGTTCGAATCCTGCCACGTACCAATGTGTTTTCGAATTTAGATTTCATACGTACGCTTATCCGACGCTCTTACGGTAAAGGAAAAAAACATCGTGAGGAAACCTGCACACGCCTGCGAAGAAACTCGCAGGTTGCGTGTGAAGTCGACCAACCCGCACAGGGTCCGCATGGTCGACTAAAGCCCGTTCACCCTAATTCAGGGTAGGCTCGAGCCCCTCGGTGGGGACGTATGTGAGCTGATATTATGATACAGTATTTAACGCATTACTAACACTTACTAACACTTAAATCCTCACAAGACATTTGATTGAGGTTGTCGTCTATCGCTTCAAAATTTAGAAGGAGCCAAAAATACCCTTTTAGCACATTGGGCCCTAAATGAAAATATCAATTTTGGGGTAAGTAAATTCAGAACATAGCAACATTTCTTAAAAGACAAAGATCTTGAGAATTTTGGAATAAGATAGTAAAATTACATATTTACGAGTCTAATTTTGTGTTACACATTTTAGTAATGAATCCAAAAGTGTGGTTTCTGCTATTCGGATCCTTCTGTGTTTTTCAAGACGCTGTGTCGGTGCCAGTAATTTTGGTGGATACACGAACTTTTTTAAATAGGTCCAAGAACGACGATTTTAACATTTTTCTCCATGTAAGTTCCTCTATTACTTAATGCCTAGTTTACACGTATTTAGTAGCGAAGTAATCAAGTTAATTTTAAAATAAAAGTAAGTTAAATATAAGTGGTCGAGCGTTTACACGTGTAATGTGAATAAGTAGTAAGTGATTTAGTAGTTAAACTAAATTTTAAGTTAAAATTTTGTTGAATATAGCGTTTACACGTACTTAATGATAATTTAGTAGCAGGCCACGCCCACCGGGGCATGCGCGCGGTGCGGGAGGACAGGCTACTTATTCGTAAAATAGATTCGATTCTATTCTACTTGTCAACTTATCTACTAAATCATTAACTTACAACTTATGAGTTAACAGCTCTTTAGTAAGTGTTTACACACAGTAATTTATTTTAAATTTAGTTAAAATTAAGTTAACTACTTAGCTACTTAATACGTGTAAACTAGGCATTAGACTTAAGATATATCTACTGCTTAGATTACAGCTGATTCTAATTTACCTAACTCAAAAAGTTTTAAAATCAGACCTAAAATCAGAGATATGCTATATAATACTGCCTAAAATAGCAATAATACAGCCAAGCGATTGGAAGGTAGGCGCAGAAATTTCGGCTTCAACGCGCGCGTGTTCTGATTCGTTCTGGATTCTGAGACCCCGTATTTACAGGTTTATAGGTTTACCCTACTACCGATAAAATATTAATTTTGTTTTACTTTTGTGACCCCATTGAATTCCAAGGCGTAATCGGGCAAAACATTATTCCGCATTTTATCAGACTGCACATTTTAGATTTTTTTTTCAGAATTTGTTATATCGGGTTTCTTGGCAATGATTTACAATTTATTAACCCTCGGGCCCGTTTTAAGGGGTCCCATGGTCAACAAGAACCCTTTATAGCTTCACCATGTCGGTCTGTCTATTCTGTCTGCCCATTCGTACATCTACCAGATACGTTGAACTACCAGGTTGGTCCTTGCCCTCGCCTCACGGCGTTGGCAGGAATAGCGGCCCTCACTATATGACCTAGCTGTCGGTGAGTGTGGACGCAATATCTATCATAAACGTGGTAGTTTAGCGTATCTGGTAGATATACCAGGGCATGTCTATTCTGTTTGCCCGTCTGTCCGCGTCAAGGCTCAGACACTATTTGTACTAGAAAGATGTAATTTGGCATGGGTTTACATCCTAATCACGGAGACAAAGTGGCAAAATAAAATCTTTAAAAAAAAAAAATCTAGTTTACCCCTCCTATTTTTTGTGGACGTACCCAATCGTGTGAAATATCGTTGAATATGAACTATTAAGGGTTTACTACAACCACTTTTCGATTGTGTTTCGTTTGCGAAATATTAAGCTTTGAAGTGCTAATTTTAACTGCTATTTCAGGACATATTTAAATAGTAGGACATATATTTAATTAAGAAGAAAATCTATCACGCCTAAGTAGGCTTTCTTAGTTTAGGATTAGCAATCAACAAACCGAAGTTGGATTTGTAAAAAGATTTTTTTCCAAATTGTTCTATTACCAACCGCAAAAACAAATTTTGTGTTTTGTTTTTTTTATATACATACATGTATTTTTGAAAAGCCTACGGAACCCTCCTTGATGCGAGTCCGACTTGCACTTGGCCGGTTTTTATTTACTATTAGTGTATACCCTCAGAATTCAGAATAAACTCTGTATTTTGAGTGTACCTAATATTATAGGAAATGCAGACGTTAGATGAATAAGATGGTTAATATTATAAAAGTAAAATGCTAAAAAAGCACTGTTTTTTTTTTCAGAAAAGTAATACGGACTACTTAGACAATTGCCGATATGATATTTTTAAAAATATTACGCAGATGCACAAGTTTACGACTAGACTTGTATTTGGTATTCCGGATTCCGCAGTGACTTATGCATCCTATACCAAAAATTCTACCGAGCGAAGAAGAAACCTGAATAAAATGAGTGATGTTGATTGTGACCCACACTTTTATTATATTATTCTAAACCAGTGTATGCCAAGTCTTGGTAATTTAAACATAAATAGCATAAATGAGTCTTATTTATACAAATGGGATAACGCCGGAGATGCCATATCGCTACTCAAAAAAGACAATGAGTATATAAGTAGGGATTTGGAAAGAAAACCTAAAGATTATTTCAATGGTTTAAGTAAAACATATACTTTTACAAACCCCAGTAAGCCCAAAGACGTCAAATATAAAGATGAACACACGTACTACAAAAGAGTAAGTTCCGAAATAAAGCTTCACACCAGAAACCTCTACGCACTAGATGGTTTTATAGAAAAATTTATGGACTTGGAAACTGGTCGATTTAGATTTGCAATTATCAAGTTAGATTTTTACAAAGAATTTGAGGCTGACAAAGCCATAGCTTACAACTTCGATAATGTTTTCCAGAAAATTTATAAAAAACATTTTAGACATCTTGAGTACGTTTTAACAACTATTAAATACAAAACCAAATCACATGAAACATATTGGGATAATGATTTTTTCCCTAATCTTAATTATAGAAGCGAGGATGGTTATGTAAAAAAATATGCGTACATGGTTAAAAATTCCTTTTCGATCATTTTTACGAGCCCGCGATCGCAATGCTCGGAACCAGAAAAGGACGTGGAGAACACTATTCCCTGGGAAATCTCCGCCGATAAAAGCCTATGGTGTCGTAACACCAAGACTATGCTGGCGTTCGCAGGTAAATAATTTTTACTTTAATACACAGGGCGAGAGATAAATTTTACTTCCCATATATTTTGGCTTTGTTAACGGCACATCGTTATTGTTGCTTTTTTGTTATATTATTTTACTAGAGTGATCTCATGGATTATTTTAATGTGGATAAGCCTTAGGCTCTCCTTAGAATATTTTTTTTAGGACGACTAGCGGGAGAACTGCACGTCAAGGGTGTCGATATAATTTAAAAAACGGTTATTTAAAAAACTAAAAAACCCCACTGCGTTTCTGTGTAGTTTGAAAATTAAAAACCCTAAAACAAGAAAGTCGTCATACCCGATTGCACTTAAATTAAGAAAAATTGTAGCAGTCGGGACCCATTCTAGAAATGGTGGCTTAGTGAATTGAGAGTATACATACCTCTATTACATTGCAGATTACTCCAATATACTGACTAGACGGCTGACTTTCTAGAATGGGTCCCGACTGCTACATTTTTTCTTAAGTTAAGTGCAATCGGGTATGACGACTTTCTTGTTTTAGGGTTTTTCATTTCCAAACTACACAGAAACGCAGTCGGGTTTTTTAGTTTTTTAAATTACCGTTTTTTATTTTATTCATTTTTTAGTTTTATTATTGAATGAGTTTGTATAGTAACCTATATACACAATGACACACATTAAATTTACGCAGATTATTAACTTATCAGTTGATAGAAAATCCATCGAGCCGTTCTGGCTGCAGAGCGTGCCAAACATTGGAATTTGGCGCCAAAAATCCGCCATTTTTTTTTTAATTTTGATATACCCAGTGTCACTCTCACAATAAATACGAATCTAACGACACCTCTCAAGCCAAAATCCATCCAGCTGTTCAGGCTGCAGAGCGTGCCAAACAATTATACATACATACATACATACTCTCGAAAAACATAACCCTCCTTCTGGCGCAGTCGGGTAAAACCCGGCCAAGTACGAGTCGAACCACTATACAGTATATCCTCTTTCTAATATTTCAACTCGCATTTTGCCGGTTTAAAGAATTCCGTACCCAAAGGGTAAAAACGGGACCGTATTACTAAGACTCCGCTGTACGTCTGTCTGTCCGTCTGTCACCAGGCTGTATTTCATGAACCGTGACAGCTCGACATTTGAAATTTTCACAGATGATGTATTTCTTTTGCCGGTATAACAACAGATACTAAACATTAGAAAAAGTTAAAAAATAAGGCGGGTCTCCATACAAAAACGTGTTTTTTGAAACAAAGAAACTAGCGCCATCTAGTATGATGGTACGGAACCCTTTGTGTGCGGTTCTGACTCGCACTTGGCCGATGTTTATTATTTGTTGTTAGTAAGTTTCACGCTTCTATGTATTACCGTTTCTGCGATAGAACAATAAAAAAATATTTTTTTAAAAAACCTGCCAAGTGAGAGTCAGAACCATGCAAAAAGGTTTCCGTACCATCATACTAGATGGCGCTAGTTTCTTCGTTTAAAAAAACACGTTTTTTGTATGGCCCTATTTTTTCACTTTTTCTAATTGTTACCATTTGGTTCTTATAGCGGCAACAGAAATACATCTGTGAAAATTTCAACTGCATAGTTATCACGGTTCATGAAACACATCCTGGTGACAGACGGACAGACAGACAGGCAGACAGACGGACAGCGGAGTCTTAGTAATAGGGTCCCGTTTTTACCCTTTAGGTACGTAAGAGCACGTTTCTTATATGATGAAATTACGACCAATAATGAATCATTTTACCCAAATGGATTCTGAAAAAAATTGCTCTGTTTTTGTGTAATTTTTATTGGAAACCGGTCCTGTTAGAAACATTTTTAGATTCTAATGACTAAAATCTATTCTATCGATGAAAACTGCACGATACGCTAGTACAAAAAATTTGGGTAAAGTTGTACAGTATCTTAATCGAGATCTATTTCGATGTTAAACCCCCATTTTTATTAGCTCATCGAAAAGGTATCGTCAATGAGACCTATTTTAGTCATGTAATTTTATTTTCGTTTGGGTGACCTTGAGCCTTCTTATGAGGCCCATAGCAAAGCTTACAGTTTTACACTGAGACTGTGGCGTTTGTACCAGTCGAATGGTGTTCAGTAATCACCCTTTTTCAATCTTGAGGAGTTCACATGTAAAACTTTTAAGGGTAAGACCTCTATTGGGAGGCGGTCGTTTTGGGATATGGTAATTTTGTGAATTGTGTCAGTTGTGGGTATATTATTGGTAACGGAAATTTCTGGTCTGGTAGGTAGCCGGTTATTTGTAAAACAAAAGTTAGTTACTCTAAGTGTTTTTAAGACCTCTTTTGGGAAACGGTCGTTTTGGGATATGGTAATTTTGTGAATTGTGTCAGTTGTGGGTATATTATTGGTAACGGAAATTTCTGGTCTGGTAGGTAGCCGGTTATTTGTAAAACAAAAGTTAGTTACTCTAAGTGTTTTTAAGACCTCTTTTGGTAAACGGTCGTTTTGGCATATAGTAATTTTGTGAATTGTGTCGGGTGTGGGTATATTATTGGTAACGGAAATTTCTGGTCTGGTAGGTAGCCGGTTATATGTAAAACAAAAGTTAGTTACTCTAAGTGTTTTTAAGACCTCTTTTGGGAAACGGTCGTTTTGGGATATAGTAATTTTGTGAATTGTGTCGGGTGTGGGTATATTATTGGTAACGGAAATTTCTGGTCTGGTAGGTAGCTGGATATTTGTAAACCAAAAGTTAGTTACTCTAAGTGTTTTTATAGATTTCACGTGGCCTCGAATAAATATATTATGTTATTAACGACTGCCCCCAAAAAAGTATGTATGTCTTTTTTGATTGATTGTTCTAGATTTCTACCTGATGTACCCGGGCAGGGCGCCGAGACGAGTGACTGGGCAATTCAATTGTGAGATAGAGGCCTATAAAGAGAAAGTGATAATCATTTTCAAAGTGGGAACGTTCGATATAAAAGTAGAAATTGCAAGTTCAATTTTAGGATTTACATATGAGACCTGGAAATTCGGTAAGTTCAACGGAGATAACGACTCGATCTTTGTCCTTTTATTTATCTTTATATATAAGGTCTAACAAAATTTGCTGAAACTATTTTAACCGGTGCTTCTAACCATGAAACTGAACAACTTTCTCTATGAAACCCATAATCAAATCTCAAAAAAAAATTTGAACTTCCCATACTAAGTTGGCTGATCGGCTGATCGAGTTAGTATGGGAGAGCCAACTTTTTTTTTGCGATTTGACTATGGGTTCCATGGGGAAAGTTGTTCAGTTTCATGGGTAGAAGCACCAGTTAAAATAGTTTCAGCTAATTTTGTTACACCTTATATACAGATAGTTCTAGTTACTACCTAACTATACACCTACTCACGGATCAGATAAATAAGATTGGATTGGAAATGTGCGCTGGGCAAGCGCGCCTCAAGTATGATTAGACAATCATACTTAACCGAAGCACGCGTTCCTTCTTTTTATTTGCGTGTGGTTGTGTATAACGTACAGACTCTCGAAATGGTGTGAGACACAATTGCAGCCCTGTGTTTTAAGTGTATTTTGTTTATTAGTGCGCGCAATTCGTGTATGTATTATTATTGCTTGGGTAGTGGAGTTGATAGGTGGGAGACAGGCGGCGTCGCTGGTTTTCAAACAAAAGTGTGACTACTGCCAATCCAACCTTATTTATCTTATCCGTGCACCCACTCGTCAAACCAGATCATTTCACTTGTGTTACTACTAAAAAGTTTTGATGTGAAACACACCCCGCCAAAGTAGGTAACGTCGCCCTCGTCGCGTCGCATGGGCCTTAAGCTAGGCCTTCGCCGTTGTATTGTTGATTGCTTCTGATTGCCATCGTGAAGCGTGTATAACTGAAAACGCTAAACACGTTAAAAAACCGACTTCCATCGCAACAACTTCTAACAATTTTGCATTATTATTTTAGTTTTTGTTAATTTTCTAATAAAGTACTACACCGATTGTGATAAAATATATATGGAACCACACGAAAAGCAGTAGCTTTCGAATAAAAAAAGAATCATCAAAATCGGTAAAAACCATAAATATAATTGAAAACGCTATACACGTTAAAAAACCGACTTCCATCGCAGCAACTTATTGTTAGTAAATTTTTGCATTATTATTTTTGTTTTTTTTTTTAATTTTCTAATAAATAAATAATAAAGTACTACACCTTTAATTGTTCCTGGCTATAATTGTTCCTATCAGCTACGTCACCGGTTTTATTCTTTACGATTGGGACCACCAGCGTGCGCATGATCTCTGGAGGCAGGTAAGGTGTGCATAACACACAGGTTGTACAGCATGGCAAGCAAGCGAGTCAGGGCGCACGCTGAGCCCGTCGTGGCCAGGCGACTTTCCTCGGGTCATGTGTTCAATAATATTTCTAATGTCACTTGCCGAGAAATTGACCGGTGCCCCACCACGCCGCGCCGCAGCGTCTAACACCCCCGACTGCGACCCCACACAACCCGGTACACTCTTAGTTGGCAACGCCTGAACCCTAAAATACTGCACAAACAGATCTGCATTAGAGTAGGGTCACTGACACCCTCCACGCTCTCAGGCAGGCCAGGCCTTGAATTCAAAATTCGTTTGGTGACTAGCAATAACATCCATTTTAATCTGATTTTCGTATTTAATACACCACTTTAATTTATATTTGTATACTTTGCGAGATTCCCTCATTAAATCAAAAATTTGATCGGACATTAGTTTGACATAAAGTTGCCAACGATCCGGTCACTTACGGCCACTTCCTCTAATGGCCACTATCCAAATTCCTAGTTCGCCCATATCCTTGAACGACCACTTCTTTTTTTGTACATTTCCTTGTTCGTCCACTTCTTTTTTCATACATTTCCTTGAACGACCACTTCTTTTATTGTACATTTTTTTTAAGGTAAAACTTAGTAAAAAAACTGTAAATGAGCGAGCGATATTAGGTTCGGTCAGGTTTGATTGATTATACAGTCAAAGAGCCTCGCGAGGCGAGGCTCCCCCCCCCCCCCATGGGTAGCAGAAAAAGGCGAGTTAAAAAGGTGATGAGTTAGGAAAGTGACAATTTAGAAAAAAGACAAGTTTAAGAAAATGACGAAGTCGAACTGAAAGCACGTGGCCTTTCTAGTGTTATGGTCGTTCGAGCGACATGGACGTTCAGGGACGTAACTGTCTTATTTTCTTATCGGCATAAGCAGCTGAACTAAGCCTTTGCGCTTAAGTTTCAATGTGTGGTCCCCATTGAAGTGAAATATCCAAAGTTATACCAAGGAACACCGTAGTATTTAAAAATTCTAATTTATTACTATCTACAATACACTATTATTGACCTTTTTTTACACTAGGCAAACGTAATTTTATACGTTTTGTTTTCGTAGCATTTAATAATAAGTTGTTCACAGTAAACCAGTTCAGTATCTTTGAAAGAGTGTTGTTTACTTCGTCAATTTAGTTTTCTTTCCTATTCACTTTAAAAATAAGAGAAGTATCAACCGCAAACAACACAATATTTGACAGATGTTGCACCATAAAAGGCAAATCGTTTACGTAAACAAGGAAAATAAAAGGCCCTAATATGGAACCCTGGGGCACACCCATTATCACTATAGATCCAGATGAGAGAGTGTCATTTACTTGTACTTTTTGTGTTCTGTTGTCTAAATACGAATTTAAAAGACTCAGAACCCCATCCTCTACACCATAATGCTTTCATTTCACAAGTAATGTTTGGTGTTCAACACAATCAAATGCTTTAGATAAATCATAAAATAAATTGCATTCTGCGATTCCTCAAAGGCATCATAGATGTTGCGAATAAGTGCTACTTCTGCATCGGTTGTTGATCGACCTTTAGTGAAACCAAATTGTTGGTTATACAGTAGTTTTTCTGTAAAATATTGTATCATTTGGTTAAGCATAACCTTTTCAAACACTTTACTCAGAACTGGCAGCACAGAAATTGGTCTGTAGTTGCCCGGATCAGTTTTTGAACCAGATTTATATAAAATAAGCTTCATGAGATCTGGAAAGACGCCACTATCAATGCTAATATTAAAAAGACAAGCTAAATATGGCGCTAAGGTATCGATTACATTACTAATCAAGCTTACCGGTAATCCCCAGAGGTCTTCGGTTCTTTTCACTTTAAGAGTTTTAAAAGTTTTTACAATAGTTTGTAGTTCAATTACTCTGAAAGAAAATTGTTGATCACAATTACTAACATGACCCTTTAGCAGCCTTTGAGCATACATAGGTGATGAGTTTAGGGCTTCAGTAGTCTTAAGTGGAATATTTGTGAAAAAAGTTTCGAATTGTTTGGCTACATCGACATTCGAACTAATTTTACCTTGATCTGTTTGCAAAACATATTCTTTGTCGCGAGGTTTGACTTTACCTGTTTGTTTGCTAATGATATTCCAAACAGTTTTTATTTTATTATCTGATGATTTTATTTTTCTAGCTAGATAATTAGATTTTGCTACGCGGCAAACCTGTCTAAAAATTTTTGTATATTGTTTCACATAATTTCTAAAGGTCTCATCAAAAGTGTAAGTTTTTTTGTCATAAAGGTCAAACAAAGTTTGGCGACTTTTGTATATACCTATAGTAGCCCATTCACTGAATTTAAATTTGATGTTACTGATTGTGGATTTAGACTTAAAAATACTTTGGAATTCCCTATCCAGTACTGTAAAAAAATCATTGTAAAAACTGTTTGCTTGCACTTCATTATCAAAGTCTGGTATGGGCAGTTTTTTATCTAGCACTTTTTTAAACTTTTCTTTTCGACTAACAGTGACCGGTCTCGTTTCAATTTTGATTTGTTCTGCAGTAATACATACGGGAAATCTAGCTATTACTCTGCTATGATCTGACCTCAAACAATTAAAAACCTATTTATTTAAATAACTGCAATTACAAAATATGTTATCTATACATGTGGCAGCGGTCTTTGTTATTCTTGTGGGTTCCAGAAATATATAATCTAAATCAAATGACTTGAAGAGACAAGTAATTCTATTCCTCAAGGACTTTTTTCCAACAAATCAACATTGAAATCGCCGCATACTATCACCGATTTACGGCTTTTACTAACAAAATTTAATACATCCTCCATTGCCGATTCGAAGCCAGCAAAGTTATCGTCATATGGGGGCCATATATGCAAACAATGATGTGATTCTCCAGCTCCACACAAGATAATTCCACAGTTTTTTCAATCGAAAGGCCAACAATGTCCTTCCGTTCTTTAATCTTAAGAGAATTTTGGTAAATAAATGTAACTGAACCACCACATTGTAAGGACTTTCGATTGAATGCACTGGCTAAACAATAATTTTCAAAACTAAAAGCATTTCATGATCTTTGAGCCAGTGTTCTGTTACACAAAAAATATCTACACAGTATTTTTCCAGAAAAAGATCTATTTCTAATTCTTTGCCGAGGAAGCCTTGAATATTTTGGTGAACTAATTTTAAAGAACTTGGCTTCTTCGTTGTTTTTGAGCCTAGTTTAAATCTGGAGTTTGAGCACTGCTGCTAACGCCAGCATCGCAGGGTGTACTATTAAGTAAATTTATAGCCTGTGCTATACCTGCGGTACCGTCACCAGCGGCGGGCTGCTCCGTCGTTATGCAAGTTATTACCGACTGAATACTTCTCATAAGAGAGTATTGTGATTTGTGACGGCAAATAAAAATGAAGTTGAGATTTTGATGGGGATCGATTGTCTTAAACAAAGTCTTGAAAAACAAAAAAATAAAATGTGCGCGTGTGTACGGCCGTCTGGTGCTCTAGTTCCCAAAGTACGGGACGGATTTGGGTGAAATTTACGTTAGGGCAACAATATTTTTATATCTCCAGGCGTTTTTGAAATGAATTCTTTAGGCGCTTTGGGAATTTTTGAGATGGGAAAAAAACAATAAAGTCGCGACACTTATGTAAGCGACACCGTACCAGCAACACTCGCAGGGTTAAAAAAACTGTTAAAAGATTTTAAGGTTAAGTTATTAGTGGTTAGGTTATTTTTTTTTTATTTGCCTCACGCGATTTTTTAGGGTTTTCACCATTGTGAAAAATCAATACGCATCAATACGCAATAGTCCGTTGTTCCAAGACAAATGTAATAAGGTAGAAATCCACGTTTTTGTTACTTCATCTCAAAAATGGCTATAAAGATTTTAATAAAACTTTGTAATAGGATTAAGAAGGCCTAGTGCACTGGGTACTTAATTATTCCAGAAAAAAAACAAGAGTCGGGTACCTCCCATACAAACGGAAATGATTTGTTAATTTTTCATTAGGTCTGATATACCTTATTGTATTTTTTGCTGCTAGGCAACTGTAATATTTAGGCGCTTTGCACACGACGGGGCCGGGCGGGCCGGTCAATTTCGCCGCCAACGATAGCACAAAGAGAATCCTATACTACCAACGCATGTGGAGGCGGCGCGGTCATTTTGTCCTCCATGTGCGTTGGTAGTATAGGATTCCCTTTGTGCTATCGTTGGCAGCAAAATTGACCGGCCCGCCCCGCCCCGTCGTGTGCAAAGCGCCTTATAGTTGATTTGTGTATGCCCCACTACGACAGATAGTGAAGGCTTCACGAAAGAGTATGCTCAGTGAGGCTGTACAAATTATTCATATAAACACCAACGTCGACGGTTAATTAACCACTAAGCGAGTAAGAAAATAAATAATTTCAAATGGTTTCAGTTAAGATTTCGTCAAACCACGACCAGAAAGCTTTTAACAAGGCTGTTCGATTTAATTCCACCTTTTTCTACGATCAACGTATAAATCTTAGAAAAGAATGTAGCGAACATGGAGGAATAGTAATCGGAGCCATGGCGGTAAGTATCCATGCAAATATTTTTTGCAGTATGTAGGTAGTCTTTGTTTCCTAATTTTTAAAAGCTTTATTTAACTTGCAATGTTTGTATGTATGTCTGTTTATTTAGATCAAATCTTGCGATTGATTTTAGAGTGACTTCCAGGGGTCCGATATAGCTGAAATTTGAAATAAAGCCATTTAACCGGTGACAATACATCAATTTATTTTGAAGTTGATCTGATGATGAAATTGGGAGGTGGAACCAAGGTCCCAGAATCTTCTTTTATTTTCAATAGAATTGTAGGAAAACTCTGCTTTCACTTTTTTTGAATTTGGATCCGTGTATTAAAGTTCATTTGAGCATTTGGCTTTTCGAGTATAAACACTCTTTTCAAATAAAATTTTGTGCTCGATTTAGTTTTTCTTGTTGCCCATCTTTGCCGGTTTCGTATTCAAAAGTTAAGGTCATTATCATCATATCGGCCGAAAGACATCTACTACCGTACAAAGGCCTCATCACGAATTTCCACAATGACTGATCCGGCGCTACCTGTAACAAGCAAGACCTTCACCAGGTCATCTGTCCACCAAGTGGGAGGCCTGCCTACGCTAATTTTCCCGGTGCGCGGTCTTCAGTTGAGAACCACCTGTTCTACTAGCTATCATCATATCAGTCGAAAATCATCCACTGCTGTACAAAGGCCTCCTACGCTAGACGCTACGTTTTCCGGTAAGCGGTCGCCACTCGAGAACTTTACTAACCCAACGGCCATCTGTTCTACGAGCTATGTGCCCTGCCCACTGCCACTTCAGTTTAGCGATTCTATGAACTATGTCGGTTACTTTGATTCTCCTACAGATCGCCTCGTTTCTGATTCGATCACGCAGAGAAACTCCGAGCATAGCACGCTCCATTGCCCTTTGGGTGACCTTGAGCCTTCTTATGAGGCCCATAGTAAGAAGCCATTTACTATGTTTGGGTAAATGATTATTTAGTAGGATATTGAGAAGTTAAATATTTGCATGACGCTTTAAACTAAAATATGGTTAAAATTTTTGTGCTCATTAACTATTTTTGGGTTAACAATGATAAGTTTGGAGTCATTTGCTTTAATAGAATAGCAAGATTTAAAAATTTTGGTAATAATTTCACAATAAAATGGAGTTTTAACTTTGTTGATCATTTACAATTTTTGGCAGTAAAATGTGTTTTTTGATGTAATATTTTACTATAACTATATAAATTATATAGGTACTTAATTTGTACTGTACGGTCAACATCAAAAATATGTATACATCAACAAGTTTTCAGAAATATGTGATCTCGTTTCGATTTCAGAAACATCTATCAATATCTGACACCATAAAAATGTATACATCAACTGTTAGAGAATGGCGTAAATATAAAATACTATGAAGAATACACAGATGTATCCAATTTTATGGTGTCGGATATTGATAAATGTTTCTGAAATCGAAGTGAGAACACATATTTCTGAAACCTTGTTGATGTATACATATTTTTTATGCTGACTGTACCTGTATAAAAATGTATTGTGCATGCTGGGTGAAATCCTAAAATATACTCATAACTATATCTATCTACCTACTTAATTGCAATAGATTTTTTTCGAGTACGTGTTCCTTGGTTCTGATGATTTAATAATGATTGAGTATAAGTCTCAATGAATGGCCGCTTGTTACATACACCCTAATATAGCACAACGTCATAGGTACGGTAGGTAGATAGGGCGTAAGTGGGTTTTGAAAGATGTACGTGCTTACAGATGAATGATGAATTGAATTGTGAAGTAAAGACCTAAAAAGAAACATAAAAATAGTAAAAAAATAAACACACTTAAATTTTAAACACAAATCACAAAAATATAATTATATCCTGCCCGAGATGGGTCTTTTAAAAGAGCTTCAGGTATTTTATTTTATGCAAAATTAAAATGTTGAAAATATATGTTAAATATAAATATAAAGAATCAAATGTCAGCGCATACGTAAAAGAATAAATAGATGGAATGAAAAAAGGTCGAATGAAAGAAGAACGAATTTAAACCGCGTTACACTTTATAACAACTACTATTGTTTTGTTTAATTTCTGATACAATTGGAATACCGCGTCTCTTGGTGCAATAATGATTTATTTTCGCAACCTCCAAATAATTAAAAAGATGTCGACTTCACAAGCTATTTATTTGTTTTTGTTTCAGCTGGAATACTGTGTGGGTTACTGTGATAAAGAAAAATTTAGCGATAAAACTAAATTAGAAGAAAACTATTTTGATTTCACTGACGAAGATGACGCACAATGTGAAGTTCACACTCCACCCCGAGGCGAAATACAGCCTTTAGTATTGCCGCCAGAGAGCGAGTTCGAAGATGAACCCAAGGAATGGACACTATTCGAACTCCTATGCATACTGTTCTTCCTGCTCATTGTCAACACTTTGATAATCCGATTTTTATTCGGCCTGTATATAAGGTTTGTATTAACTTTTTCCATATCAACGTTACATACCTACTCGTGTATACCCCGGACACTGCATACAACAGTCGTGAAATGTCATTACTAAAAACAAATGACGGTGCAAACAATCACGGTGAAATCCTATACCTTCGAGAACCAAACTATATGTATAACCAATCTGTATCAATCTGGGTGACACAGAGACAGAAACAAAAGGGTTATTAAATGACAATAGAAAGAATGGACTTGTTACATTAGTTTGCATATCAGCTGATCGATTTTATTAAAAGCTTTTATTTGACTGAGTGGGGTGAGGTCGGAATTTAGAGAGCGGCAGGGAGTGCCCATACTGTATGTTATGAAACGCAAAATGTTCGTTTCAAAGTCATTCTCCTTGCTTTCTGCTTCATATTATATCTTTTTGATTCCGAAGTATTGTTTTAAAATAACTGTTACCTTTTGACCAGAGCGAGAAAAATAGATGACGGTGTGATGTCGCATTTTATGTTTCGACATATTGGTTTGAGTTTGGTTCTCGAACGTATAGAATTTCGAGGTGATTTCATTTCATCCGTCATTTGTTTTTAAATTTGTCATTTCTCGCCTTTCGTATGAAGTGTCCGGGGTGTCCTACAACTTTACACATAACAATATAACAAGAGAAGACAAGAAATATGTAGGTACAACATAGTACACAAAGTAAAAGATAAAATAAACAATAATCTACGAAAGGTCGCCACGTAGGTAGGTGTGCGTTTCGCTGTAGTGTGATGCCGAACAGTACCCATTTTAACATATTTTGCTATTTTATCGATATTGATATACAAAGGAGTTTGTAAATTTTTGTATGGAATCTATACTTTAATCTATACTTGAATCTATACAGTGTTTTGAATGTCACACGACTAAACTTGTATATTTCAATAGAGAACATGGAAACAAAAAACTTTGTCCGTAAACTTCGCAGTACAGAAATAATTCTGTAATTTCATGACCAATTATCTCCTTACTGTGACGTTTTAGGACATAATGTTAAATGTCATTTTTTGTTTGTCTATATGTCCCTTAGGTAAATGTACAGGTTTCATCGTGCGACACAATTTTGACAAAATAATAAAATGGCATATGCCAATAATTTTAACTGTTTTTTGATTTTAATGGTATAAAAATTTCATGTGATGTACAGAATGAGTTTTTTAAGGGTCAGTATGGGGAAATTCTAAACTATGAGATAGGGGAAAAAGCTCTTAGGGACCGTGATATCAATTTTAGATAAAATAAATATGGCGTTTTAAAGTAATATAAAAAATCCTAATAGTTCGGAGATATGGCTTTTTTGGTATTTTGATTGTATATCACTATACAAACCAAAAATTGTTTGGAGACCATAGTTCTAAAGTTGCTAGAAGTTGTTGAAATTAACGTTTTAGTTTTCTTTAATAGTCATGTGTAAACTAGACTTACTGGCCGATTTTCAAATGAAAAAGGAAAAAAGAAAAAACATTCAGACTTAAAAAAAAGAAGTGTGTTTCTGTCATTCATTAAATGCATAATTTAGTCAATTAATTAGCTTTGTTGTGAATTCAATGGTGAACTAAATAGTTAAAATGCTTCAATCGTTGTCAAACTTCGAAAAAATGGCTTTATTGAGAGGGTATCATTTAAAGGATACCCTCTCAATAAAGCCATTTTTTCGAACATTGGCAATTTGACTGGTATCGTAAAGAATTCCACTGAGAGATGCGCCAAGTCGCCATACAGAAACACAAAACTAGTTTTTTTTTTAAGTCTGAATGTTTTTTCTTTTTACCTTTCTCATTTGAAAATCGGCCAGTAAGTTTAGTAAAATTAAAAACATATTAAGATTTTTTAATTTTTTAAAACGCCGTTTTTATTTTCTCTAAAATTGAGATCAAGGTTCCTTAGAGCAATTTCCTCTGTCTCTTATAGTTGAGAATTTCCCCATACTAGCCCATAAAAAAACTCGGCCTGTATATAGGTCGCCCGAGGATAATGGATCCTGTTCTGCTCGAAGTTTTCGTTGCGCAATCGAATCAGAAACACATAGCTCGTAGAACAGACGGCCGTTGGGACAGTAAAGTTCTCGAGTGGCAACCGCGCACCGGAAGACGTGGCGTAGACAGGCCACCCACTCGATGGACCGACGTCTTGTCTTGGTGAAGGTCGCGAGAAGCCGCTGGATGCGGGCAGCGTGGGACCGCTCGTTGTGGAAATCCTTGGGGAGGGCTTTTTCCAGCAGTGGACGTCTTTCTGTTAATATGAGGTACCATTCATGTTGTTACTGTCTTTGTTACGTGTTCTTTCATTCCTGTTTTTCAATTCCAGCGAGGAAGTAAAGGTGTTGAACAGAAAACTGAAAAAGTCCACATTGTTACGTCCAATTCTATACCCAATATTGAAAGTAGTGGATGTCATCGTCAAAACGTCTTGTTGGAGGTTATCCAAGAAGAATGTGGGGGCCGCTCTTCGTCGTTTTGGGAACACAAAGGTGGGCCGTTTCCTCGTGTACCAGTACGTGGCGATGCTGCCGCCGCAGCCGCCGTCGGATCCGACCTTCACGCAGCAAGTGGTGGGCGCACTCGACTATGTACGCGAGGTGACGTTCAACGCTGTCATCTACATGTTCGAAGGGTTGATATATTACGTGTGGACACGGAGGTTGTGCACTATCGCCGCCCCTCTGGATACGCCGCCACCTAAAGTGCGTGCGCCGTCAAGGAGACTAAGGATAAGTCTGCCGTTCAGGCGCAATGTGCCGGGTACTGTCGTTGCTATTGCCAGCACGAGCGGTGCCAATACAAGCGACGCTAACACGAGCGATGCCGGCATGAGCGATGCAAGTACATCACAACAACCCCCTCATCCTCGTGGGCCGCTATTTTTATATGTATAAGTAGGTCCCGTTAAATGGGGCTTCTACTCATCATACTGAACAACTTTTGTTTAACGACTTTGCTGAAATCGCAAAAAAAAATTTTACTCTTTATACAAACCGATCAGCTGATCGACAAATTTTGTAGGATCAAATTTTTTTTTGAGAACATACTATGAATTATTTGGGGAAAGTTGTTCAGTATGATGAGTAGAACTCGTAGTTCAGTTATGAGGTCCTACACCAATTTTTTTATACCCTGTATAGAACCAGACTTACTTTCGTTTGGATCCTATTTTTTTTAGGATAAGAGACAGTCCATTTTATGTTTATTCTGTTTTTAAGTGTAGATACGCCCATTCTCGTTTATGATTGCCATACAAACGTTTCTAGTTCATCAGGGATTACGAACTAGGAACCAGTTGCTGAGTTGCTATGACTGCAATAAACATTGTTTAAAACAACGAAAACAACTGGTTTTCTTTTTTAAAGGATAGGGTTTACAATCGCCGCACAAATTGTCCGAGATATTACATTCCTGATAAACTAGAAACCAGTTGCTGAGCTGCAATTATATTTAAAATAAGTATGTACTTATTTTTAATACGTTGACCCCTCACGTGCAATAAACTTTTCTTGGAAATCACATTCGAATAATATTTATATAGTAATAATGTAAAACACATTATGATAAGAAAATCATTTTATGAAATTCCCCATTCTGGTTTTTCCATTTTCCCGCAGTGTCCCATATATGGGTCATGAACGTATGAGTTCTTAAATTAATGCCATATATAAGTGGTGCACGCACGTACGAGTCATTCTGATGAGTTCATACAAATTTGTTACCGACACGAGTCTGTCACAGATGAGGTGTCAGGTAAAACAATTGACGCGATTAGTGACGCGAGCGGAACAGTCGATCGTTATTTTTTTGTTTTTATTTTTGTCATATTTAGACTAACTATGTGGCAACATTTTCCAAAATTTTCTTCTGGTATCGATGTTTGTTTACAATTTCATAGCCTACACGTGTAAGGCAATTCGAATGTTAACTCATACGTACGAGATTTTACAAGCCTATAACTTAGGGAGTGACCCACGTGTGGTGCACTCACGCCTCATCTAAACCTCGAATGCCCCATATGTGTCACGCACAGGGAACGTGTTAACGTACTGTAAGTCTAAGGAGCTTCTAATGCTTTATATTTAAGGTATTTTAGCTTTTCAATAAATATATTTTTTCATTTTTTTATTTTAACTTTGTTTTATGATTTCTCTTTCTGCAATCCACTGATTTTGTCACAAAGGTAAACCATCACGGAAACGACCATCATAACAGGTTCAGATAAAAGTACCTATTCAATGTCTCTCTCTCTCTCTCTCTCTCTCTCTCTCTCTCTCTCTCTCTCTCTGTCCGACCGACTGGACATACCGATACCACAGTCTTAATAATCCATACAGACGTCTCACGGAGACTTCTAGACAGGGCAATCGTGCGGGGGGCCAAGGGGCGAGTACAGCCCACTGATCTATAGTCAGTCTAGCGAGACAGTTGGGCGCTTTACAGACGACAGGGCGGGGCGGGCCGGTCAATTTCGCCGCCAACGATAGCACAAAGTGAATCCTATACTACCAACGCACATGGAGGCGGCGCGGTCTTTTTGTCCTCCAAGTGCGTTGGTATTATAAGATTCCATTTGTGCTATCGTTGGCGGCGAAATTGACCGCCCCGTCCCGCCCCGTCGTGTGCAAAGCGCCTTAGGGTCGTCGCACCGCATATTTAAAAATGGTGCGTACTACATATGCTATGAGAGAATGTAATTTTTCATCAAGAATAAATAGATTTCAAATTTCTTATTATCCGTTTTCAGATTGAGACCTTGAGGTCTCTAATTACGAATCCGTTGAGAGAATTAATAAAGATGCCGCCATTTTTAAATTTTTAGTGACTGATCCAAAACCTATATGTGAAATAGTAAAATAGTATAATGTAAAAAAGTGGCTGCCATTTAAATATTGCGGATCAAATATTTCAAAATGTATGTCTTCTTTCCTAATCAGCACCCTAGTAAACAAAAAAATCGCCAAGAAATAATCGATCCAGTCACTAAAAAAATCAGAATGGCGGCCGCTGTTTTCAATTCTGCCAACGGAGGACCTTCAGATAATGGCTTTGGAAGCAATCGAACCATTAACTAAAAATAATGAAATTGCGGCCGTTTCTTTCAATTCTGACAACGGAATTTTGAACAGAGACTTAAAGGACCTTCAGATATCGCGTTTGGAAGCAATCGGTCCAGTTTCTAGAAATTTCAAAACAGCGGCCACTTTTTTCAATTTTGACAACTGATTCTTGATCAAATACCTTGAGGACCTTTAGATATCTATTTTGGAAGCAATCGGTCCAGTAACTGAAAAGGTCAAAATGGTGGCCACATTTTTCAATTCTGACAACGGATTCGTGGTCAGACACCTCGGGAACCTATAAATATCGATTTTACTCTATCGAAGTCATTTTTCTATGAGATGGCATTTTCATTTTATTGTCAAAATATTATGACAATCCTTTGCAATGTGATCAGTGACTAGCGATGTCGGCGTTGATGTAATTACCAACGCTTTGGACGACGGAATGGATTCTTACTGTGCCGATACTAAAGCCAAAACGGGCCCACCAGACTTTCCCGTTTGTTACATCGTATCCCACTAAAATCCATTGTGAAAATCCTTTGATGGATCTTTTTGCACTTTTATGTCCACTTTGCTCCATGAACCTGGATTTTTGCCAAAGTAGATTTTCCAGAACTAACGCGTGTCTGAAAATCCATTTTCTGATTTTTTCTTCTGCGAAGTATTCTGCTACCCATAGTGGTGAGTTTCGCTTCGCGAGGCTCTTTGACTGTTTAATCAATCAAACATGACTGAACCTAGCATCGCTCGCTTTACTCGCTCATTTATTTAATGATATTCATTTCGCTTAGTATTATTGTAATTAGTATGGATTTTTAGACACAGGTTACTTGTGGAAAATCCACTTTAGCAAAAATCCAGGATCATGGAGCAAAGTGGATATAAACCCAACCAACTGAGCTGTGACCACGGAATATATACAGTGCGAGAAAAGATCATTCCGGGAAAATTAAACGAGAAACTGAACAACAAGAATCCTATACCTACTAATTTGCAAAAAAAAGTTGTCGTTCCCAGTATTTTACTTGAGGGCGAGTAAATTACTCGGTAACGGTTTTGTTATTTCTTAAAGTGAAATCTTGGATTTTTGGCACCAGACAGAGTTACTTTCGCATTTATAATATTATATATAATATATAAATATATAATATATATAGTAGGGATTACAATAAAAAATGAAAAATTAAGACAAAGTGATACCGGTGCAACAAATACCCGTAAGTCCGTGCACCATCATTTAGTGTTAACCTGATACGTGTAAGAGTATCTCACGGTTCTGAGTTTTGAGCATATTTGTGTGCCTCAAGGCTCTATCTTGGGACCTTTCCTTTTTTAGTTTATATTAATGATCTACCATTCATGGTTGAATCACTGTCGAAAATTGTGTTGTTTGCGGATGATACATCACTAGTTTTTAAAGTTTGCAAAAAAACTGATATATCTGACGAAGTAAACGACACTTTTTCAAAAGTATACAATTGGTTTACTATAACCAACTTAGTCTTAAATGCAAAAAAGACCAAATGTATTAAATTTACATTACCTAATGTTATTGAAGTAAACAACAATGGACTTTGTAAATCAAAGCGTGTTTCTAGGATTAACTGTAGATTCAAGGCTTCAATGGGGCCCGCATATAGAAACGCTAGCTGGCAGGCTTAGTTCAGTCGCCTACGCAGTCAAACAAATCAGGCTCCTTACAGATTTAGACACCGCAAGACTGATATATTTCAGCTACTTTCATAAAAAAATCCATACTATTATGTCTTGGGGACATGCAGCTGATATAAATACCATATTTGTTCTGCAAAAAAGAGCGGTTCGCGCGATTTATGGAATGCATTCTCGTGAGTCGCTCCGAGATAAGTTCAAAGATATTAATATAATGACTTTCCCGTGTCATAAGTGTAATGAAAATATAATGTATGTACGCAAAAATCTGCATCTTTTTTCACTGGTAAGGACAGGCACAGTCGAAATCTTCGAAATAGGAATAAACTTCAAGTAACTTATACCAGACTAAGCAGAATCAATAAATCCTTTGTGGGACAATGCTCACACATGTATAACAAATTACCCAATGATGTGTTAAATTTGTCAGAAAAACAGTTTACAAATTGTATCAAAAGAACTCTTTGTAAAAAAGGTTATTATAAGACATCCGAACATTTAAATAACAAAAATGTATGGGTAGACAGTGTTTATTCTATCAACACTACTAATCATGTTTATAATAGTAATAAAATAATGACCAACATAAGAAATGATGTGAAAGCGATGAGACATGACAAGTCTAGTACTTCTTTTAATAAATATTTTTATTAGTGTTGCATGCTCGCTTAAATGTTCGTGCCGCCGTGTTCGTTCGTGGCGCATCGGGAGCCGGGTCGTTCCTTTCCCTCTATTATGGTTGATAGAAGCGATGGCTGACTCTCGCGTTATACTCATGCCCGGGTGCGCTGTCCGTGTGAACTGGCCCACTCTTGTTAAATGCATTCAATGATTTTTAATCTGGTTTATATCAAGGATTTAATTTTGATGTTATTAACTAACTATCGTTTATTTCTTGATTCTTCACAATTGATATTATTATTATTGTATGACTATTAGAAAGAGTGTAATTTGCACCTATTTTGAATAAATATTATATTGAATTGAATTTGTTCAAGCACCACCCATCATCTAATCTTGAAAATCTCTAGCCTAACTCCCGAGCGACAGAGACACTACTTTATAACATACAATTTTACTTTTATTATATAACTAGCTGTCCCGGCGAACTCTTTACCGCCTTACATTACATTACACTGCCCTACCCTACCCTACCCTACCCTACCCTACATACAATACACTACACTACCCTTCCCTACACTACCCTACACTACACTAGCCTACCCTACCCTACACTACCCTACCCTACCCTACACTACCCTACCCTACCCTACACTACACTACCCTACCCTACCCTACCCTACACTACCCTACCCTACCCTACCCTACATAAGAACCTTCTCCTGACAATAACGAACTCGACAAAAAAGAATTAGCCAAATCGGTCCAGCCGTTCTCGAGTTATGCGCTTACCAACACATTTTGCGATTCATTTTTATATTATAGATATAGCGTTGTCCCTATCACTCGATCTTTAGTACAACTCCTTGTCCGAATGTGTAAAGGCGAATTTATAAATCTGCAGGAAAATGTCATTAGTAATTATTTCCTCACGTTACATGGTTTCTCCTTCACGTAAGAGCGTCGGATAAACGTACATATGAAATCAAATTTGAAATCACATTGGTACGTGGCAGGATTCGAACCACGACCTCCGTGACAGGAGGCGGCAGCCCTTGCCGTTACACCACCGACGACGCTCTTTACACTATTTCTGTAACATACCTTTCTTATAAGTCCGGAACGAATCTCTTGGCTCAATGTACTGTATATCGTAGACTAGCGTGCTGTCAGGGAACAAACTGCGCTCTTTATTGATTCTGTACACTGCGTACTTGAAGGCCAGCTCTGCACTTCCACCTCTTGCGTCCTCTGTGAAGATTGCCCCTGGAATAAAATGTTTTTTTTAGTCCTGTATAAACTAAAAATTTAAAAATTATATTGATGAAAGCGATGATGATAATGAGGATGATATTTTCTTCTTTAATAAAAATAATATGACATGATGATAGTGGTACCTAAATTAATTTAGAGTAGAAAATGGCGACCATCAGCCAGTGCAACTCACGAATACATATTTCAACCACAATATAGTGAAACAATAGTAAAAACGATGATAACGTGTTATTCCAACAAATATAATGCAGAAAGTATTAATGAAACTGATTAATCTCGTTAGTTACTTCAAAGTAACTGAAAGAACTACAGTCTCAGCGGTTCCTTTGAAGGAATTTATAATGGAACAACTGAGAACAAACGTTATACAGACAACCACAGTGAGGTAACGGTAAAAGCCTGTTAAGTATTTAATGATAATGATAATTTTATGATTTAAGACAGATATTGTCCCAGCGTGAAGCATTTGCTGGAAGCCAAACAAAGAGCGTAAAAAGTGGTCAAGTATTGGGCTATATCTAGTCACCATTGATACTAAAAAAGACGATGGAAGTTATATGCGACAGTTTCTATAAGTTGCATTAACAGAAAAATAATGATTTTATTAATTTTAATAACATTCGAGAAAGTGTTCAAGATATCAAACATAGTCTAGCGCTAATCACGCCACATGTTTAAGCTACGCAATATTTTTTTTTCAACCCCATAGATGTTGAAAGAAGTAAGGTAACGATGATCAAGTTCAAAATACTGCTGAAGTTGAAGATAAACATGAATAAATTAAACACATGTACTATAATGCAGATAACCTTCAATAATTCCATGACGATGATACTAATTTTACAGAATATAATCTTAGTAATTTAATTATAGGTAATATTACAGCAGAGGATGGTATAAAACATGACCATTAGCCAGCGCCTTGTGCGCAAATCATTGTTTAATTCATATCGATGACTAAATATAGCTGATTTTGATAATAAATATGAAAAAAAAACAAATGATCTGATAGCGATAACTATTACACTGATATTAGATAATTATGATCTTACCAATTTTAATGACGGGTGACAGTGCAGCGACGGTATTTAACATGACCATCAGCCAGCGCCACTCGCACCACATGTTTGAGCCACATCACCAGCCAAGAGTGAAGGGTGCCGCGCAAGCTGTAAACAAAAAAGTTGAGTAAGTGATCGAGTTCCTTTTTTAAAGAATTTATTTGGCCCAAATAAAATCAAAAAAGTTTATTTTAAAAATGTGTTCACACACATTTCTAAGTAGTCAAAATAACTTATTGTTTATTGCAAATAATGTCCCGATTTAGATTACAGTCTCAGGTAATGGCATTTTTATAGAATCAACATATAACATTATATCTTATTTGTTATCTGTCAAACTAGTTACATTTCTAGAATTCTATATTGTAGAATCTTATACACCGCCCCACAAATGACTTTTTAACCTTACTCAGTGTTGAATAGGATATATCTATTTTATTTATATTTCTTAAATTCAAATTATGCCTGTCACTGTTTTTAGGAAATAAATGCAAATTCTTACGAACGTACATGATGTTTTCATGAAATGACTAACAACAGTTAAAATATTGATTTCTTCAAACTTATTCAGTAACGACTGATATGATTGCATCTTCTAGATTGCGCGGATTGCTCAGCCGCATAAATGAGATGCCATAAGAAAGTATACTATGGAAGTAACTAAAATTCACTAGTCTCGCAGTATCTACATCCGTTAACTGTCTTATTTTCTTAATGGCATAAGCAGCTGAACTAAACCTTCACGCTAAAATTCCAATGTCCCCATTGAAGTGAAACATCAAAAAATATACAAAGGAAAACCGTAGTATTTACAAATTCTAATTTATTACTATCTAGTATTATTTTATTATTGACACCTTTTACATTTGGCAAACAAAATTTTATACATTTTGTTTTCTTAGTATTTAATAATAAATTGTATACAGTGAACCAGTTCAGTATCTTTGAAAGAGTTTTGTTTACTTCGTCAGTTTCTTTTTCTTTCCTATTCACTTTAAACAACAGAATATTTGACAGATGTTGTACCATAAATGGCAAATTATTTATGTAAAAAATTAAAAAAAACGGCCCCAATATGGAACCCTGGGGCACACCCATTTTCATTCTAGATCCAAAAGAGTTCGTGCCATTCACTTGTACTTTTTGTGTTCTGTTGTCAAATTACGAATTTAAAAGACTGAGAGCCCCATCATTAATTTCAATTTCATTTCATGTTTGATGTTCAATACAATCAAATGCCTTAGATAAATCACAATATTTGCCAATTGCATTTTGCAATTCCTCAAAGGTATCATAGATGTTGTAAATAAGTTACTCCTACAGCGGTTGTTGATCGACCTTTCGTGAAACCAAATTGTTGGCAATACAGTAGTTTTTTCTTTAGCATTTGATTAATCATTATGCTTTTCAAACATCTTACTAAGAACCGGCAGCACTGAAATTAGTCTGTAGTTGCCCGGATCAGTTTTTGAACCAGATTTATACAAAGGTATCACTTTACTAAACTTCATGAAGTCTGGAAACTACGCCACACTATCAATGCCAATATTAAAAAGACAAGCTAAATATGGCACTTAAGTATTAACTACATTACTGATCAAGCTTAAAGACGATCTACAGAGGTCTTCGGTTCTTATCACTTTAAGACATTTAAAAGTTTTTACAATAGTTAGTGGTTCAATTACTCTGAAGGAGAATTTTGATCACAAATACTTACATTTAGCAACCTTTGAGCATACTCGTACATAGGTGATGTGTTTAGGGCTTCAGTAGTCTTAACGTCTAATAAATCGATGGACGCCGCCTGCTCGTACGAAAAAGGATGACTCATTGTCCCGTTACGCTCATTGTCCCGTAACTGTATGACGTTGTCACGGTAAACTAATGTCCGTAAACCGACTTTACAGACAACCAATTTTTATGACTGTTTTCTATTTTTGTTTTTGCTAGATTCCTTAAGGAACTGTGCTAAGCTAAATCAGTTCAGCCGTTTAGGCATGAAAGTGGAACAAATATAAATTCATACATTTGCATTTATAACATTACAGTGTGATTACTTAAAAAAGTAGAAAAGTTTTCCGCGAATAAAATCAACTGTTTACATCCTAAAGAAAGACGCACCACACTGTTACTACCATTTTATACGGACCCTTAAGGCCTTAAGATGGGTAAAATGACAATATTCAATTCAAATCATTGAAAGACTATGTAAAGCTTTCACCATGGAAAAAAATATCTAATATACTTAATGTAATAAAAAAACGACTGAATTGAATACAATTTTAAAATATTACCACTTTTGATGTAAAAAAATATACTGTTGACCCTGTTTTTGGCGTTAACTGCAAAATTTATCTAAAACAAATAGTTAATGTTAAATGAAACCAACACAAAAATTGGTGACATTAAGACCTTTCAGTTTAATTGAACACATTTTTTGAAACCCATTTAAAAGTAATGAAAAGTAATAAAAACATGTAAAAATCGAGAATCGGGCGTTCGGTTTCAACGTTACAGCCGCGTTGGAGCCCGCATTGATTTGAACTTAAATTGAATTGACTTACGTTCGATATTAGTTTAAGAAGTATCAACCTGCTCGGATTGAGTGATCTTAAAGCCTTAAATAATTAAATATTTAGACTACCTACTTCAAATCATTCACATTTCATTTTGACGAACACGTCAATAATTCAGTGAGTCAATACACATAATATTCGAATCCTCGTAGGTAGGGTGGCTATGCCATGCCTTTTCTTTTGTTTTTTTTTTAATTTAGGAATTTCCTTACGCAATCGAATCAGAAATGAGGAGTAACGTAGAAGAACCAAGGTAACCCACATAGTTCACAGAAACGCTCAACTTAAGTGGCAGTGGGCAGGGAACATAGCTCATAGAACAGACGGCCGTTGAGGCTGTAAAGTTCTCGAGTGACGACCGTGCACCGGAAGACGTAGCGTAGGTAGGCCTCCCACACGGTGGACCGACGACCTGATGAAGGTCGCGGGAAGCCGCCGGATGCAGGCAGCGAGGGAGCGGTCATCGTGGAAATCCTCGGGGGAGGCCTTTGTCCAGCTGTGGGCGTCTTTCGGTTGATAATATGATGATGTTGATGATTGAAATTTATCAATTCTGGTGTTATTTGCGTGTAATTTTATAACGAGATGTTAACAAAAATACAAGTAGTTAATTCGGTTTTCAACTTACTTATAATCAATCAAATGTACTTTATTGTAGAAAAAAAAACAATAGTACAGTTAATAAAAAATAACACTTTACAATTTAGGCAGTCTTATTGCTTAAAGCAACCTCTTATAGGCAACTTACTAATACGATACCTAATGAAATGAAACACAATGCAAAAAAACCCTTAAAATATCCCTTGCTCTTCTGGAAAAAGAACAATTTCTTTATGGTGGATTAGTAAAGCAACTGTATTTTTATACATATCCGAAAAGAGTATATAAAAATAAACATTAAACCTATTTCTTTTCGATGTGTTGTCTTTTGATAAAGAGGTCGTGTTTATCATTTCGTGGATACCTCACATCGTAATACGAGTACTTCTCTAACTGCACCTCTCCTGGCACATTTATTAATTTATTTATTTATTTATTTATTTTATTTATTTATTTGATAAACATAAATAAATAAAATAATAATAGATAAATTTACATCATTTAAATCATCATCGATTTTTTCTGTCTGTGTAAAATTGTAACAGTAAGCCTTCTCATTAACCTTGACTATAGGTGATCCTTCTCGTGTACCCAGCAGCTTCTTGTGAGCGTTACTAGATTATCAGTACCTGGTGGTAGATTATCAGTACCTGGTGGAAAGCCATACAACACTAATATTCCGGCCTGATGTAGACAAACTTCAGAACTTCCCCTCCGTTGGTTTAACGAGCTATATAAGTAGCCTGCTTATTAAAAAAAACTGACTCTGCTTGATATTTTATGTGCTACTAGCTTTTGCTCGCGGTTTCGCTTGCGTGGATATCGTTTTATGACTGTAAACGAGAGTGCACGGGACACGAGCCGCAAGCGGCTTGCGAGGGTTGTGTAAAGATTGGCCTATAAGTTAATCCAATCGTTACTTGATCTACGTACCAAATTTCATCCAAATCCATTCAGCTGTTTAGGGTTGAAAGTAAAACAAAATAATATCTAAACTATCGCGTTTATAATGTTTTTGTGTGATGTTGCAGAGTTCAGTAGTTATTTACGGATCTCCTTGTTTTGAATTAAGTTTCATCTAAATCAGTTATGAAAGTGCCTTTTGTAGGATTTTAATCCATTGAACAAAATTATAAATTTTGAAGTTAAATACGCCGACAGTGTTACTGTATTTTAACCATCGAATCTAATAGTCCTAACAAAATCACAAATCGCTGTCACCCTAATACAAAGCTTAACGACCGTAAAGAAATCACTTTGTCTGATCCCGGCCCGCGCACGGAACCGAACTCCGAAAAGTAAGGAAGCTTACAGACAAAACTGGAATCATTCATTGGAATGATGTAGGTTTTTTTTTATTCACAATTGGTAAGCCCTTGGCATCATCTCACCTGATGGTAAGTGACGATGATGCCGAAGATGGAAGCGGGCTTACCAAGTTACCCCAACGCAATGGAGAACTGGCTATCTTATCTTCAAGCCGGAACACATCAATGTTGTTAACACTGATGTTTGGCGGCAAGACTTAGATAAGATGGTGGTAGCTGGCCAGGCGGGCTTAAAAAATACTCTACCACCAACCAAACCGAGTCTTACAAGTTGACTCCACCTGGAATCGAACCCGCGACCTCCTGTTGCGAAGCGAATGGACTAAGCATTACACCACTAAAGTGACTCTGACCCTAAAGTGATGGTTCCCACATTGGTAATTATTGAGTTGGTTTCATCGATTGATCTCTT